>CAUYUJ010003336.1:155000-222500 GCA_963575745.1 Prorocentrum cordatum
CCGCGCATTCGTATCAAAAACTTGCAAGAGTTTCGCGGATTGAGGGCGGGTGGGTTTCAACATGTTGATCTCGCCTTAGCGCCCCGCGCATTCGTATCAAACACTTGCAAGAGTTTCGCGGGCCGTTTACAGCATGTGGCTCTCGCCTCAGCGCCGCGTACACTCGTCTTAAACATTTGCAAGAGTTTTCCGGATTCCCATGGTCAGCGTGCCAGACATGGTGTGCTGGAGCGACTCTGAACTATCAAGGCATAACACATAGGTTGATTCGCGGTGTTGCCCTCCCGGAAATGGTTCTCTGTTACGATTCTGGATCGTCAGGACGCACCAGTCATGTTGATTCGTGGCGTCTGGTGTCCCGAGAATGGTGTTTTGACACGCCTCAGGGTCTTCAAACGGTTGTCTGCCAACGAGGCAGTTCCCTCAGTGGGATTAACCGCTTGTAAGGGCCTAAGAAGAGGGAGCTTGGAGGGGGAGCTTATTCCAACATCGTTGATGAGTCTTGGGTTTACACTGGTCCTCTTCCTCCTCCTACTCCTACTCCTCTGCCGCCTTCGCCACCTCCTCCTTCTTTTCCTCCTCCTCCTTCTCTTCCCTCCCCCCCTCCTCCCCTCCCACCTCGTGTCGATCATTCTCACTCCTCTCCTCCCTCCTCGTGTCAATCATCCCCCAGCTTCTAGAGTTTGGGCGACAAGTGTCGCGCACCCCGTTCTTACAGTGGCCCTGGGGAAACAATGATGAACCGATGGTCGGCGCAGAGACTGCTGTAATGCCGCGTCCGACCAACGTCCTCAAGCCGCCCGAGAGGCCCCGTAAGACGGCCCCAGGAGGGCGGCGGCCCCCAATGCAGAGGGCCTCAAGCCTGGTGGAGCCGCGAGGACGGCCTTCGAAGGCCAAGCGGCCCTTTCGTGGGCCTGCAGGGGCAGTGCAGAGGCCATCGAGAAGCCCTACGGGGCCCTGGGAGGCCCCCAAGAGGCCCAGGGCCTTGCTGTGGCTCTGGAACACGCTCTTGGTGGGCTTGTTTTCCACCACCACAACCATAAGTTGGAGGGGGAGGGGGTCATCCTCCTCCTCTTCCTCACCCTCCACCTCCTTCCCCCCTCCAACTTCTGGTGGTGGTGGTGGTGGAAAACATGCCCGTGAGCTCTGGGACACCCCAGGCTCCATGCTCGTGGGCGTGGCAGCTCGCCACTGGACCTCCCTTGCGTAGGATACGCGAGCACAGTCACCCGAGCGAGGCCAGCGCCTGCCCAGACAGTGCTGAGGGTCAGCTCGAGGCCGCTAGGACCGCCACGGCCGCCTTTGTGGCATGGGTCCGCGCGGCGTGGAAGAACGCTCGCCACTCGGCGTCCCACCACAAGCGCTCCATGGAATGGAGGCGCTCCCTTGCCCACCTCTGCGACCAAGCGAACATGGACAGGCCGCCCTTTTGCGCCCGTCTGCCGCAGGAGCGCTCTGCCTTCGTGTGCCACGAGTGCCAGGCTGTGCTGGACTCGCCGATCGCGTGAAGACGCACATGGCCGCAGCAACACCCCGCCTTCGACAGGGGCCAGAAGCTTGCTTTCGCCTCGCAGTGCTCTGCTTGCAGGTCCGAGTTCTGTACGAGGCTCCGCCTGGTCCGCCACCTCCGCCACTGGAGCCCCCGATACGTGGACGCCCTCGAACCCCAGTGTGGCCCGCTCACTTGGGAAATGCCGGAGGAAGAGCGGCGGAAGGTCGCGCAAGCCGGCACGGAGTTGCGCGAGGGAGGGCTGCGCGAAGAAGAAGCGGTCCTTCCTGCCGTCAGGTTCTGCGGGCCAAGTTGGCCGTGCGAGGGGGCTGCCCACCTTTGCCGCCCCCGGTCTTTCGGGGGAACCTGTTCCCCCCCCTCGGAGCAGGCCAAGCTGCCCGCCCTCATCCGCCTTCCGCCATCCTCCCCCTTCCTCCTCGAGAAAGGGTCTCGCCTCCTCCTCACTCTTCCTCGGGCAAGAGCTTCGCCTCCTCGAGAAAGGGTCTTATCGCCTCCTGCTCCTCCTTCTCCTCCTCCTCCTCCTCCTCTTTCCACCCTCCTCCTCCTCCTCCTCCTCCTCCTCCTCCTCCTCCTCATCCTCCTCCTCCTCCTCCTGCTCTCTCCTCCCTCCTCCCTCCTCCCTCCTCCCCCCTGCCTCCTCCCATCTCCCTCCTCCTCCCTCCTCCCTCCTCCTCCTCCTCCTGCTCCTCCTCCTCCTGCTGCTGCTCCTCCTCCTCCTGTTCCTCCTCCTCCTCCTCCTCTTCCTCCTCCTCCGCGCAATTTACGTTGAATCCTTTGCACGAGTTTCACGGGTTGAGGGCGGGTGGATTTCAAACTGTGTCTCTCGCCTTAGCGCGCATTCGTCTTAATAAATGAAATAACAAATACAAGAGTTTCATGGATTGAGGGCGGTTCGTCTTCAACATGTGGCTCTCACGTCGACGGGTATTCGTTTCAATAACTTGTTCTCTGTAACAAATTGTAAGAGTTCGACGAGTTCCCATGGCTGCCGTACCAGAAATTGCGTTTTGGAAATAGTCAGGACGGTCAGGACGCAACGTTTATGTTCACTCGCTGTGGTGAAGTCTCCGGAGCGGTGTTCTGAAACGATTCAGGATCATCAAAACGCAACAGTCAGGTTGACTCGTGGCGTTGGAGTCCCGAGAATAATGCTTTGGCGCGACTCAGGATCTTCGATCAGTCGTCTCCCAACGGGACACTTCCCTCAGTGGAAATGAACCCTTGTGTGGGGCCTGTGAAGAGGGAGCTTGGGGAAGGGTGTATCCCAGCATCATTGATGAGTCTGAGGTTTGCACTGGCTCTCCTCCTCCTCCTCCTCCTCCTCCTCCTCCTCCTCCTCCAGCCCCCCACCTCCCACCTCCCTCCTCCCTCCCTCCCTCCCTCCCTCCTCCCCCTCTTCTCCCTCCTCCCTCCCTCTTCCTCCCTCCTCCTCCCTCATCCCTCAACCCTCCTCCCTCCTCACCCCTCCCTCCTCGCTCCTCCCTCCCTCACTCCTCCCCTCCTCCTCCCTCCCTCCCTCCCTCCCCCCCTCCCTCCGCTCCCTCCCTCTCCCTCCTCCTCCTCCTCCTCCTCCTCCTCCTCCTCTCCTCCTCCTCCTCCTCCTCCTCTCCTCCTCCTCCCTCCTCCTCTCCTCCTCCTCCTCCTTCCAGCCTCTTCCCTCCTCTCTCCTCCCCCCTCGCTCCTCCCTCCCTCCCCTCCCCCTCCTCCCTCCTCCTGCCTCCTCCTCCTCGCTCCCTCCTCCCTCCCCCTCCCGCCCTCCACCTCCCTCTCCCCCCGGGGCCACGCCGCCCCTTCTCCCCTTCTCCCCGTCCCCCCCCCCGTCGCAGGCTGTGCTCCCCGCCCCGCCAGGGACCCGCTCCTTGCCCGCTCCCCCCCCCCCCCCCCGCGATGCTCTGCTCGGGGCGCCGCCGCTCCAGGGACCGCCACGGGAGCGGCTCCGAGGGCCCCCACCAGGAGGGGAGGGGGCGAGGCCAAGAGCGGCCAGGAACGTCTTCGGCGGCGCGCCCGGGGGGGGGGGGAAAGCGAGAAGGGGCGGGCCCTCTCAGAAGGCTCGGAGAAGGTCCCCGGCCTTCTGAGAAGTCTCCTAAGCCCTCCCAGAAGACGCAGAACACCTCTTGGAGGGCGCGAGGGCTTCTGAGAAGCCCCGCCGCCTTCTGAGAAGGCATTTTTCTTTTCACTTCCCCCCCTCGCTCGCCGCCGAACTTCTTCGGCGGCGATACTGGGGACGAATCGCCCAGGAGAGAGCAATATGCAGGCATCCAGGGGGCGCTGATGGTCCATGCCTTCGGCGAGGCTCCCCAGCGAATGCGTGCCAGCCTCTGGGCTACTCACCCCCATCGTCGCCTCCGACTTTTGCTCAGCGTGTCGCGGCGGCGGCCCCGGCGACACGCTGCGCTCTGCGAGCGGACAGCGTGTCGCTCCGCTCCGCAGGGAGGGATGCTGGAGGCTGGGACGAGCTCGAGGCGTTGACGCCTGTCGGGCGGAAATGGACAGCGTGTCGCGCCCAAGCGTGGTCGGCCAGCACCGGCAGCGCGACACGCCAAGCCAAAGCTCCTGACTGCAGCAGCGAAAACCAAGGCGACCTTACGCGCGAGGACACGCTCAGGCATTCAGGAGAGCCCATAATCAAATCGATTAATCGGATCGCTGATCGAAATGAATCGAATCGGCGGAAATCGGCAGCCGAGTCGGGATAAGTCGAATCGGCAGAGATCCGCAGTCTCGTGGGCCTCCACTGAAGAATCGGAACCCGAATCGAAATCCGAAGCCAAATCGAACCCTGATCGGAACCAGTCGAAACCGGATCGAATCGAATCGGAGGAGTCGAAACGAGCCCCGGACATTGGATGGGCCTCATGGCCCAGGACGTTACCGTGGGCCTTCTGGCGCCCGCCCCCCTTTGAGACCTGGTCCGCGGCCCCTTACCGTGCCCCGGAGTAGGGGCCCAGTCCTGCGCGCGCGCGCTCGATGAGATGTGGGGCATCAACGGGCTCAACGCCATCGTGAGGGGGCAGATCGAGCTCGGTAACGCTTCGTTGAGAATGACGATCCGTTTACTTCTCGCCGCCCATATCACTCGCACCCCTGTTGTGATGGAGCACCCTGTCGGCGCCCACTGGTGTGAAGGTGCCGTGTCGAGCTGGCTCTTGCAGGAGTTCCACCGGGTGGCCGCTCCCTCGAGCACGGCCGAGACCACGCTCGACCAAAGCATGGTTTGATGTATGCATCAGAAGCCTAATGCCCTTCTCGGCAGCCATATCCTTGCTCTCCCTCGGTTTGTGTCGTCCTCTCTGTGGGCGGGGCGGCGCTGCAAGCATGCGGGGGGCACCTGGCGGCGCTCGGGAGGGAGGCTGAAGCTTCCCGCACGACGATTTGAAGGAGTACCCCTCTGCCCTGAATCGTTCGCTTGCTATGACCGTCCTGGAAAGATCGGGAAAAGGTTACTCCCGCGACCTTGTGGGTGGGAGATCACTCCTTAGGCGGCGGAGTTCTACGTTCTGTTTGACCTCTGTTGTGAATACAGGCGGCGCCATGACTGCCCAGCATGAGAGCAAGGTTCGGGACGGTGAGCTGGGGGCTGCGCTGCTCTATTTTTTCCCCGTCCGCTTTCTCCCGAATTCACGTCGCCCTTTCGGAACCTTCCCGTCAGCACTACAGCAGCAACATTCGGGGGAGGACGAGGAACAGGAAGAGGAAGAGGAACATGATGATGATGAGGAGGAAGAAGACGGATAATAATAATAATATGATGATGATGATGATGATGATGATGATGATGATGATGATGATGATGATGATGATTATGATGATGATGATGATGATGATGATGATGATGATGGTAATGATGATGATGATGATGATGATGATGATGATGATGATGATGATGATGATGATGATGATGATGATGATGCTGATGTTGATGGTGGTGATGATGATGATGATGAGGAGGAGGAGGAGGAGGAGCAGGGGGAGGAGAAGGGGCAGGAGGAGCAACCTGTTCACGGCGCGTACCCGCTGGCTGCGCGAATCCCCTCGCCCATGCCCCGGCAGGAGGTGAACGCGCTCACGGCCGCCGAGGTGCTGGACGGCGCAAGAAGGAAAGGGGAGGGGGGAGGGGGAGAGAAGAAGCAGGAAGGGGAACGCAGTGGAATGGGACGCGTGGGCTCCTGTGCCACAACACATGAGACAGCTGCTGCAAGCAAACCTCACAGTGCACAGGCGGTTGTGCTGGAAAGGATCTGAGAAGAGGCCGCCCAATCTCCCCCGTCGCGATGACATGGATGGCTGCCGCGCTCTGCACACGGCAGCAATGGCGCCAACAACCCCAGGCGGCACGTGACCGCGCACTAGGGGCCGGGCTCGGCGGCGCGCGGTTCGCGCCCCCCGCCCCCGCTCCACGACCGCGCGAACCACGGCCCCGACGCTTCCGACCCCGAGACCGCGCCCCCTTGCCGCAGAAGCACACGGCGGCGGCGGCATCGCAATCACTGGGGCGTCAGGGAACACATGATGCCTGCATGCAGTCACCTTCTCGCGCACGCGCTGTCCAAGATCCCCGCTCCCACTGCGCCTCGAGAGACGAGCTCGCGGAAGCGAGCGGAACTCTTCAAGGCCCTCACTGCACTCCGCTGCCGAGAAAGTTAGCAATCTCGCGCTCCAACGGGCCACGCGGAGCCTGCCCCGAGAAGAGCCGACCCTCTCCGTCTTCAAGCATCTTTCGAGCAGGTCGGCCAGCATCCTCCCTATGACCACCTCCTTGTGAAAAGGAAGCAGGACGATAGCTTTTCGGGACTCCTCCTCAATGTTCTTCAGATTCCTGATGCGGGACATCCCGCGCGCGCGGGCCAGCTCTTCCATTGAGATATGACTCGCCTTGCTCTCCCATGCCTCCCTGAATTGTGTGATCAGCGTCTTCTCTTGATCCTCTCCTTCTCTTGCTGCTGGGTTTTGTGAGGTTCCGTGCCCTGCCGCTGCAAGAAATGCGCGTAGGTGGGGTCCACGTTCTTGCGTTCCCTTCTTGGCTTCCGTCTTGTCTCGCTCCTTTCCCGCCTTCATGCGCTCGAGGAGTTCTTGAGACGCCTCGTCGTAGCGTTTGCCTGCCTTCAGGCAAGCGGCTTCGAGGCCGAGCCCGATTACTTTTCACCTCCATGAGCGCGCATGCTGCCGAGGCGGCGAGCTCCCGATCGTTGCTGAGGACGAGGCGAACCATCGCCTTCACGAGCATGCGGGAATACCCGGCTGGTGCTTTGAATGTTTCGTTTCTGTCTTTTATAGCTTCAACCGCCTCGGCTTTGGCGCCGCCCCCGTCGGCCCCCTTCCCGTCCTCCTTCTGCTTCAGCGCCTTGAACTGCGAAAAGAAGGGCAACTCCTCCAATGGCCCAGGGAGGGATTGCTGCCGGCCTAGGGGCGACAAGGACGAGACGCACAGGTATGCGGTTGTAAAGATGATCACACATGTCAGATAGGCTTGAGCCCTGGTAGGCACAGCACGCGCGTAGGAAGTGTGACAGAGTATCAGCGAGAATTCGCATCATCGTAGACGGCCCGCGAATTATGCAATGCACCCTAGAGATAGAGCCCCGGAGGCGCCTCCCCGCTTTCTATGCGCTGGCGAAAACCTGCTTGCAATGCATGCTTGCGCTGCTGGGCTGCCCGACCAGTGTCCAAACGAGATTTTGACGCGATGACTCAGGCGCGGTTGATCCACGCGGGTCGCGGCGATTGGAGAACGCGGCCACGCGTGGTCGACGACATGTTCGGCGAGCTCATCCGCATCAACTGACAGGTTTGCCCCCGATGCTGTCCACTCGACGTTTGCTTTCAGTGGCGTAGCATGCTTTTTCGCCCACGCCAATCAAGAATGCATCGGCGCATGGACTCGTCGGTGCAGCAAGAGGAGCGGCCGGGGTAGCCGCCGACGACTCGCGCGCTCTGAGAGCTGAGAAGTCAAGCCATGCGAACGCTTCGGCCCGCACTCTATATCGCTGCGCAGTCGGTCATCACGGGGCAGCTCTGCCAGGCACTCCCCATCCCAAATGCCCCCATTGCTCGAGGAGGACAGGAGGAGGGGGGAGGAGGAGTAGGAGTAGGAGTAGGAGTAGGAGTAGGAGTAGGAGTAGGAGTAGGAGTAGGAGTAGGAGTAGGAGTAGTAGTAGTAGTAGTAGTAGGAGGAGGAGGAGGAGGAGGAGGAGGAGGAGGAGGAGGAGGAGGAGGACAAGCTAGGTGCGCGCGCGTCATATCTGACGTCCTACCCCTCCCTCCCATCCCTTACCATGGCGCTGATTTTCTCTATCCGCGGACTAGTGGGTGGTGGTGCGCGTGCGTGCGTGCGTGCGTGTGTGCGTGGTTGTGTGGTGGTGGTGGTGGTGGTGGTGGTGGTGGTGGTGGTGGTGGTGGTGGTGGTGGTGGTGGTGGTGGTGTGTGTGTGTGTGTGCGTGTGTGCGCGTGTGCTGTGGCATGGCACGGGAAACGACGCCAGCGCTGCAGCGGGAGCACGAGTCGAAACGGGCGGAAGCGCGGAAATGAGGCCAGCGCTGCAGCGGGAGCACGATTCGGAACGAGCGGAAGCACTGAAATGAGGCCAGCGCTGCAGCGGAAGCACGATTCGGAACGAGCGGGGCCCGAAAACGAGGCCGGCGCCTCGGCGAGAGCAGCATTTTGAAACAAAATGCAGGCGAAAACCCAACTCCCGGGAATCCTGTGTAAAAAACAGGATGCGGGGGGGTTGGTAACTTTCAGGCCGCCATCGGGGGAAGAGGGAGAGTAGTATTCATATTGAGTAATTGTGGAGGGGAATGCCCGATGCCAAAGTCCACAGCGCGATGGAATTGTCGGCCGCGCGGCGGTGGGAGCTCGCGCGGTCTGCCGCCCACTGGCCGCGAGAGCGCCCCGCCGCGGCGGGCGTCGCCCGAGACGCGCGGCCCAACGTCTGGGCGCTGTCTGCTGGGTCCCCCCCGACCATCTGGACGCCCGAAATGGGTACGGAAAGAATGGGCACAATGCCAAACCAGCAAATGTTGTCCCAAACCAACAGCGGCCGCTGTTGTGCAGGGGGCCATCCGTCTCGAATGGACACAGGCCGCGGCGGCGTGCACAGCGAATCCTGTTCAAAATGAGCAGGAACTGCTGTTGGGCACTGCACCCATTCTCTCCGTGCCCATGTCGGGCGTCCAGAGGCCAGCCCAGATTCGCCCGACGGCGACGAATCTGCCTCTCGACATTGCGGGGGGTCGCCTCCCGGAAAGCTGGCATCTGCTTGTTGCCCCTGGCCCTCGCCTGTCGCCCGCCCCTGTCCGCCGCCCCCCCCCCTCTCCGACGCCCTGCTGCGCGCGGCGATTCTGCCGACGGTGGCGAAACCTCGATCGAGCCACTCGTTGTCCACCTCCACTACAGTGCGGGCGCAGCCGCAAGAAACCCTCGCAAGAAACCCAACCCTGAAAACCCGCGCGCGAAGTGCACCGGAGGGGAAACCTGGATCACCCTGAACGCAGCAGCTCCTTCAACGGCCGCGGGAAGTCGCCGCGCAGCGCGCGGAGCGAAGAAACCCAGGATACCCTGACGAAAACTAGATGGTTTCTTGATGCGCGCCCACACTGTAGAGCGCGCGACTCCACGCCGCCCCAAATCGCATGTGAAGAGAAACCCATGAATGACACTCGCTTCCCGTGGTGCGGCAAGGGCAACTGCCGGGCGCCACCTGGACTGCAAAACGTGCTCCTGGCGGCGACGAGGCGCTGCCCGATCTTGCGAGCGGCTGCTTCGCGCTGCGCGCGGAACGGGCCTACATGGCGAGTGTCATCCTTGGGGGGCGTTCGAGGGGAAGCGGGTTATTTCTGTGCCGGCGTTTTAACAAGCGCGAGTCAATCTCGAAACATGGTAAAATATTGCTTTTCATGTCCTGACCGAAATCGAAGAGGCCAAACCTTCATTTAAGACCCCGCCGGCGAATCGGATCTTGCCAAGGAGCTCCTTTAGCGCAGCTCCGAAGCCAGCAAGGATAACTTTATCCAGATCATGGGCGTTCTTGATCAACGAGAGGTCTGAGCTGATGTCGCTCCGGCTCCGACTCAAGAGCTCTCGTCCCCGCCCCAAGACTGGCCTCGAGAAAGCGGCAAAACGCATGGCTGCGATGCGCGGGTCATCCATCGTGACGCCTTGCGTATGCTGCACCGCGCAACGAGCGCCGCCCGTCGGCAACCCCTATCGCCCAATGGCGATGACGTTGACGACGCATTGCAACATCGTGGCCCTCACAGTGTATGACTACTGTGATATCCGTGGGCTCGTGCGTGCCACTCGCACAAGCATTCGGCATATTTTCGAGCGTGCACAGGGTGGCGTAGGAGCCGCTCGTGATCTCGACATCGTACACTTAGAAATAATCGCTGCGCTTTCTCGTCGTCGCCCTCGGCTGTGAACCGCGGGGCTTGGCTTCGGCTTCTTCGAATAATACCCTTCCATTGCCGTCGGTAGCACGCGCAACGCTCTCACCCACAAGGCCAACCAACAACGACTTCGGACGTGCCGCGGCCTGGCGTCGGCGCCGCTGCAAAGGGGTCACAATCTCATAAGGTCCTGATCATCGGGAGTCCAACGCGCACGGAGAACCACAAAAATTTGCTCCCAAGGGAACCCTCGCTCGCGCCCAAACCCGGGCCCCTGCTGCGCCCGCCACTTCGGGTAGAGACACCCGTGCCATAGCTCGAACGAGGCTGCGCCGTCAGGGACCGCGCTCCTCCTGGGCGCATTCCTAAGGTGACATCGCACATGTCCGAGGAGGTGAGTTCAAGATCGTCGGACTCGCGCTCGTACGTCTCTCCCTCTCTCTGTCCCCCACTCCTCCCAGACGATCGGTTTAACCTGCATGCCGCCCTCCTCCATGACAGGTTTCTGCCAGGCGCGAAGCCATTCGTCTGCATCAGGAAGCGCCCCTGTGGCCAATCGTGCACCCTGAAACTTCGGCCCAAACCGACAGCGAGCAGCGCGACGGGAGGCTTTCATCTCCGCCGCAATGCGTATCCTGACCCAACAGTCGATAACTTCCTGAGGCAATCTGGCATGATGCCGTCACATGTGTTGCCGTCGTTCCTTCTGGACCTGGGACGAAAAAGTCCTCAGGTGAGCGTCGATCAACACAGCCCGCTCCTCGTCCTCGTCCTCGTCCTCCTCCTGTCAAAAAGCTCGATTCGCCCAAAAAGCAGGTTGCGGCGGTGCTCACAATCTTCCCTCACGACGGTTTAACGTTGCTGAGGCCCCGAGAGTTTCGACAGTCCCGCTTGGACCAAAGCAACTTACAAAGTCTCGCCAGCCCCCCGAATTTTCGTATTGCCCGAACGAATCAAATCCCATCTTCCCCTGCCTGACCGAACCCTCTCGATCATGGCATCGAAATTCCACGGGTCCCTCATCAACAAGGCGGCTTAAGCCGCCTTCATCCAATGCAATACTCAAACGATAGGTAGGTGGCTCCTGAATGGCTCCCCGAACGGGCTGAAACTTGACTGCCCAACGTCGTAATGGATGACAACGACAAGCGAGATGTGCCAAACCTTGAGAATAACATAAATAATGAACATGCATTGAAAATTTATTGACGAAGAAAGGGTGCTCGGCTAGCTGCCGGAAACTACTCGCTAGCATGTGATGTTTGTTCCCAGTGCTCCAAGGAGACGCTCCAGAGTAGCAACGCTGACCGCACTCGTCGGGATCGCCTCAAAGGCTCCATTCGTATGACGCCCTCCCATAATGTTAATCACATCGGAGCAGAAGATCGTGACGCAGCGGGCGGGTACATGACAGAGAACTGAATCCAACTACTCCTCCAGGACTGACACCGTTTTGAGGTAGCGAGACCGAGCGGCCGTGCTTCCTTTAGTGGGGATAGGTGTAACATAAATACAGATAGCGCTGGTATCAGCAGGGCACAGCGGCCATGCTTAACACGAACAGCGAGGGCTCGACCCCCCCTCCCACGAATTGAGGCCTCCCCCGAAAATACGTTCGATTCCTTTCTCGATCAAGTGGGGGCGCCGCGCTATCATCATCCCGCAGTGGGGGGAAGGAAACGTAACCGCTGCCTGGTGGGGGGCCTCGAAAACCAGCCTGCCGCCGCGCCGCCCCCGCAACGCCTGGGCGCAGCGCAGCAAGAAACAATACATCGAACATGTAAGTTCCGTTTAAGATTTCCGAAAACCTAACTCCCGTAGCAAACATGGGCCTGTAGCCCAGGACCCGAAGAAGTGCGGACATGCGAATAACCACACCGACACCCATCCGATCGCAAGACGAGACAAAGAGTACTGGCTGAAAACCAAGGTTCAGGACCGAGGTCAGACCAGCCCTGGTCGGCCGTGCGCCTGTGACATATTGAGCTTAGGAGGAAGAGGGGGAGGAGGTGGAGGAGGAGGAGGAGGAGGAAGAGGAGGATGAGAAGGAGGAGGAGGAGGCGGAGGAGGAGGAAGAGAAGGAGAAGGAGGAGGAACAGGAGGAAAAGAGGAGGAGGACGAAGACGAGGAAAAGGACGAGGAGGGGAAGAACGAGGAAATGGAGAAGGAGGAGGCAGAGGAGGGAGGAAGAGGAGGAGGAGGCGGGAGAAAAGGAGGACGAGGGAGAAGAGGAGGAGAGGAGAAGAAGGAGGAGGAGGAGGAAGGAGGAGAGGAGGAGGACAAAGAGGACAGAGGAGGGGGGAGGAGGAGGAGGGGGAGGAGGAGGAGGAGGAGGCAGGAGAGGGAGAAAGGAGGAGGAGGAGGAGGAGGAGGAGGGAGGAGGAAGGAAAAAGGAGGAGGAGGAGGGGGGGAGGAGGGGAGGAGAGAGGAGGGAGGAGGGGAGGGAGGAGGGAGGAGAACGGAGGAAGGAGGAGGAGGACGATGACTAGGAGGAGGGAGAGGACCAGGAGGAGGAGGAGGAAGAGGAAGAGGAGGGAGGATGGAGGAGCAGAAGGGGAATGAGAACGAAGAGGGTCAATACAAAGCCAGGGTGGCGCCGCGGATCGTTTCCCTACCCAAAGCCCGTCGCGCCGCGCCACGCTCCTGCCGACTCTGTTCGCGGAGAGCTAGTACCTACCGGGGGGGAGGAAGAGGAGGAAGACGAGGAGGAGGTGGAAGAGGAGGAGGAGGAGGAGGAGGAAAAGGAGGAAGAGGAAGAGGAAGAACACGTCCGCTGCTTCCTCCTCCTCATCCTCCTTCCCCGCTGCCTCCTCCTCATCCTCCTCCTCTTGCTGCTCCTCCTCCTCCTCACGATAATCTTCTCCCGTCGCTCTTTTTCTTCCTCTTCCTGCGAGGAGAGTTCTCACTTGCTCTTCTCCTCCTCTGGCTCATCCATCCTTAATGAACACATATATTTTCTGATTGTGCATCGCTCGAAGGGGCCATCTGGGACGTTCCAAATTTTCCATGACTGCCGTCGGCAAATAAACGGAAAACAACGCAATAGGAAAGGATGGGTCGGTGTCGGATATATGGCGTAAGCGCACCTAGCTTGTCCCCCGCTCGCCGTCGCCCCCCCCCCCCCCCATCCAATGCGGGCTGCCCGCATCCGCTCCTCAGGTCCACATTTCCGCCTCGCCCCCTCCCCCTCTTCCCCCTCGCTTCCACCCTATCCATCTGCGTCCAGGAAGGGGGTTCGATCATGGCCCGTGGCATGTGGGCGGACGAAGAGAGGGGGGCGACAGGGAACGCGTTGGAATAAGAAGAGGGGGTCTTGAAATCCGGGGAGATACCATGGCCCTGGCTATGACGTCGGGACGAAGCTCGATTCATCAACCCCACCGTGTGCGCCCCCGACATCCCTTCCTGGCCCCTCCCACCGCCTCGCCCCTCTGGTCGGACAGCAGAGGGCGGGTTCGCGAATCGGCTCGCGCAGCCGCGCTTCTCAGCGCCAAGAGGCCTCCGCGTTCCGAGGAAGGCGCCCGGCGGCCGGGCCGAAGCCCGCTGCACGCCGCGGAGTCCTCTGGCTTCGCGGGGTGCGGGCCCGGAACACGTAATGAAAGACTTGGCGTTGGCTGGTTTGCCCTGCTCGTCTGCCGCGAAGTTCTGCCGTGTCGTTCTGCCCGCCTCGGAGCGCTGCCACCACCATGGGGGGCGGATGTGCTCCTCCCTCCGTTTCGGCGCCGGGACGAGCATGCGAATGCCCGCGATGGCAAGGAGCACCCACCGCGTCTCAGCACAAGGCAACGCCAAGTTCAAGCTCCGACGAGCATAGCAACGATGCGCTGTTCGTGTGCAATTCCGCTGGCCTCCTGGTGATTTCTTGGGGCCGTTTGGGGGTGGGAGCCTCTTGGCAACTTCTTGGGGGCCCCTGGGGGCCTCTTGGGAGCCTCTTTGGAGCCTCTTGGGGGCCCCTTGGGGGCCTCTTGGGCCGTCTTGGGTGGGGCGCCATTGCGCCGGCTGCCCGGCTGGCCCCTGAGGAGGCCGTCTTGGGGGGCCTCTCGGGGCCGCCTTGTGGCTCTCTTGCGGTCCTCTTGGGCCGTCTTGGGGGCCCTTTTGGACCGTCTTGGGGGCCTCTTTGGGTCGTCTCGGGCCCCCCTTGGGGGCCTCAGGGGGCCGTCTGTGCACCTGGAACCCGTACCGCACATGGCATGCGCGGCGCTCCTGAGCAATATGCTGAGACTCCCTCGGGTGATACTTCTGTGTTGGGAGGGCGGGTGGCAGTGAGCGAGACGGCTTGCGGGCGAAGGAGGGGCCTCGGCCTATCCCCACCCACCTTCCCAACGTTGCCCGACCCGGAGGACAGCCTTGGTGCGTCGATCTGGTCGATCTGCGTCGGCGACCCCTTCCAGGAACCCGTCGCCCCGACCACGAACCCGACCTCCCCTCCCTCCCCTCCCTCATGCCAGAAAGATCGTTCCCATACTATTTTCTCACCATTTTTGAACATTCCTCCTGCAGAGGGACACGCCCGACTTAACGCTACCTTTCCCCTCCCCCCCCCCCCTCTGGGCGCGGGCCGCCCGCGCCTGCTTCTCCAGGTCGGCGTTGCGGCGCGCCTCCTGCCGCGGCGCGGCCCCCACCCCCTTTGGCCGAGAGGCGCCCGCGGCGCCCCCGCTGGGGGGGGGGGGGCGCCCGCGCACCCTGCGGTGCCGGGCCCGCCGGGCGCTACAGCCACGGACGACGACGACGACGACGACGACGACGACGACGACGACGACGACGACGACGACGACGACGAGAGCCCGCTACCCGCCCGCCCGTGGACCTCTGCGGACCCAGACCTCCAGCGATCATGCGTTTTTCCATCCGCGGGCGTTTTTGTTGGGCGTTGCTTCTAAGCAGCGCCCCCCAAACAAAAAACAACACGTATTGCTCGGAAGCGTTGCTGATAGACCAGCACCCCCAAAACGCCTTGCTTGTAGGCAACGCCCGAAAAAGCTTGGCCTATAGCGCTGCTTACAAGCATCCGCCGACCCCGGTTGATTGAGAAGGCCTTACGGCCGTTGCCACCGACCCTGAAAACGACGACGTCGACGACGGGGAGGAGGAGGAGGAGGAGGAGGAGGAGGAGGAGGAGGAGGTGGAGGAGGAGGACGAGGAGGGGGAGGAGGAGGAGAGACGGGGGGGAAGAAACGCGTGCCCCTTCCGTGCCCCTCTGGGGCCCCAGAGGGCCCCTGTAAGGCTCCTCCTCCTTTAGGGCGCACAAGGTACACCTTTCTTCAGACGGTGCAGGTTTTAGATAAGGATGCCTTCGAGAAGGGACCCTCCTCCTTCCTTCCGAGCGCCACTGTGGACAGGTCTCCAAGAGCGAGCAGGTGGCACATACGCCACGGTGCCAACGGCGTCCGCTGTGGTCACTGCCCCCTGTTTCAAGTGAAAAGCGAGGGGGGCGGCCGCACAGGCCCCTCACGCGCTCCGGCCATATAATATCTAGATACAGACACACAGTGGCCCACAGAGAACGGGGTGCCCGCAGACTCCTGAACGACCTTTTCAAAACGCAAGAGAAAGTCAAACCTGGAACTGGACGAACTGTGGCCTCAGACATCGGACCGGCCAGCCACTCAGAAAAGGAGGAGGAGAAGGAGGAGGGGGAGAAGGAGGAGGAGGAGGAGGCAGCGGCAGCGCCGTTACGACAAAATCTGGCATTTCTGGCACCGCCAACGCCGTCGCGACAAAAACTGGCATTTCCGGCACCGCCAGCGCCGTTACGACAAAAAGTTTGGGCTTGGACTGGCACCGGCAACGCCGTCACGACAAGGCCTCAAACGCCCACTCGAAGATCTCCTTGAGCTTATCGATCTTCGCCTGCATCTCTCGAGCCAATGACCCGCTCGCCTCCTGCCCCTGCTTCTCCTTGCCGCCGATGGCGACCACGCAAGCGACCACGGAGCGAAGAACCGGCTTGAGCTCAGGCGAAACGACAATGTGCAGCTTCACAGAGTGCTTGTCGAAGGCCTTGCGGAACTTGCACAAGTAGATCTGGCCAATCAACTGGTCCAGTTTTTCGATGGCACCGTGATGCGCACGAACGGTGGCCAACGCCTCCTTCGGGGCTTGGTACTGCTCGTCGGTCGCGATGGCGTTGACGATCCGGCACCATAACATAATCTGCTGGTGGCCTGCGTTCGACGTGTCCTCCGGCTGCGCCTTGAGCTCCTTGATCCGCTCTTCGTAGCTGTTCATCTCGGTCTGCCCTGCTGCAATTGGGGCGATATCCCTCCTGCATATCACGGTCGTAGGAACAGCGGCACGCAACTCCCGGACGTCGAGGTCAAGCTTGAGAGCCAACTGCGAAACAAGAGTCGAGAAGGAACCCAGGGTCTCGCGGCCGGTGGGCGGCCCAACGTCGGCCACCCACCTCGCCTTGCAACAAGAAGGAATGCGCCAGGGTCCGGGCCCCAAGATGACGCTCCTTTGTGCAATGCTGCCGCCGTCCCCCTATGTATCGTCCACCCACCCAGTTACGGAATGTCCGAACTTTCATACATCTTCGGCCTCCAGGTCCCGTGATTGGGTCTGGGGATGCATGGGAACTGGGTCCAGGGCGGAAAGCCCAGAGAGGAAGCTCAGGCGGACACAATCCGATCGGCAGACGTCGCATGCCAGCTGCACGACGCCTCGGGGAGCCCACCCGCGCTTGGCCCGTGAGGACGCACGAGGGAGGCCTTCGGGCAGCCACGGCACCGGCGCTGCCGCTGGCCACCTCCTCGAGAGCTCTGCAGCCCCGCCGCTTTTGCAGCTCTCGTGGCCGGAAAAGGGCGGAGGGCGCGTGCCCTCCGCAGGGCCGGCTCTCGCCCGAGGATGGCAGGCCCACGGGGCGCTCATGGTCAGTCCAGGGGGGGGGGCGCCTCTGCCGCCGTGGAGGCGCGTGCCGACGGGCTCCTCCCGGCGGCATCGTCTCATCGATCGATCCTTTGCCCCTCGCGAGCTCGGCCGCCCGTGCGGCGCCCCCCAGGGGATCTTCAGGGGATCCGGCGAACATTGTGAGAGATATTTGGGTCGGTCAGGCGAACATTGTGAGAGATATTTGACCATTCGTTTTGAGAGCGCGTGTTTCTCGCACCCGTAGTGGGTTATGCCGCGTCTGCCTGTGAGATTCCCAGGTCCGTAGCTGCAGTAGTACACCCTGCGAAATGCTCAAGAAATCATGGGTTAAGAAATTCACAGTCTCAGAAATTGATTAAAACCCAGAACTTCTATCAAAATCTTGGGATTTACATTGGAAAATTAAGAATAACCGAGATCCTGGACGAAAACTTAGGTTTTCTTAAGCATCGCCTGAGGTGTACTATCAAATCACTTGGCGGGACCGTCGGCTGTCGGGGCGGAGGGGCGGGGGAGGGCGGGGGGGGGGGAGGGGGACGGCGGAGGGGCGTGGAACGCACGGGGTGGAGTGATGCTGCCTCGGTGGCTGCAGAGAGCGGGGCAGAGGAGGGGTGAGGAGGAGGGGGGGGAGAGGGGGAGGAGGAGGAGGAGGAGGAGGAGGAGGAGGAGGAGGAGGAGGAGGAGGAGGAGGAGGAGGAGGAGGAGGAGATAGGATGTGGGAACAAAAAGGAATTGGAGAAGGGGCCAGGGGAGCAGGAGGCGGGGGAGGAAAAGCCAGTGGCTCTGCTCAGAGGGCCCCCCTGAGGCACAGCAGAGCGGGGTGGGGTGGGGAGGGGATGTGTGCGTCAGGGCGATGGGGGAGGCAGGTGGCCAGGGGAGGAGCCGAGTCAGAGCGGGCGGAAGGGCGAGGGAGGAGCGGAAGATGCGAGGTCGCCCGGTCCGCGCGACGCAGCGGTGCGACGCCAGAGCCGCTGCAAATCACGAGCCGGTCGAAGATGCGTCGCCGACGTGTCGTCGGCGCAGCGTCGCCGATGCGTCATCTTTCCCACCCCTTCCCCCGTCCTCCGCTGGCGAGGGGCAACGTTGGCGGGCGACCAGCTCAGGGGAAACACACCGAGCGTGAATCGGCGACATATCGCAGTAGATCGGCGATTTTTTGTTATCACGCTCGATCAGCGATGGCCCCCGACTGTGAATACGCACTCCCTTGGGCGGGGCGGGCCATCGGGCCCAGATCGACGGATCGCTGGGCGATAGTGGGACGATGCGGCTTCGCCTGCGGCTGACCCCCCTAACGTTGCCCCTGATCTAGTCGTCAGGGGGACGGGCAAAAACGGCGTTCGCGCTCCGTTCGCCGTCGCGTCAACACTCGCATTCGACCTGGCTGGATTTAGCACTGAAGCTCTGCCCACTGCTCGGCGTCGAAGCCACGGGTCACTTTGGCGGACAACCCAACGGACGGAACCACGGGACGCCGCGGAATGGAGGCCGCCCAAATGGGGCCAGAACGAATGGGGCCCGAGGGTCGCACCGCAACCCGGATGCATCCCACGAATTGTGTTGCGCCCGTTGTACTTGAGGACCACATCGCAAAAGTAGTGTGGAGCGCCTGGGAAAATATCGAAATATCTGCCCGAAACGCTGGCGAAGTGTCGAGCGAGTGTCGCCTCCTCCCAAGGCCTGACACACGAAAGCTTCCCCGGGGGTGTCGCGCTTCAGGGCCCTCCAGGCCCAGGCACGTGACATTTTTCTCGTGCTCGCAGTTCGCTTTGGTGATCTACGGCAGGCTGGAGCATCATACTCAGCATCGACACTCACGACGGAGAACACCCGGCCCGGGATCGCGCCGCATCGCCAACGCATCGGCGATGCGGCACGGTCCTGCGACCACCGGACAGAGGAGCAGGTGGCAAACGCGCGAGGCCCAGTGCAGGCGGCCGGGCAGCAGCATCACCTGCCCCAGATCGGCCCCCCAGAACTGCGGCGTCGCGATGTCCCCGGCATCCTAAGTGGGGTTCTTGGTTTCCCGGGACACCCCGCGCAGTACTTCTACACTTGCACAATATGAATACTACCCTCCTCTCTCCCCTGGTGACGTCTGGGAATTGTTCGGCCCCCCTCCGCGTGGTTGTTGTGTACACAGGATTCCTGGGAGTAGGGTTTTCGCTTGGGTTTTTTTAATGCTCTCGCTGAGGCCCTGGCTTCATTTTCGGGCCACCGCTCGTTTCGAATCGTGCTCCCGTTCCGCTCGTTCCGAATCGTGTTCCCGCTGCAACGTTGGCGTCATTATTTCCAGCACCATGCCACGGCATGGTTTTCTGTCCTTTCAAATCGGCCCCAAAATCTGAAGGATTGCCCCCCGAAACAACCATCGAAAGTGATTACACATTCGGTGTCGATTCGTTGACTTTCCTGGGTCGCAGAAGCCCCCCCCCACTTTGGGGCGTCAGCACGCCATGCTATGATGTCAGGCTACGCCGTGACTTCAACACCATTATATGCCATGTACTGCTACGTATGTCCTGCTGCGACATCCGGCTGCGCATATGAAGAGGAGATCTACGCCGTGGTAAGGGAAGGGAGGGAGGGGTAGGACGTCAGATATGACGTGAGCGCACATAGCTTGCCTCCTCGCCCTCTCCTCTTTCCCCTTCGCACAATCACTCACTCGATCACTCAGAAGCCGTCACCATCATAACAGCACCAGCCTCCTCACCATCATCATCCACTCAAAAATTCACACCATCATAATCAGTCACACACTCAACACACACGATTAATCTCTCACGTACTGAATTCATCATCGGCATCACCATAACCATGATCAAACTATCGCTCATGATCACCATCTCAACATCATCATCATCACCTTCACATCATCATCATCATCATCATCCTCATAATCGTCGTCATCATTGCACGCAGACGCACACGGTCACCTAAGGGCTCTCAAACGGGAACCCCGTCTGCAAGTGAATTGCGAGAAAGACTCAGGCGGAAGACCCCTCCCCATGGGGCCAACCAATCAAGTTACTAATCCGAGCGGGTCATCCGAATCCTGTCAGTCGCCACTTTCGGGTCCCGGAGCCTTAGATCTGAATGCGGTCGCGTGCGGGAGCCTCGCCCGTGAGTAGAATGCGAGGAAGTCTCGGGCGGGAGCCCCCTCCTATGGTGCCCGCGGGTCGTCTGGATCTTGTCACTGTGATTACTTTCGGGCCCCTGAGCCTTAAATCTTGAGGATTTCTCGCGCGGGAGCCGTGTCCATGAGTAAAGCGCGAGGAAGTCTCAGGCGGCAGCCCCCTCCCTGTGGGGCCTGCAGATCATATTACTAATCTGAGCGGGGCATCCAGATCTTGTAACTGTCGTCACTTTCGGGCCTGCGACAGGGCGAGGAAGAGAATGTGTCAGAGAAGACAGAAAGAGCGCCTCACCAATCACGAGGACGACGATGAGGGTTACTTCCAGATTAGCCGAAAGGATTATCATGCGGGGTCCCCTACCGTCGGAATATGTACTTCTCTCAGCGCGAACCCCCGAAGTCTGGACTCCTTCCCCAGGACCGGCTTTTCACTCCAGGCCGTTTCTGTACGGTCCTGGGGACAGGTGGGGGCCCCGAGGGGCCGAAAACGACTGGGATCCGACGGCGTGAAAAAAACCTGCGCAACTTTCTAGCTGGATCGTTCTGTGAGGGTCCGGAAGCCGGGGTGAAGATCCCTGGAGGCCGAAACTGCCCCTCCTTATAAAGAAACAACAAGCGACATAAACATACAAACTTTCGGAGGTCCGCGCCAATTTTTGGGATCGACGCTGGACCCCTCTCCCCGGCGCGCGGAGCGCGCCAGGGGCGGCGCCGAAGGCGCCGCCAGGGGGCTCCACCTCCGATTGAAGAATCCGCGGGGACCCTCGAACACTTATGTCCATGTCACCGTTTGTTCCCCAACCCCTCCTCCCCATCCAACAGCAAGAACAAAATACCCCCCGGGCGAATTCTGTCACGACGCCGTGAGGTCCAGGCCCCCGCGCGGCGGGGTCCTCCGCCCGCGCGGCGTCGTCCCGCACCCTGGCGGCCTTGAGCGCGCTCACCTCCTGCCGGGGCCGGGCTCGGGGGATTTGCGCAGCCAGCGGGCGCGGGCCCTCGTTCTCCTTCCCTGATGCACGGATGCGCTCCCTGGTTCAAGGCTCAAGCTGAGCACGAGAATGAAGAAAATATCTGGAGGAGGGCTGAGGGAGCACCAGGGAGCAGGAGGAAAGCCAGGAGGGGGAGGGAAAAGGAGCAAACGGAGATGCAGTGTAGGCCAGTCCACAAGAAACCTTCCACAAGAAACCCAACCCTGAGACCCCAGGACGTCCATTGATTTTTGGTGGGAACGCTACGCTTTCCATAGCAAAACCATCGAAACCCAATAAACCCAGGGCCCCCTGGAGGTAAGCAGGGTGTTTCTTGGCCTGGGCCTGCACTGTAGGTGTTTCCGAAATCCCCTGCCGAACATGCTCGGCCCTGGCACTCAGAGGTTCTCAGCCGCTGAGCACGCCAGCCAAACAAGCATCCACTACCCGCCCACGATCTCTGCCGTGTGGGGCCGAAGTCCGAGTGCAATCCTGGCACGCGCCGTCGTCCCGCACCCCCGCCGAGCCCAAACGCTACTCCTCTCCAGACGCTCCGCGCTACCGTTAGGAGGTGCAGGGGAAGGACGCAGGGCGAGCGAGCGAGCTGGCGCAGGCGCGGGTCGCAGACTGGCGCCAGGCTACGGAAGGGAAGACGGCAGGATGGGCAGAGACGTGCCAACCCTTCCGCCAGTTGAAGGGGAACTGGGACACACACATAAATACACACAAATAAAAAGATTCCCCATATTTTCTCATATTTTCTGGGTTTTTGCTTTCCCCCCCACTTCCCATATTTTCCCATATTTTCTGGGAATCGCCGATTAATTGTGTCTGTGCGTTTCTTGCCCTCCTGAAGAATAGGCATCCGCACGAGGACGCCCAGGCCCTTCCGCCGCGCGCACCTCCCGAGGGCGCCGTGCGGGCGGCGCTGTGCTCCGGGCGGCCGCGGCTGCGGGCGCCGGGCAAGACAGGCAAGCCACAGGAGGGAGGGGGATGATCAGCCACCCGCTTCTGCTCAACTGCTCTTAGCCACGGGGCGCTCCGAACACCGAACAGAAAAGTACGGCACGCTCCGCGGGCCCGCGCGGACCCTCACGGCCAGGGCCCCGGCAGGCCGCAGGGAGCCGCACGAAGGGTAGTCGGCGCTTCTGCAGGCTGGTTGTGCCACTCCTGTGAGCAGGCGCCTTCCCTCCCCCTCTCTAATTGTCTCCTCCTGCCCCTTTCCGAAAGCCTGCTCGCGCTGCTAGCGGGGGCGAGAGAGAGGAGGGGCAGGAGGCCCTCAGCAACTGGGCAAGACAACCCAGAGAGTCCCACATATATGTATACAGATATATCTATATCTATATATATATATATACACAACACAAACACGCCACCACGCTCGCACCCCAATACCCGAAACGACCCCAACGCTTCGCTGTTGAGGAAGGTACTCAGTGAGCGCGTGGTCGCTCAGCCTCACGCCGGGGTCCACGATTGGTCTCATCAGGTATCGAACTCCGACAACTTCTTGCGAAAGGCGATTGCTAGCTGTTTGAAGGCTTTCCCTTGCTCAGCCCGGTTCTGGAGGAATCCCTCGATCTCGATGCGGTCGGGATAGCTTAAGTCCTTCTTAGAAAGGGTCCCCGTACGAGAGCGCATGAGGATGAACTCGATGATCAGGAGAGTGGCAAAGACCTTCCCGAGGCTCTCGCACTCCTGGACAGTCTTTGCAGGAAGGAGGCTGGGCAGGGAACGCGGGCCCGTGCCATTGGCCCTTGCCCATGGACGCCCCTGCACCCAAGGCTTCGCAGGAGGCGTGCTGGGCAGAGAGGGTGAGGAACCTGGCCCCCGCCTCCCCCCGCCCATGGGTGTCCTTGCGCCCTCGGCGCCACCTGGCTCAAACGTCGCGGCCAGGTCCTCCATGGCTTGTGCGTCCTTCTCTGTAGTCGTCGACCCTGGCAACTCAGACTCATCGCTCACCGAGGCTGTGTCGGCCCAGTCCTGTGGCCAGAATCAGAGTCCTCACCGACCATGTCGAGGACCCCACCGACTCTGGAAACTTCTCCGTGCCTGCGGCGAAGCTGTTCTGCGCATCAGTCAACATGCCCGCAGAGATGGTGAACTCCTGGTTTCCTTCCGTCATCGTGTCCTCCTGGGCTCGGGGGTGGGTCCCCGAAGGCTGCAAGTCATTGATGTCTTTCTTGAGCTGGTGGATCCCCGAACGGGGAGCCAGGAAGGCATCAAGAGTGATGGACCGCGGTGCCGGCGGTGGGACAGCGTCGCAACTGCCCTGCTGCGGCGGCCGGCACTGCTCGCTCATGTCGAGAAACTCCTGGACATTGACGGCTCCGTCTGTGATGGGCATCGCCACAGTCTTGATCTGCGATTAGCTGGAGTCCGAGATATCCCCCGCGCGGATGGGAAACGCCCTGGTCGAAACTTCAGGCATGTCTGCAGCCATCCCACTTCTGCTGGCCAGCTGGCGCTCTGGACTCGCAACCAGCCTGCCCACGAGCGCGAACACCTCCTTAGTGTAGCGCTGCTACTTCGGCACGCTGAGGTGTCGTAAGTAGTGGCATGCGATATGGACGTTGCCCAACTTTCTGAGGATGCCTTCAGCTGTTTTGAATTTTGAAGCCTTATCTCTGGAGCGATCCCGTTGTTGAAGGGCCATGTGACGCAAATGCCGCGAAGCCTGCTGGATTCCCTCGAACTCCTGATTCGTCTGCTCCGAAACGCCTCTCAGAAGTTCGGTACGGAGACCCGCGAGCAGCTGCAGCAGGGAAAGAGAATCCATGACGTGAGCACTCAGCCCTGCGAGAGATACGCGGTAAGCGGTTGAAGGGACGCAGATGGGGCGTTTGGGACGCCCAAATGGCTACGAATACGTCCTCCCCTCCTCTTCTTCCACCTCCTCCTTCTCCTCCTCCTCTTTCTCCTCCTCCTCCCTCCACTCCTCTGGCCGTCTGCCACTTGCCTCGAGCTGGCAGCACAGCGGAGACGCAGAGGAGAAGCGTTGTGCGGATGATTGCCCTGGGCACTGCTCGTTCTCCTCGGACGCGACCCCTCGGCTCGGTCAGATGGCATCGGGGTGTGTCAGACAGACGCTTCCACGCTCCCCCCCCCCTGGCGGCGCACGGCGAAACACTGAGGAAATTCTCAGGTGGAGCTGTGTGCAGCCCGAGGAGGGAGACAGGGATGCGAGGAGGACAGGAAGGCGGAGGGAGGACAACTCCTCAAATAGGGGTCTGACGAGGGGGAAGAAGGGGCACCCTAGCCGCGGAAACCACGCTTCCCTTCCTCCTTTTCCTGCTCCTCTTCCTCCTGCTCCTCGTCGTCGTCGTCGTTTTCCTCCTCCTCCTCCTCCTCCTCCTCCTCCTCCTCCTCTTCCTCCTCTTCCTCCTGCTACTCCTCGTCCTTGTCCTCGTCCTCGCCCTCCTCCTCCTCCTCCTCCTCCTCCTACTCCTTGTTTTGCCCTGCTATTCCTCCTTCTCTCTGGCTGGTATCCCGAGGCCGCGGCAACTCATGTTTCTGCCGTGCAGGGTCATCGCCGACGGACGGCCCTCCTGTACTGACCCCAGTCGAGGTCAGCCGCGGCCCCGCGCGTGGTGCGCCGCGCCTCCCCGTGGGCATTATGTCGCGTAGCCTCCAACCCTCTAGTCCCCCTCCCTCCTCCCCTCCCTCATCAGAGGAAGGAGGTCCGCAATTGCGTACTTACACATACAATGTCGGAGGTCCACGCGGACTGTTTGGATCGGCGCTGGACCTCCCTGGCGACGCCTCCCGCGCCCCCGGCGCTTCGCGCGCTAGGGAGGGGCGTCCAGCGCCTCTCCAAGAAATCCGCGCTTGCGCAATTCTTCCCTCTTCGGCTCATCCACCACCTCCTCCTTCGTGGGCGTCTGCCTGCTGCAATGATAGCACGAGGAATCTGGTAGGTCTGCCGTGATTGCAATTGCAAATGCCGCATTTTGCTGGCATTCCGTCCCAGGGCCTGCCCTGGCGCTTCCCGTTGGACAATTCCAGGGGAGACACCCCACTTGAGACCTGACAGCGCGGGCAACGATGGCCATTCCTTCGCACGCCGATCCAATCTCTGCTCACGTGGGCCAACCATCCCGGAGCCTGGACAAACAGTGCGACACCGCGGCGCGCAGGAGAAAGAGGAGGAGGAGGAGGAACTCGAGGACGAGGAGGAGGACGAGGACGAGGAGGAGGATGAGGAGGAGGAGGAGGAGGAGGAGGGGGATGACGCCCTGGATCCCATTATACTGGTGTCGCGCTTGCATGTCCGCCTCCTTCCGCCCACCTTTCCCGCCCACCTTCCGCTGGCGGACCCGCCCTTCCGCTCGGCCGCCGAAGCCTTCGTCCCTGGCCTGCCGCCGCCGCCCGCCGAAGGCGAGGCGCGCCAAAGGCGAGGCCATTCCTGGTGGGCTTGATTTCCACCACCGTCACTAGCATACGTAGAAGGGGGAGGGGGTCCTCCTCCTCCTCCTCCTCCTCCTCCTCCTCCTCCTCCTCCTCCTCCTCCTCCTCCTCCTCCCTCCTCCCCTCCTCCTCCCTCCTCCTCCTCCTCCTCCTCCTCCTCCTCCTCCTCCTCCTCCTCCTCCTCCATTTCTGAGCAAGCCACTGGGCGCGCCACCCGTGGCGCCAGGAGCCCGCGTCGCCGCGGGCACACACGGGCAGGCGCCTCGTCTGCCCTCCAGAAAGCCCTTGAAATCCAGGGAGGACAGCGAGGCGAGAAACAATACAAATTGACGCTCGACCAGGTCATTGAAGCCCCAGAGGAGGAGCGCCTGGAATGAGGTCCTGAAGGCCTGGGGGAACGAGAGGACCTGGTCGAGCGTGAACGGCGGCCTCCACGACGCCGCGGAGGCCCCCCTGCAAGTAGAGGCGGCCGACAGGCCGACACCAGGCGAGGTGGAGCAAGGAGCAGCAAAAATGATGGTGGAGACAGAGGGGGGGGGCTGGACAGATGCATGGGGGCGGGCGCGAGGGGAGCCCATTGCGCCAAGCTCATTCGCTCCGCCGCCGCACCGCCACCTCTAGCTCGCCTCGCGCACCTAACAGGCCAAGAGAGGCCCGCAGCAACAACGGCGCGCAAAGCAAGCAGACATCATCATCACATTACATCCGAATCTCCCAGCCTCCCACCCGCCAGTGTCATCCTTAGGACTGCAGGGCAAGGGGCGTGCGCCTCCTGCGATCAGCTAGGGCCTGCACAGGGACGCTAGCCTCAACAAAGGCCTGTGCGAGCATGCGGGAGAGGCCATGATCAGGGGGGCGTAAGACCCGGGTACAGGGGACTCGGAAATCCCGGACGAGGTCGTCAAACAAATGACGAGGCCGAGCCTGCATTTTGACGAGGCCTCCCGCTGCAGACATCCCACGAAACTCCTACTCGTCAAAATCCGAGTCGCGGCCGTCAGAAAACGATGGCGCACCCGAGTCCTGGCAAACCCGGGTCTTGCGCTCCCCCGACATGAGGCCAAGCCTTCAGATGACCAGCTGCAGCGTGCGCTCGGCGCATGCAGCGGCATCTCTCTGGATCCAAATTGAAAACCGTGTGCGTGTAGACCGGCGCCGCGGGGCACAATCTGTCTGCCCCCAGCATGCAAAGGTCCAGCCGCGTGACCTTGAGAGCACTACCAACCAAACTGCCAATATCGGGCACAACCTCGCATATCTTCGTAAAGTCATCGTAGGGCAGAACCAAACACACCGCTACTCTGGTGATGTGAGCTGCCTCCATCAGCGACCACGATGCTCTGAACCGGCTTTTTCTGCAAGAGGCCGCCGCCGAGAATGTGCACCAAGTGCGGGCATGCCCCACGGACGCAGATCTGCCCTCAAAGGCTTGCTCTGCCCACTTCCTTCATCAAAACATTGCCAGGTTAACGTAGCCGGTGAAAGGATGAGTCCAGCCACTCCCCCTTTAGACATATCATTCAGAATCTCCGGTATTTGACTGTCACCCACTATCGTCAGACTGCCTTCGGCACCAAGGAAAGGAACGCGAATAGGTTCAAAATGCTGACTCGTAATGCGGTTGGCCCATTCTAAAACATCAGATGCTTTCAAATATCCAAGGAAAACGCGGTGAAGTTGTTGCCGCCCTGGTGCCCCGCGTAGCCGTTGCAGCTGTGGTTCTTCACGATGGACAGGTAGCTCCACTGCTGGTGGTGCTGGCGGGATGTGCGCTGTGCCACGCCTACCCCAGTGTTGTGCTCGCTTCGCATGCTGAAAGGCCCGACGATAGTTGTGGCCCTTCTGTATCTCCGTCTCCAGAAAGCCGCCTTGCTCAATCAAATAGCGCAAGCAGGTGTGGCCAGGCCTGCGAAGATGACGGGGGGAGGTTCGGTCGATCGGAAAGAATGCCGCACGCTCCGCACTGCGTGCCTCTAACCACCCTCTGCGCATCATCGATTGGCTGGTGATCAAGCTGATGTCTCCTCCATGCAGGAACTGAAGTAGTCGTCCATCCGCAAGCGTAGCACATGAACTTCGCGATCATAGGTTGCTGGTGCTGGCCGCCCCCTCGTACTCTGAGGAGCTGCTTCTGTCAATGTTCGACCTGCGTGGATTCCAGGATCGCCGATGCCGCGAGGCCCCAAACTCTCTTGATTGCGTTCCTGAGGCCCTTAGAATCGTTTTGCGCACAAAGAAACCACTGTCGTAATATCCTCTGATGTCGGGCATCATCCGTACCGGATGTTGTCATCCACGCAAAATCTTGCTTGCGTAAAAGCGTCCGCGAGCCTGGGATCGGCGCTGCCTGGTCGACCAGGACGCGCAACGCAGCGGGCGCCCCCACAAGACACGAACTGAAGTGCATAAACCTGCGCTTGCGAAGTAGCAATTCCAATGGAACTCGTTTGGCCGAACACAGGATGCCCACGTCTGTATGAAAGACCTCCGTATCACGATGATATTGACGACCTTGAACGACTCTGTAAGCTTGGACCCTCGCTGCTTCCAGCTTGTGTAGGAGTGCCTGGGGTATGGCCTCCCAGACTTCTACAAGGTAGAACAGATGGACATTGGCCATAATGTCCACTAAATTGGTTCGAACAGGTCGTGTCATGCCATTGAAACGCTTGACACCCTTCTGCTTGGGGCCAGCGCCACCCGATGCTTCTGTATCGCTCGCGCAGCCCGACAGCCAAGAGTGCCAAAAATGTCCAACATGGCGCCTATGCACATGTACTCACGAACGGCATGCACCTTGACCGTCCATACCTAAGACACTATCACTAGATCATGGCTGTCCTCCAGCTTTTGCCTCAGTTCAAGGGAGTGTTGAGGTCCTGGGATGGTAAATATACTGGACTTGGCACGCTTGTAGCTGTGTGTAAACCCATGCGTCAGCATAGACTTGTGGGCCGCGCCGACCAAGTTCCCAGGAAGCTCAATGGGGTCGGTCATGGCTGAGGGGGCCTGCAGGAACAACGCATCGTCCACGAAGGACACGTCAACCAAGGGCTCCTCCTGCGCACCCTGGGAGAACGTTTGGATCAACCCTGCTGGATGCAACGGTAAACGGCGCCCAGGGGCACGAACAGCCTCGTCAACTGCATCAAGTGGTTTGCATAACGCTGCATGTAACAAAACATCCGCCAGCGAGCTGCCTGATCTCGAGCCTCTCCTTGATCGTGCAACCTGCGGTAGGTTGTCCGTGCCGAAGCGTGTATCTCGGCGGCTCCCGATTGCGAGCGCAAGCACATGTGGGGACGCCCCTAAGTTCGCCAGCGCCGACGGCTGACTCAGGAGGAAGGAAAAAGGGTAATCATGCTAATCGGCAGCTCGTGATTGTTCTCGACGTATGCAATGTCCCCGTCCACGTCGGATGTCGTAGGTAAGACCAAACTGCGGACTACCGAGTAGATGGCAGAGACCAGGTCGACGAAGTACAGAACAACTCCACGATGTTGGTGTACCGCGCCTTTGAGAAACGTAGACACAACCTGTACCAGAACGGACGCGGATCTGCGAGGTCTGCCTCCACGCTGCGTCATACGCAGCCAGATATCGAAGTATTCGCTGACCGAATCACGTAAAGACCTGTGCCAGCACTTTGCCACTGTACTGTTCAGAAGTATGGATCGGTATAAACTCCAGTGGCGAGTGGCTGCCAATGCATTTGAACCAAGGGTGCGCCGTGCCACGTTTCCACCTATATGGTTGCTGCTGATGTACGCCGGTCTTGGGAAAGACTGGATGGAACGGCCGAACAAACTCCTGAGGAAATTGTCGCAATATGTCGCCGCTGATGCCGTCCTGCCCTGGCGCTTTGCGTATCTTTACGTTCATGAACATGCCGCTCACGACCGAAAGCGCAAATCGGAGACGTGGGTCAACATCCGTTGTCTCGTGATCATGGAAGTCGCTGATTGTAACGGCGCCCTAGCTCCATGTCGTCCAACGCCTGCGCATCCTCGATGGCCGCGAAATGTTTGAGAACCATATCCTCGGCCTCTGTGATGGAGCTTGCCGTGCTGCCGTCCTTCCTCAGCATCGGGCACCGTCCAACTCGTCCCGCCCTGCCTCCGTAACGTAGAAGTATCTTCAGCATGCGCCACTCATTATGACTGTCGCCTGAAGCCGCAGATGTGTCCATTTGTCTTGCCAGCGGTTCCAAGTGAGAAATTCTGTCCGAATTGACCGCGCCCCTCACCATCTTCGGGGTAGCTTCCTGGAAAATTCCGAGGCATGTCTGGAAAGCTTGGTCCGTGAAGTCGGTGTCGTTCCGCTTTGCAACGCATGCCAACCTCAGGGTTTGGTTGCTGGGGCCCAAACCGCCGACGACAATGGGTGAAAAAGATGGTCATCAATATGAGCAAGTCGGTCTGTCCAGGGGGGCTCGTTTGTCGTATGATGCGGTAGCCAGCGCCGTGCTCGAGCCACGTATCTACGTAGTCTAACCTAGCACATAGTTTGCTGGCCCACGTAGCCCTTGACCGACGCCATGCGGTCTTTGCCGAAGCATGCATGCGACGCACTAGTAACTACAGTGTTGACCACGTCGAGGTGGTCGTTCACATCCATCAGCTATTCGGGTAAGCTGAGTTTGTCCAGTATGGTCTGGCACTTCTCACAGCATGACTGGTCCCGCGGCTTCATGACATCTAAGGGTGGCTTCCTTCGTGGCCTCGGTGGTGCCTTTGAGCTGGAAAACTGCATCTGGGCAGTGATCCTCGCCATCACAATGCGTGTCAAAAGAATAGTCCACCCAGCAGCTCGTGGTGGCTTCTTGTAGCATGCGGTTCGCGATGATGTGACCTATCCTGGACCTGGACTTGGCAATGGAGACGTGTGCGTGCCCTCCCCCATGTTCAAATAGAGGTCGTGTTCGTAAAATACATTGCGGAGCGCTGCCCCTGGGCCGTCGCCAACGTCTGGAGCGCAATAGAGAGGGTGATGTCCCCCTGCCCCTGCGTTGCGAATCTTCCCGTCCACCTGATCACGCCCTTTCTTCGCATTAGTATGTCCCAACATGAGGCTGGGGCTCCACTTCCCCGCATTTGCATGTCCGCAAAGATCCTCACGGCCAAGCCGCCAATCCGCATATTGAAGCCAATCGTGTCCCGCATGGGGCGTAAATCACTTAGACGCACGCGTCAACTCCAAATGTGCAGAGCCGCGCCACTAGAACTCTCGCGTCCGAATGCGCCATCCTGGCATCCGATCGCTGGAAGGTCTTGTCACCTTTAGGCCCCTTGCCGTATGGCTTGTCCACGTTTATCAGCAGAGTGCAACCTGGGACCCCCGAGTCTCCTGAACTCAAGACAAGGTAGCCATCGCGCACTGCTGGTGCCGAAGGTGCTGAGGCTTCTTGGAGCCCTGCTAGAATGATGTTGGCCTCCTGTAGCTGAAGACGCAAAAATTGACCTCGAAGAGGCCGGCCACGATGAGGGTCGGCTTCGCCCAAGTAAGCTCGCTGTGCATTGTATGTCGCCACTGACATCGGGATGGCGTATACAACTGTCTCGGGCTTTGGTATAGCACTGTCTGTGTTGGCGATGACCAGCTGCCGTGCAGGGTGGTAATTGCTCAAAGCCGCGCTCTGTGATCAGGGGATACGCCGCGCGGTCCTGATGCCTGTCGTCCAGCAGGGGCGCCCATCCCCAGGCTGAGTCAGGGCGCAAGAGAGGTGCAATATAATCTGGAGGCTGAGCAGGCGGGCGATCCCGAGCATGCTGACCAATCGCGTCCGACATCTCGTTCCACGGGTGCCCTTCATGGCCAAATGCGCGGGAGAGGGTCACGTCGTGGGTCAGACGAAGAGCGTCGTAGGCATGAGCTGCAAGTTTGGCGGAAGCCTCCCACTGCTGTGTCCCCGACGAAGTCCGCGCCAATGCAGGTTTGCAGTCGCAGATGACCTCAACCCGGAGGCGGGTGTCGAGCTGCATGGCGCATAGTAGCGCCCAGAGGAGCCCTGCAGTCTTAGTAGTAACGCTGTTGATATCGCTGTCGGAGAGCTCACTGCTGGCGCTGTCCACGACTACGGCGCAAAAAAGACCCGGCGAACTTATTGCCTGTGCCGTCCGAGACCGCCACAGTACAAGCCCGCGCGGACACATGAGGAGCATCGTCCCAGTACGAGCCGTCGGCAAAGATGAAGACGGAGGTCCCTGGCGAAGTGGAGGGCGAGCCGCGCATGCTCGTGGAGCCTGAGCCCAGCCAAACTTCGCTGAGTCGCATCCCCCACTGAAGCCTTGAAAACTCCTAGCTGGGAGGCACCGGTACCCCCATGGGGCGCGCGCGCGGAGCCTGGTCACTTAGCGCCTGACGGTGCATGTGTCCCGATCTCGCTAAACGCGCTGTGCATCATGGCGACGATCTTGGTTTCTGACGCGTATATTTACAAGTGAAACTGCGCGCGACTGCACTGCGGCTGCGGGCGAAGAGACTGCAGGGGCGCAAAAAGGCCACGTCGTCGAAGAAGGTGACGAAAGATCATAGACGGCAGGCGCTCGATGAGCGTGCACGCCGAGCGAAGGAACCTGCAAGTTGACGGGGGATTCTCGTGCTAGGGCTGCCGCTCCCGTTGCTGACGGCAGCCCTTCCCCTGAGGCCAGGGGGTGAACAACTCGTTGCGGTATCCACTTCTGCGCGAGCCCCTCCGTTTGGCAAAAGTTCATCTTCCTCTTCATGAAATGGCCAAGGACCCGATGTCGTAGCAACGCCTCCAGTGGAACCGCCCATCCGTGTCTGCGATGCCTCCGTCGCCCCTTTGCGCTTCGGATGCAAGCAAGCTCTGCCGTATTTGCGTGCTGGTGGCTTGTGCTGGAGCCTGCGGTCAGTTTCGTCTTCGATCCCAGAGGATAACATGCCTTCAGCAGCTGAACCCAATACTTCAAGTCCGTCAGCATCGAGATCAAGGTCAGCAGGTACAGGTGCCTCGGCTGCATCTGTGAAACATGCTTGAACCTGCGACCTGTGGAGATTCGACGATGAGTACTGCAGCTTCAGCCTGTTGGTTAGGTGGTTGAGCTGAGCTTAGGACGTCGCGGTGTGCTGCCTAACCTGACGCCCTGAGCTCCGATGCCCCTCTAGCGCTCCATTGGGCAATTCTACAGCAGTAGCCTCCAATTCCTCCTCATATCGGTACAATGCAGCCTTGCGTGCAAGACTGTCAGCATCTGCCTCGAGCTGCACAGCGTCGTCAAGTTCCTCGCGCGCGCGCCCTCGGGCAATCATGTCCAACTCCCATGCAAATTCTTGTTCAAATGCATCGGCCGCCAAAAGCTGCTGACTCGTGGTGGCAGCGTCTGCCGAGTCGAGCGTCGATGCCCGTGGAACGTCTCCCGTGTGTTGTGTTGTAGGTCCCTCAGCCTCTGGTTTGTGCAATGTCAGCGCGGGTGAAATTCCGACCGACGAGCCCGATGACCAACCTCCAATGACAGGATCACGCACCAGACCCAGCCAATTACTTTGACCTTGTAAGTCTGGAGCTCGAAGGTGAGGAACTGGTGCAAGTGGCGGCGGAGACGATGGAATTGGGCCTGGTACTGGTCCAGGTACAAACGGATCAGCAACAGCAAGGGCCTCACATTCTCTCTGCTTGTGGACCCAATCCTCGAACTCCTGAAGCCCGCTCTCGGTTTCCAGCCTGTCGACGCGCTCAGCGTGGTCCTTGAGATCCAGCATGCCGCCCACCGCTCGTGAAATTGTAGCTGTGGAATATGGCGCCCGAGTGCGAGCCACTGGGGCCTACGGGTGCCGTCCCGCCCTGTGTCCGTCATGCTCAACTTGCGCCTGGGCTTCTTGTTCCGCTTGGCGGTGCAGTTCCTCTTCGAACTTAGCCCCCGCCCTTGCCGAGGCGCTGCCCGCTGGAACCTTTGGAGACGCATGGCCGATGCATATTGAGTTCGTCTGCCGCTGCTTGCCGACCCCGCCGCTGTGGCCCATGGCATACGCTGCTTTCCTTTGTCTTCTCGATCTGCGCCAACTCCGCCCCCAAGAACTGGCGTCTAGCTTCTGCTTCCTGGGCTGCCGGCGCAGAGCGTGCACGATCCGCTGCAACTTGGGAACCATGCTCAGCTAGCTCCATTCATTTCGCTGTGTAATCGGCATCATGAGCTTGCTTGAGTGGCCAAGCGCGTGGACTCCGATCTGCCTTGCCTCCGTGTGCCAACTCCCAAGAAGCCATCCTGTTCCGCTTTTAGTGCCCCTTGTTTGTCCGCGCCCATCTTCTCAACAAGCCTTTCCTCAGCCCTTGACAACGTCGGTTCCTTCTGGCGAAGTTCCGCGTTGAGCACCTGTTGTGATAACTCGGACTGCGTGCGCTGTTGTCGTAGCTGGTCGTCTTGCTGGCGTCGCTGAGGTAGCAGCTCCTGAGACACCTCTTGATGGGCACGACGTAGTTTGACATACTATTCCTCAGTATTGCCCTGTGTGGCCGACAGTAAGGCCTCCGCGCGCTCTGACGCCTCCAGTCGCCAAAAAAGCCCATCTCCTCCTCCATGCGCTTGTTCTGCTGCTGCATCTCCGTCGAGAACATGTTCATCATGGCTGCGATGCGTTCAGTGTATCTGTTCTGCTCAACACGCATGAGTTCCTTGGCCTCCTCAGCGTCGTGCTTACCTTTTCCTGTGCCAGGGCTGCTCCGAATCGTGGAAAGGGGTATCTGCTGGGAGCAACCTGCCCCTGGCTTGCATACCTGATCACGTTTCATGCTGAGGTGGCGCCTGAGACGCAGCCCTTGGCGTCGAGGACAGCGCCATCGCTGGCGGAGCCCGAGGCGGGGAGCTCGCTGGCTGCCTCTGTAGCTGGTCTCCATATCTGTCAAATACTGCCACCGCCATTTCCTCCGCGATCAATGCTGCTGCTGCTACCGAACTCTGCTGGTGTGGTGACCCCTGCGGTGAAGCTGCTGGTGACTGACGCATACCTCGAACTCCATCTTAGTGCGGATTCTGAACTCCAAGCTGCTGTACAATGCCAGGTCCTGAAATCGGCGGCCCTTGGGATGCAGCTTGGCACTGAAGATGCCGACCATCAACAATCGGTGTCCTCTTCTGATATGTTGGTGGCGGTGGTGGCGGTGGTGGCGGCGGTTCCTCGCTGCCGCTGCTCTTTGCTCTTGCCCTCGCTGCCAGGTTGAGCCGCCAATCATAACCTGAATATGCGTCGACCGTCTCCGAGCTGATGTCCTGCTGTTCCTCGGTCGCCTCCCTAAATGGATCCTTGCAATGATCATGCAACGTCTCCTGGAACAATGTGTCATCCGATAACACCTCCATCTTGCGGTCGAGAGCGCCGATACGCTCCCCTGCCTGTGTCATGCCTGTTTTGGCTTCTGCCCTCTGGACTGCGATGGGCTTGAGCGGCCGGTGCATCCACTTCAGTACGCTCAACTCGTGCTCCTGCGCGCCTATGTAGGTACCCGCCTTTTTCCCTTGCACTAATGATTCTGCAAGCCTTTGCATATTGTCTTCCACTGTTGCTTTGAGCTGCTCCATCACTCTGGGTCCAGGCGGTTTTTTTAACCTGAATACTTTTGGGCGTACTCTGCCGTGCTCATCGTGTCGGTAATTCAGCGTCGACTGAACCTCTGACCTGAAAGATGTTCGATCTCGTTCCCGTCAACGGTCGTCAGCTTGTCGCTGCAGGTGCTTCCTCCATGTCATTGCGCATCTCCTCCATGTACCTGAAACGTCCCTTGTGTTGCCCTTGCAGCTCCACGTGCCCTGTCCGTTCGATGTCTGGCACTGGATGCGCGTCCACGCTCCTGTAGATCTCCCCGTCATCGTCGACGCCGATGTCGGACCCTCGCTCGATCCAGCCGAAGGAGAAGACGCGCCTCTGCTCGCAGTCGTCGCTGTCGCTTGTGCCAGGCGGGTGACCGACGCCGCTTGGGCGTAGTTGCGGGCGACGCCGCAGCCTGCAGCACGCCGAGTGCCGCACCTCCTGTGGCCGCGGGCGAGGCCGCCGCGCTGAGCCCCGACCTTGCAGGCGGGCCCGATGGAGCGGCGCGGCGCGCGCCCCCGCCGCGGACGGCCCCCCCCGCGTACGAGAGGTCACGGCTTCCTCCTCCTCCTCCTCCTCCTCCTCCTCCTCCTCCTCCTCCTCTTCCTCCTCCTCCTCCTCCCCCTTTTCCTCCTCCTCCTTCTCCTCCTCCTCCTCCTCCTCCTCCTCCTCCTCCTCCTCCTCCTCCTCCTTCCCCCCATCCGACTTATGGCGGTGGCGGTGGAAAACAGGCCATCAATTTCTGGAGCTCCCCACATGGGGAATTTCGGGAGCCCTGAACCCCAACACGCTTTCATCTCTTGGGCGCGCACGTATTACTTCCGCCGCCTTCCGCCGAGCTCCCGCTGTCGGAGGCGGCCCCTTTTTACTTCCGCCGACCTTCCGCCGCCCTTCCGCTGCGGAAGAGATCCTCGGAAGCAAGGCCCTGCTTGGAACGCGTCACATAATTACTGGCAGTGGCTGGGATCAGATGGCGAGTAAGTACCGGCCGATCGACCTCCTGAGGGGGATCGTTCGGGGGGCACTGGCACAGGGGGGAAACGTCGATCTGGAGTCGGCGATGCATCGCCGATAGATCGGCCACGGGCCCCCGACAACGAATCCAGACACTGGGCGGGGGGATAGGAGCGATTAGGAGTCGATGCGCCCCCCCCCCCCCCTGAGCCCATACCCCCCCACGTTGCCCCTGGCTTCCAGGTCATAACTCGGCTCTCTGGCGGCTGTTCGGGGCGATCCGGGCAACCCCGCAACGCTCTCAGCGAGGCGCAACCGCTGGAAGGCATCCCGAGGCTGGAAAATCGCCCCGAGCCGACGAAAACGTTCGACCCCCCCGCTTCTCTGAGCGAAGCCCCTTCCCAACGCGTGCGCTTGAGTCACCCCCCCCCAAGCCTATCCCTCCCTACGGTCGGGAACTTCTGTTTGGCGCGTCGCCCTGGCGGCCCCGGAGCGACACGATGTGCCCTGCGAGCGGAGAGCGTGTCGCTCCGCTCCGCGGGGCGGGAGGCGGGAGGCTGGGAAAAACTCCTCCTCCTGCTCCTCCTCCTCCTCCTCCACCTCCTCCTCCTCCTCCTCGGCATCCTCCTCCTCCTCCTCCTCCTCCTCCTCCTCCTCCTCCTCCTCCTCGAGGCGGGAGGCTGGGAAAAACTCGGGACGTTGACGCTTGGGAACCCCGAAATGGATAGCGTGCCGCGCCGACGCGTGGTGGGACAGAACCAAGCGGAGCGACCCGCCATCCAAAAATTCACCACCGAATCCTGGAGGCCTCTCGCGGCAACTTGATCGGATTTACATCGGATTCGCGTCGGGTTCACGTTGGATGCACGTTGGATGTATGAAGAAACTCCTGGAAGCCTCGCGCGGCAGTGCGACCGGATTTACATTGGACTCGCGCCCGGTCCATGTCATATCCACACTGGAGTTCTGGCGATGACCCTGCCCGTGACCTCCCCCTAACGTTGCCCGTGGCCTCCCCAGGCGTCCTGGAGCAGCTTCTCCCTGTCGTTCGCGGCGTCCCTTTCCTCGGCAGCCACGCTGCGGTTCTGCTCCGCCTGCGCAAGTCGGCGAGGGGCCGGAGGGCCGAGAAGGCGGGCAGGGCCTGTCCGGAGGAGGGAGCGGGAGGTGCTTCTTATTTCTCCGACTTCCCCTCCCCTCCTCCTGTTGCTGTTACTGTTGGCCTTGGGGTCCGTCCGATGCGACCATCCTCCTCCTCCTCCTCCTCCTCCTCATCATCATCATCAGCATCATCAACATCATCAGCATCATCAGCATCATCATCGTCATCATCATCATCATCATCATCATCATCATCATCATCATCATCATCATCATCACCGTCATCATCATCATCATCACCACCACCACCATCATCATCATCACCGTCATCAGCATCAGCATCAGCATCAGCATCAGCATCAGCATCATCATCATCATCATCATCATCATCATCATCGTCATCATCATCATCATCATCATCATCATCATCATCATCATCATCATCATCATCATCATCATCATCAGCAAATTGGCTCGAGGGTTTTGGGTGCCGCCGCGATCTTCAGCGGGCCCGCCCGTCTCTGGCGGCCTGGGCGGCAAGGAGCAGCGTGCGTCGACGAGTGCGCCTGGCGGGGGGCGCCAGGCTCCCCTCGGGCCGCCGCGGCTCCCCACCCGGGAGGATGGCGGCCCAGGGCAGCAAAGGCGGCGGCAGCCAGGCGGGCTGGGACGACGCGGGCGCGGAGGAAGCACGCGGCAGCGGACAGGGTGGCGGTGCTGCGGGCCCTCGTCGCGAGGCTGGAGGCCTTGGGCAGCCCTGGCAATGCCATGGTGTCGAACCTGGTGTCGCATCTGGCGCCCTACCGCAACGAGGTGGCCGAGCTGGACAAGGGCTGCGTGGCGACGCCGGAGCAAGTGCACGAGCGGAAGGAGGCCCTCGCCAACGCCGAGAGGGAGCTCGAGGCGGCGCTGGCCGAGCGCGCGCCGCCGTCGGCGCGGAGCGCGCCAAGGTCGCAGCGACGGAGCTCGCGACCAAGGCCGCGCCGCTTGCCGAGCGCGAGCGGCTCGTCCTGGACTACTTCGGCAACCTCCGAGCCGCGGCGGAGGGCCAGGCCCCACCTGAGGTCGCGGCCGTGGCGCAGCTCGTCGAGGGGCGGGGCGCGCAGGAGGCCGCCTCCGCAACCGCGGCGCCCTGGCCGAGCGGCGCAGGAGGCGGCGCCAGCACGGGGCCCTTCGAGGTCGTCTCCAGCCAGGGCGACGCGATGGGGCGATGGGGTCGGCCCTGGCTGCGGGCCCTGACGGCGATGGTGGCCGCCCTGCCACGGGCCTCAGCCGCGATGGGGGGCCGCGTCGTCATCGCCGCAGTGACAGCGGCGGTGCGCCAATGCCCCTGCGCCTCGACGCGCCGATCCCAGCGGGCGGCCCCGCGGCGCGCGCGGCGCCCGAGGGCGGCCCCGCGGGGGCAGGCCCGCGCGGGGAGGGCGGCCGCCGCGCAAAGTGGCCGCCCCGAGGGCGCGGCCCCGAGGCGGCCAGCCGGGCAGCGGCGCGCTCGCCCGCGGCGCGCGGATACATTCGAAATCATCACGGTCAACGGGTCTGGATGGGGCCCGCTCGCCCAGCCCTGGCAGGGGGAGGTAGCTGGCGCTGGGTTCGTGGAGAGCCGCCGCGCGAACGCGTGGCTCGCCCAGGAGACGCACCTCCACGCGCGCGACATCAGCGTCCAGGAGGCGCGGTGCAAGCGAGCGGGGGTGAATGCTGTCTTAGCGCCTGGCGCAGCTGGCAGCGGCGGCGCGGGAGGCGCCCGCGCGGCCTCGGGCGGCGTCTGCGCCGCTGTCCAGGCCTGGCCAACACCAGCGCGGCAAGCGGCGGCCGCGTGACCTGCGGCGACGGGCGCGGCATCGCCGCGGTGACGGACGCAGTCCGCCGCGGCGGCTCGGGAGCATCTACCTTGCCAGCGACACGGTGGGGGAGGCTTCGCAGCGGGCCCTCGCCGAGATCGGCGACGCGCTGGTGCCCAGGGCAGGCCGTGGGTCCTCGGCGGCGGTTTCAACGCAGCGCCCGACGTCCTCAGGGCGAAGGCGGGCTGGTGGCTGGAGGCGGTGCAGGGCGCGATCGTGCAGTCGGGCGAGGCCTGTTTCCAAACGACCGTGCCCGCCAACCCTGACTACTTCGTCGTGCACCGCAGCCAGGCGGAGTCCGCGAGGAACTGCAGTGCGGTCACCCATGGACCGTTCAGGCCCCACTGCGCCGTCCAGCTCGTGCTGAACGCGCGCATGGAGATCGCGCCCGCGCGGGTTCTGAGGCAGCCGAAGGCGTTCCCAAGGGACCTGCCCATCGGCCCGCGGCGCGAGGCCGCCCTTTCCGCTGCCGGACCTGCAGGCGCTGGCGGCCTCGGCGGCCCCCCCCCCAGCCGCGATGGAGGTGGCCCACCTCGGGGCCATGCACCAAGCCGAGGCAGAGCTCTGCTGCGCCTACCACATCGACGACGCGCTGGACGCGCAGGTACACTGCGGGCGCAGCCTGGAGCCCGGGGAACGCTGGGTGATCCCGACTTCCGACCACCCGCATATCTCGGGCGGTCCCAAATCGAGCGGGGAGGCACGGCACCTCCTCACAGCGGCCGACTACCTGGACGACGCAGCCGTGCAGCGGCACACGCAGCGGCGCACGCCCGCGCGGGCTGCCAGGTGCTGCGGCGCCCGCTGGGTAGCCGCGCCGGCGTCCATGGCCGTCGCGACCGCCGACGTCCTGGCGGTGCTGGCAGCCGAAGCCCGACGCGGAGCCGCCGCGCTGGCCGCATATCACAGCCGACGACGTCACGAGCCCTTCAACAAGTGAGTGCTGGAAGCGCTCGAGCACGGCGCAGGCGGGCTCCATGCGCGGCGGCACGGCCAGCGCGGATGGCAGGAGGACGAGCTGGACATGCTAGGCGCCCCGAGAGCGGGCCAGCGCGAGGTGGGCGCCATCGACAGGCACTGGGCGCACGAGGTCTGGAGCACGGCCGACGGCTCGGACGGGTGGCAGGACTTCGAGAGGCAAACGGACTCGGAGGCGCTGCCCAGGCCGACCGCAGACGAGTGGCTGGACGCTGCCGAGTCGTTCGCGAGGCGCACGGGCATGGGCATCGACCGCGTATCGCCCCGAGCCCTTGCCCAGGTGTCCGCGGCCACGGCCGAGCTCTTCGTGGACGTCGGCATGGCGGCCGAGAATTGGGGCGGCTGGCCGCTGGCAGCGCGGACGTCGCTCATCGTGATGCTGCCCAAGCCGACGGGCGGGTGGCGGCCTATCGGGCTGCTCTCCAGCATCCTGCAGATCTGGAACAAGCTCAGGCGGGCCGAGGCACGACGCTGGGAGGCCTCCCTCCGCGGCCTCGGCGCAGGCGCCTTCCGGGGCGGATCAGGGCGCTCGGCCCAGGAGTCCGCGTGGCACTAGACACTGGCCGCAGAGGCGGCAGGGGCACAGCAGCTCCACGGAGCAACGCTGCTGGTCGATCTCGAGAAGGCGTGCGAGACGGTGCGGCTGGCCCGCGCCGAGCGCCTGGCCAGCCGTGCTGGACTGCGCGGCCGACTGGCCCGCTGCGCCATGTCAACCTACCGCGGGCGCCGACGCATTCGGGTGGGCACCATCGTGGCCGAGGCGCGCGCGCTGGACGCGGGCCTGCTGGCTGGCTGCCCGCGCGCGGGGAGGGCCCTGAAGGCGGCGATGCCACCGGTGGCGATGGCGCACTCCGAGGAGTTTGGCGCCCGCAGCAGCGGCGAGCTGAAGTCCGACATGAACGTTTTCTACGACGACACGACCGTGGCCTGTTACGGGCGCGCCCCGCGGGCGATGGCGAAGCACCTGGTCGAGGAGGAGCTGACGTCACGGGATAATCCTTGGCCAATCCGAGGAAGAGAAGGAATAGGAGGAGGACAAGAGGGTAGGGAAAAGCATACTGCGAGGATGAGGAGGCTTGGGTACGGGGGAGAGGGGACGCGGACGGAGAAGGCTGGAAAGGGGGCGTGGCGGGGGAGGAGGACCGGCAGAAGAGAGCGAGGAGCATGAGCACGAGCAAGAGCAGGAGGCGAGAGCTCTGGGATGGGGCCTCCTTCTCCCGCCACTCGGCCTGCTCGGTGGCCCACATCTGCTGAGCCCGCCTGGCAGCCGCCGGGAGCGGGAGGCCGGGAGCCACTTTTGGAAGGACAAGGCAGGGAGCCTGCTTCTGACGCCCATCCTTGTCGCTGCTCCTGCTCTTCCTCTCCTCCTCCTCCTCCTCCTCCTCCTCCTCCTCCTCCTCCTCCTTGGTCGTCTTCGCGGTCCTCCGCCTCCTCCTCCTCCTCCTCCTCCCTCTTCCCTTCTCCCCCCTATGTCCTCACCAATCTGGTATCTGGCAGGCGTTGATTACAAACGGTGCTTGAGCCTGGCCAGCCCCTCGCAATCGTTGACGGTTGCTTGGGCATCGTCTCCTACACCTCCAGGTGGAACTCTCGGCTCTGGCTGCTGCCGGGGACGATATCGATAGCAAGCAGCAGCTACGAAAACCCTGATAAGGCCTCTGGCAACTGCTGGTCGACCCTGGGTACTCCAGATTTCGTAATTATCCCAGTGCGACCCTACCTAAGAGTTGGAGCCTCTAGGAAAGCAACATGAGTAGGAGCGGTAAACGCCGTCCTCCTCCTTCTCCTCATCGTCGTAGTTGTGGCAGTAGCAGTAGCAGTAGCAGTAGCAGTAGCGATAGTAGTAGTAGTAGTAGTAGTAGTAGTAGTAGTAGTAGTAGTAGTAGTAGTAGTAGTAGTAGTAGTAGTAGTAGTAGTAGTAGTTAGTAGTAGTAGTAGTAGTAGTAGTAGTAGTAGTAGTAGTAGTAGTAGTAGTAGTAGTAGTAGTAGTAGTAGTAGTAGTAGTAGTAGTAGTAGTAGTAGTAGTAGTAGTAGTAGTAGCGCCAGAACCGCCGACGCCACGCCGTAAGTGAAGCAGCAGCAGAAGCAGGCAGCAAGTCGCCGAGACAGCAGCAAAAGCAAGCAGGCACGGAGATGAGGGCGGGGCACTGGGGAGTTCTTTACATCTACATCTATATCTACACCTACATCTACATCGACACCTACATCTACATCTAGACCTACATCTACATCTACACCTACAGCTACATCTACACCTGCATCTACATCTACATCGACAGCGAGACTCACATCTACATCTACACACATCTACACCTACATCTACATCTACATCTACATCTACACCTACATCCACATCTACACATACACCTACATCTACATCTACATCTACACTTTCGCATTGGTTTTGTTTTTGCTTTGCATTGCCTTTGCGTTTGCTCTTGCCTTTGCTGTTGCCGTTGCCTTTGCTTTTGCTTTTGCTGTTGTGTTTGCTTTGCTTTTGTGTTTGCTTTTGCTTGGTTTCGCTTTTGCTTTGCCTGCGCACAGACGGACAACATGCATGGAACATACGTGCGCACACACACATACATAAGTACATATATATATATAGCAGCAGCAATAGTGGATGCTGTGCTGCGCTATGCTATGCTATGCTGCTCTGCTCTGCTCTGCTATGCTATGCTATGCTATGCTGCGCAATGCTATGCTGGGCTAGGCTAGGCTAGGCTAGGCTATGCTATGCTATGCTGCGCTATGTTATGCTGCGTTATGCTATGCTATGCTATGCTATGCTTTTGCTTTGCCTTCGCTTTTGCCTTCACTGTTGCCTTTGCTTTTGCTTTTGCTTGGCACCCAGGGAGCGCAACTGGGGGAACCACGCGTTTGCTTTTACCTTTGCTGTTGCTTTTGCTAGGCTCCCAGGGGACTGGGGGAACCGCCCGGGGCGGGTTGCACTGCCCGGCCCCTTTTAAGCTACAGAGTAAGAACCCTTCTAGGCAGAGCCTATGTAGGGGAAAAATGCGTGAGAACGATTTAAAAATCCGCCGGCCCCCTTGTGGGGCCACCAGGCTGTAGGCCCGTGATTCGCAGTTTCCTGTACCAGTTGCAGCTTGTAGTTTCCAGTGTTACAGTTCTGCTTATTGCTGGTTACCGTAACTAGTTGATTGACCGCGCGAGGGGGGGGAGGCCCAAACCTGCTTTTTAGCACCCCCTGGGCGCGTTGTCTGAATTGCTGGGGGGGCTCGAAATCGACACCCCTCACGCAGATCCGCGGGGTCAGGGTCCAAAAACACAAGGGATTTGCCACATTTCTGAAATTCGGTGCCACCCCTCACGCAGATCCGCGGGGTCAGGGTCCAAAAAACACATGGGATTTGCCACATTTTTCTCACGCAGATTCAGGGTCCATGCCACCGACGCCACCCCTCACGCAGATCCGCGGGGTCAGGGTCCAAAAACACAGGGGATTTGCCACATTTCTGAAATTCGGTGCCACCCCTCACGCAGATCCGCGGGGTCAGGGTCCAAAAACACATGGGATTTGCCACATTTCTGAAATTCGGTGCCACCCCTCACGCAGATCCGCGGGGTCAGGGTCCAAAAACACAGGGATTTGCCACATTTCTGAAATTCGGTGCCACCCCTCACGCAGATCCGCGGGTCAGGGTCCAAAAAACACGCAGATCATTTTGCCACATTTCTGAAATTCGGTGCCACCCTTCACGCACATCCATCGCAAGGCGTGGTAACCCAAACTGCGAGAACTCCCTCGGCCCTTTAATCGCAAGGTGTGGTAACCAAGCCCGTAAACCATACACGTCTTACCAATCGCCAGGTGTGGTAACCCCTCTTGTGATCAGTTGGTTTTGCTGATTGCGAATCGGCTTCGCATGAAGTTTCGATGCTGCTTCACGACAGCGCCAAGACCTCATGACTTAGCTCTTCCATGGCCCATTCTCCGAGAGAGGGGGCCGGCGGCAGGGGGCGACGCCCTTACGGATTATCCCAGTGCGACCCTACCTAGGAGTTGGAACCCCTAGGAAAGCAGCATTAGTAGTAACAGTAACACTAAGCTAAAGCTAAGCTAAAGCTAAGCTAAAGCTAAGCCGCAGCTAAGCTAAAGCTAAGCTAAAACTAAGCTAAAGCTAAACTAAAGCTAAGCTAAAGCTAAGCTAAAGCTAAGCTAACGCTAAGCTAAAGTTGAGCAACAGCTAAGCTAAAGCTAAGCTACAGCTAAGCTAAGGCTAAGCTAAAGCTAAGCTAAAGCTAAGCTAAAGCTAAGCTAAAGCTAAGCTAAAGCTAAGCTAAAGCTAAGCTAAATCTAAGCTACAGCTAAGCTAAAGCTAAGCTAAAACTAAGCTAAATCTAAGCTAACGCTAAGCTAAACGCTAAGCGAAAAGCTAAGCGAAACGCTAAGCTAACGCTAAGCTAAAGCTAAGCTAAAGCTAAGCTAAAGCTAAGCTAAAGCTAAAGCTAAAGCTAAAGCTAAAGCTAAAGCTCCCAGGGGACTGGGGGGAACCGCTCCCAGGGGACTGGGGGAACCGCCCGGGGCGTGTAGCACTGCCCGGCCCCTTTAAGCTAAGAGAGTAAGAACCCTTCTAGGCAGAGCCTAGGTAGGGAATAAAGGGAGGGGGGTCTCATTTCGGGGGGGGGTCTCTTCCAGGCTATCTTGGAGGGCCTGGGGGGTCTGGGGACGATGTTTTGGAGGGTTCTCCCACGGGGGAGGTCTGAAATGGCTTGTCTTGGAGGGTCCAGACCCCTCCCTTTTATTACGAAATCTGGAGTATCTTCTCCTACGCGCGCCTTGCGAGCGGAGAGCGTGTTGCTCCGCTCTGCGGGCAGGGAAGCTGGGAAAAGCTCGGAATGTTGACGCTTGGGGGCTGGTGCACGGTTCGCGTGTCGAGCCGAAACGTGGTGGGCCAGAACAGGCTGGCCTCGGAATTGCTGGGAAGCCTGCTTCTGGAGTCTCCTGGTCTCTGGCAACCGCTGGTGGCAATCATTAAATTTAGCGAGCGCGCTGCGGGAGCCTGTTGACTGCCTCTGGCATTATTTCGTGGCCAATTTGGAGATCATGTGCGTTTGTGCATGATCGCCATTTCGCTACCAGCAACACATCAGCCCTAGTCTCTTCTGCGCTGTCGTCTGTCGATTGGCTCTTGTACTTGCTGGTGGCGGTGGATCGTTCGATCAGAACTCATCCAGCGGAGATCTGGTCTCTAGCCCTCGTCGGTGCTGATGGTCATCTCCGATTCCCCACGCAGACGCCTGCTTAAGATATTGGTCGGCGCGTATGTGCGCAGACGTTTAGTGAGTGTCTTTGCGATTGGCGATGGCGCCTCGGCGGTCACCGACACGCTGCTTTGCAGAAGTTTGCTCATCTGGTAATCAATGATGAGAAGTATTGCCTCTGCTCTGTCACACACATAATTCAAAAAGGCAAGGGAGGCGAGGTCTTTACCTATACATCGATCCTGCTTGCACGTATGAATCTGCTGCTCTCCTAGGATTTATGGGCCATGTCATTGTTGCGCTTTCGCTGGCCGGCTCCTTTCGGGGAAAGGGAGATGGTTCAGGTTGTCAGCGCTCCCGACATAATCCTTTTGCCACGCCTTAGAGAAGCGATTACCCCAAGTGGGACGACGCCCTATCTCACTCCCGCCGACGCAAAAAAACGTACAATCGAAACATAGCCACGTGCCCCTCGCAGAAGGCTCAAGGGCCCATGCAAATACCCCAAGATCTCGTGCCACCTGTGCCACCTGTACTGGCCTTGATCGCACGCAGTTGTCAGACGATTCATGATGCAGCGGGCGCACGGGATACAACTGCCATGGCACAGCGGCCCAGTCACGCAGCACGCCTGAGAGGTGGCGATGGGCAGCAAGCGGGCCCGCAATTGACACACCGTCCTTTTCTCATGTGCTGGCAAAGCGCAACCTGGAATCCTGGAATCGCCGAGGCCCCCTTCTCCCACCCCTCGTCCTCCTTCGGTCCTCCTCCCCACTCCCCCCCTCATCATTACAAGTAGCTCCTCTTCATTGGGCCACCAGACGTGCTGGTAGGGCTGACAAGGGGGTTCGTCGGAGACCCCCTCACCACTCATGATCCGGAAGTTTGACATTTCCACCAACTGCGCGTATGGAAACGCACTTGCTTTCGAAACATGGCTCTGGAACTGACATCATGGACATCCGCTTCAAGAACTTCCAGCCAACACACGCACGGAACGATTTCAGGATGTGGCACTCGCCGTAACGACGGGCGTATCCGCTTCAACACTTTGCCGCCCTTCCACTAGTGCAGGTCGGTTCCTCTTACACAGGTGTCTCTCTGAAAACGTTCACTTTTCATCACGGGGCTACCACTAGATACTCCCTCAGAGTCTGCAACCTCAGATGAAAACGTGTAAAATTACATGAACGGAGTGCGGCTCCTTGGATTTTTTGATCCTACCTCACCTCGAAAGGATTGGAGGCCGTTTCTTAACATAACGGGGGGGTTCTCTCCGTATACATAAATATATCATGTGTATGTGTTAGCCCGCGTGGAGGCTAAACAGTTGCTAGAAAATACGTAGTGGGCTCTATCGTCTGCACTATTGGTGGTGCAGTATGTGTTGCGCACTCTATGTTGTGCGATATGTTGTGTGCAATATATGTTGTGCAGTCTCTGTTGTGCACTCCATGTTGTGCAAATTATGTTACGCAAAGTACGTTGTACCATAGATTCGGTGCAGTATCGTAGTATCATGCTGTGCAATGAATTGTGTGCGCACTATGTTGTGCAATATATGATCCCGGGCTCCGGGCCCACGGGCCCCCCCCCCCCCTCTCCCCCCCAGATGGTATGGTCCCAGGATTCCTCGGGCCACCCCCCCCCAGATGGTATGGTCCCAGAGACGACGACGACGACGACGACGACGACGAACGACGACGACGACGACGACGACGGCGACGGCGACGGCGACGGCGACGGCGACGGCGACGGCGACGGCGACGGCGACGGCGACGACTACGACGACGGCGACGATGACGACGATGACGACGACCACGACGACGACGACGGCTGCGGCGGCGACGACGCCGGCGGCGGCGGCGGCGACGACGTCGATGACGACGATGACGACGGCGACGACGACGATGACGACGACGACGACGACGAGGACGACGAGGACGACGAGGACGACGACGACGACGACGACGACGACGACCTCTGAACCACCACAGCACCACACCACATCCACACGGGGGGGGGGCACCGCAGCGCAGCACCAAACCACGCCCACCTCTGAACCACCACAGCACCACACCACATCCACAGGGGGGGGAGGGGGCACCGCAGCGCAGCACCACGCCACGCCCACAGGGGGGGGCGGGGGGGACCATCGCGCGGGGGGGGGGGGGGCCCAATGGCATCAGCATTGGAGGGGGGGGGGGCTCAAGCCCTGGACCATATATGCTGTGCAGCCTGTTGTGAAGTACATGTGGTACGATACAAGTTGCGCAATCTATGTGGTGCAATATATGTTGTCCAAGCTCTGTGGTGCAACACGTGTGGTGTGCCATCTAGGTGATGCAACCTGTGTTGTGCAATAGTCGTGATGCAGAACATGTGATACAATAGATGGGGTGCAGGCTAGGTGGTGCAATGTATGCTTTGCAAGCTATGTGGTGCAGTATATGTAGTGCAAGCCATAGGGCACACTATGTCGTGCAGTCAATGGCGTGCAACTAATTCATGTTCGCAGTGATTTGTCCACTCCACTGCTCGCGCAAACATCCCACCCACCCACCCGCAACTTGGTTTGCAAAATCTCTTCAGACCGTGACAGTGGGTACCAGATGGCACTTGGCAACGACAGCGACGCCGACGACGACAGCGACAACGACGACGACGACGCCGCCGCCGACAACGACTACGACGACACCGACGACGTCTCCAACGACTTCGACGACGCCAACAAAGACGACGACGACGACGACGACGACGACGACACCGACGACGACGACGACGCCGACGCCGCCGACGACGACGACGATGACAACGACAACGACGACGATGACGACGCCGACAAAGACGACAACGACGACAACGACGACGACGACGTCAACGACGCCGACGACGACGACGACGACGACGGCGGCGACGGCGACGACGCCGACGCCGACGACGACGAAGACGACGACGACGACGCCGACGCCGACGACGACCACGAAGACGACGACGAAGTCGCCAGCGAAGACGACGACGAGGGAGAAGGGAGGACGACGACGGCGACAACGACAACGACGACAACGAGGGAGGAGGGAGGACAGCGACGACGCGAACGACGAAGAAGGAGGAAGGACGGCGACGCCGACGACGACAACGACGAGGGAGGAGGGAAGACGACGACGACAACGACAACGACGACGACGACGACGACGACGGCGACGAAATAGGAGGGACGACGACGAGACGCCGACGACGGACGACGATGACGACGACGACGAGGGAGGTGGAGGAAGGACGACCACGGCGACAACGACGACGGAAACGACCACGACGCCAAAGAGGACGACGACGAAGACGAACACGAGGAAAGACAGAGGACGACGTAGGCGACGACGACGACGACGCGGGAGGAGGGAGGACGGCGACGACGACGACGACGCAAAGGCGCGCGCGCACGCTTTTGTTGAAAATCCGTGTTGCGAAACCTTGTGTTTTTGTAGGTTTTCTGGACACACGATTTTGAAATCCTTCCGGAGCCGATGGGTTTTGAAGGATTTCGGCACACGCGCGCGACGACGCGCGCGTCTGCACTTCGTCTTATTTGTTGCAGAGGATTCTCGCGACGGCACACGCGCAAAGGCGTTCGACAGATTTCTACATGCGCGCGCGAAGCCCGTTTGGTAGCATGTTGTGAAAATCTTGAACAACCTATGGCTTCTTAAGATTTCGCAAGAGCTCGCGCGTAAGATCTTTTAGCAAATCAGTGTTGCGAAACTCTGAATTTTTGTATGTGTTTGGGAAACTCGATTGCGAAATCCTTCCGACACCGAAGGTTTTTGAAGGATTTCGGCATGCGCGCGCGACGACGCGCGCGTGTGCACTTCGTCACATGTTTTGCAAGGTATTCGCGAACAAATCTTATGTTCGAGCAAAAAATGTCCGCTGCGTATTGTTTTAAAGGAACCTCAAGGGGACCGATACCGGCCCCCCCTAGGATAGTGTAAATTCATATTTGGGATGGACATGTGGTAATAATCAGATACGATTTACATACCCGAAAGGGGGGGATAACGCCAGAGGGGGTTGAATCTATTCTCTTTTCAGAAAGGAGAATATAGATGATGCAACATATGTGTATCTATCTCAATGGTGCAATCTAGATAACCAACATTTGTAGTGCATACTACGTGGCACAATCTATGTTGCGCCATCTATGTGAAATAATATCTGTGATTCAACATATGTGGTGCGCCATGTGTGATGCGATGTATGTTGTGCAACCGATGCGGTGCATTATAGGTGATGCGATCCATGGGATGCGATCTTCGTGGTACAAAATCTGCGAAGCAATACATGTCGTGCAATCTCTGCGGTGCTATATTTGTTGGGACAGATAGGTTGAACAATCTATGCTGTGCAACCTATCATGTGCAATGCACGTGGTGCGAACGATGTTGGGCGATATATCGTATGCAATATAGGTGGCGCAATATGCGCAGTGCAACCCATGTTGTACACTATGTCGTGCAATCCAAGTGCAGCAACATTCTTGATGCGATCTACGTGGTGAAACCTATGCTGTGCAATCTATGCGGTGCAATCTATGTGGCGTGAACAATGTTGTGCAACCTGATGCATGCAATAGGTGTGGTGCCATTTCTGTTGTACAATTTATGCTGTGCAACCTGCTTGGTGCAATATATGCAGTGCGCTCCATATGGTTGACAATATTGTGCATTCTGTATGAGGCAACATATCTGATGCAACAGATATAATGCACTCTATGTTGTGCAATCTAATGGCGGCGGCGAGCGTCGACGGCGGCAACGGCGGCAACATCGCCGCCAAACCGACAGACAGGCCCTGTTACGGGCGGCGGCAAGACGGCGACGAGACGGCGACGGCGGCAACTAGGCGCCAGACCGTCAGACAGGCCCACTTACGGTCGGCGACGAGGCGGCGATGGGGCGGCGACGGTGGCAACACAGCCGCCAGACCGACCGACAGGCCCAGACGACGGGCGGCGACGAGGCGGCGACGGGGCTGCGACTGTGCCAACATAGCCGCCAGAGCGACAGACAGGCCCAGCTCCTCTGGTAAGACGCCCCGGTTGCAAGCAGTGTTTGGGCAAAACGCACACGCACACACACATGCACATGCACACGCACACACACACACACACACTCACACTCACACAAACACACACGCACACGCACGCACGCACGCACGCACGCACGCACGCACGCACGCACGCACGCACCCACACACACACAAACACACACACACACATTCACACACACGCACACACACACACTTTTTTCTGCGTCGGCGGCTAGGCAGAGCCACTGCGCTGGCGATAGAGGCGTCGGTGAGGTGCACTGAACGCGGAGCACACACATTATATCTATATATAATTATATATATACACATAGATGTATATATACACATTTATGTATCTATATATATAAGCTTCGTGCGGGCCTTTGGAGAGGGGCATTCGGACGAGAGAGTGTCACATTGTTGATACATCCTGCGTTTCCTCTGGTTTTCCTCGTCCTGCTCCCTTCTCCTCCCCCTCCTCCCCCTCCTCCTCCTCCTCCTCCTCCTCCTCTTCTTCTTCCTTCTCCGAATCCTCCACGGTACACCGTGCACTACCTGAAAGCGGCGGCGTCAATGAGCAGGCGCGAGTGGGCTGGGAACGAGGCGACGGGGACGAGATGCTTTCGCTGCCGCTCCCGCAGCCTGCCTGCTGGTACAGTGCGCTGACCTACGGTGGCGGCTACCGTGGCCTGCCCACGCGCGCCTGCGCAAGCCGCGACCGGCCCAGCCGCCCACAGGCGGGACGCGCGCGACCGAAAACACGCGTCCCACGAATTCCACGGCGCGCCCGCGGAGGAGGAGGAGGAGGAGGAGGAGGAGGAGGAGGAGGGGGAGGAGGAGGAAATGGAGGGGCAAACCTTGTCGTCGGCGGCGAGGCAGGAGTCGGCTGCACCAGCGCTGGAGCTCAACGGGGGGCACCGAGGAGCGAAGTGGCCAGCGTGCAGGAGCGGGAAGAGGACAACTCGGCGGTGGACAAACCTCCCTTTAGTAAACCACCCTTGGAGAAAACGGCCTGGGACCAAAACCGACGGACCTGGACCCGCAACAATGACGGCCGCGACGCCCTCTCGCGAACCGAAAACGGCCGATTCGCTAATCGACGTGTCGGGGTAGGAGGTCCACGAACAGCGTCGGGGCACACAGCCGAGCTCGAGTCGGCGGCACGTCGAAGGAGGGCTCGGCGAGGGGCCCCCTCGAAAGGGCAAGAACGCCGCGCGGTCCCGGGCGGGGGGTGGGCCGGCCGGGCCCGTGTCGCCGAGGCGCGTGGGCGGATTGGGGGGGGTCGATGCGGCGGCCTCCCCTGAGCCTACACGTCGCTCAGGTCTACTCGTGCTCCTTTCGAATCTCGGGGACACGTGAGACTCGGGTACGGGAGACTCAGGTTGGCCTCGGCCTGCCGGGGGCCTCGTGAAAATGACGAGATCCAATCCGAAATTTGACGCGGGCTCCCGCTGCAAACATCCCACGAAAACCGGACCGTCAAAAACCTGGACGCGCTCGTCCAAAAAACTTCGGCTAACCCGAGTTCCGGCTTACTCGGGTCTTACGTTTCCCCGATCACTGTGCTCGTTTCTAATTGTTCCTGGCCCCCTAGTGGCCAGGAAGAGACCCAGGATAGAGCAATTAGAAATGAAAGGATCTTGCCCCCCCAAAAAATCAAAGAACTCTCGAAGACTTAGAAATGAACAATGGATACCTCTGCGACAGATCATAGGAGCCTCCCAGACCATCCTGGCTGCTCCTGCGAGCCGACGTATATCCACGCTGGTCGACGCTGAATCGACGCTCATGGACGCTGGTCGGCGAGACGCTGATCAAGCGACCCTGGCGCACCCTAAAGACGGAAGTGAGAGGGTACACAGGGCTCCCATGATTTGCGTCCGACCCCCCTGAGCCTACGTACCCCTTCTTGGCGGCGCGCACACTGGGATAAGGGGGAGGGGGGAAGGCTTCTTAGAAGGAGGCTGCTTCTTAGAAGGCGCCAGCCCTACATCTACAGCGAAGGCCCGCGCCTTCTGAGAAGCAAGGAAACTTCTAAGAAACCCTCCCACTCCCCCTACGGCAAGTTCGCGTCGTGTCGACTGGCGACCCCGCCGCTGGCGTTCAACGTGCAACGCTGCCGTCGACCCAGGTCGATGTGGAACGATCTGACCTTTCGGGAACGGCCGATCGTTCAAGGTTGAACGATCCCCGCGGTGTCAGAAACCCACGCCGGGGTCGACACGACACGAACCTGCTGTACACCCCTCTGGTGAACGTTTTCTCATTCGGCGTTTCGACATTGGGCGGAAAAGGGGGGGTCTGGCTCTGGACCTCTGCTGAGTGCGACTCTTCGGAACCGTGCGTCCTATGGGGAAGACTCCGCCGGCCCCAGACAGGCGCCAAAAGCATCAAAGATCTACTCCACATGGTGGGGGCAAGGGGGGTGCGAGGGCCCGCGCCGATCGGCAAAACAAAGAGTATGACAACGACCACTTGCGCGTTGCCGACCTCCACCGACGTTGCCCCCGATCGGCCCTCCCACCGGCCCGGCGGTGGGGGCTCGAGGCCGGCGCGCCCCTGGCCGCCAGGCCCAACCGCCGAGCCCAGGGCTGCGGGCCCCCCCCTGGCGGGCCCCTCGATAGGAGGAAGGAAAGGCGGCACCAGCACCACCGGGGCCAGGAGATGCGAGGAGCGTTGGTGTTGCTTCTCCTCCCTCCGACTCGAGAGCTCGTCCCCCAGGCATTGGAGGGGCAACACGAATCACGACGGGAGGTCTGTTGGCAACTGTTGGCCTCTGGCACCTTCACGGGGTCCCGGGACCGTCGAAAAACGGCTCAGGATGCAAAGCTGGTCCTGGGGAGTGGGGTCGAGCTCAGTCGGGTCGGGGTTGGAGGGCGAAGTCCACCTGCTTCCGAAAGACCAGCATCTCGGGCCTGTGCTAAATCCCGCTCTACTTTCTACCCACGCGCGTGCATAACCATAGGATGTCTTTACAGATCTAAACACATTCGGGATGGACGCGTCTATAGACAACGCGGCCATGGCGGTCGGACCAGTACACGGTCGGAGAAAGGGTACATCAGGCCATACTATCGATTCCTGTTCAAGAGCAGGTGCCACATGGACATGGTAATTACTCCAACCCCGACCCTCTCTACGCTCCGGGCCCCTCCCGTCATGAAGAGGGGACTGTCCAGGCATTGAGGGAGACCAAAAGAACGAGGACCATGGCCAAAACTGAACGCGGAACCGCCGGTGTCGATCTTGGCCCTCGTCCGTGCTGGTCATCGTCCATTCGTGGATCATCCACGCGAGTGGGCAACGGCCGGCATGGACCATGACGGAGATCGGCGTCGACAAGATTCTCGAGACATCTTGGCCATGGTCATCGTGCCTACCGGTCCTGTCGGGAACTTTTGTCCAGCGTGTCGCGGCGGCGGCCCTGGCGACACGCTACCCCCCGCAGGCGGAGAGCGTGTCGCTCCGCTCCGCGGGGCGAGAGGCTGGGAAGGGCTCGGAACGTTGACGCTCGGGGACTGGGACGTGAACAGCGTGCTGAGCCGAAGCGTGGTGCGCGGGCCAGAGCCAGCGGCGCGACACGGCAGCCAGTAGTTCCCGACCGCAGCGCATAGCCGCATGCCGCCCGCAGCTCCTCAGAGGCACCGCTGGGCCGGCGCACGTCACGAGCCGCACCAGCCAGAGCTTCTGTGCACCGCGCGTGGCAGCCCCACTCGCTGGCGCGCTCGGAGCCCGGGCGCCGCTGCCCCTCGGAGGAGGGGGAGGCGAGGCTGAGAGGAGCGAGGATCTGGGGCGTCCAGCGAGGGGGGTTCGCAAACCGTGGCCAGAGGCATGTGCGCGAACAGGAGGGGGGGGGGCAGGGAGCGTGTCGAAATAACAAGAAGGGGGCCATGACACCCAGGAAACTGTCATGGCCTCGGCCATGACATCTGATGACCACACGCCCTCCCCTCTTGGCCGTCAGCGAAGAAGCCATGATGCTCGAGCTGACAATCCCGAAGTTCTAGAGCGCATCCTGAGCCAAACGCACCTGGCATCGTCCTCGAAATCGAAAGTTAAATATGGCACGAGACTGATGCCATGATGTGATACTTAAGCGCAAGGTGTGTTTGAAGGACTCCGGCACCATCAAGCCAAACATCAGACGATCTGATTTCTCGCCAATGTAAGACGCAACAGCATGCCTGGGGCGGAAGCCTGCCCCGCCGCACTCGTGGCACGACCCTTCTGCCCTTCCGCTGCTGATGCTGCTGCTGCTGCTCCTGCACCCGCCTGCTCCCTCCTGCAGCCTTCTCCCCTGTGCCGGGGCCCTGTGGCGGCGACGAAACATCCGGTGCCAGATGTCGAGGATTCGGAGTGTCCGGCGATGGGTCTACTCAGTCTACTCGCGCCGCTCGTGTGCATAGCGGCATACACATAAACTTTCAGACGTCCGCGCGGCTGTTGTGAACTGCGCCGACCCCCCCTCCCTGGCGCGCGGAGCGCGCCAGGGGCGGCGCCGGATGCGCCGCGGGAGGGGGGGGGCCACCACCGACACGAGAAATCCGCGCGGAGCTCCGAACATTTGTGTGTGTATGCGGCTTTTCCTCTCCGACGGGTGGGACAACGAGGGCGGCGACACACAGAGGGCCAATCCCCTGTACGAGCTGGTCGGAGGCATCTGGTGCAAGCTCACGAAGCCCTGCCAACTCGGGCCCCGCAGGGGGACATCGGAGTGCCGTCCCCGCGGCCCCCCTGGTCTCGGGCGCACCGCAGCCTCGGATCCAGGCGCGCGTCGACCTGCCACCCCGCCTCAGCAGCTCGCCCCCGCGCGTCCGCCCCCAGGGCCAGCCACGGCGACAGCAGGACCGAAACCCGGCCGAACCCACAGCGAAACCGAACTCGACCAAAACCGAAGGGCCGCAGGCAGCCTGGAGGGGCGCCACGACGCGGAAGCGAGGCAACAGCCGACCGAGCCGAACCGGCCGCAAGCAACGAACCGCGACGCAGCCGAACCGACCGAGCCGGGGACACGCTTGGACCGTCCCTGGCCTTAGGCTTGGGTCGGGCGTGTCCTCCTACAGGCGGCTCTTGGGTGAGGAATTGAACGATAGCCGAAATAATGCCCAAAAGCTGGCCACAAAGAATCGAACACTCGTGCCCATCTTTTTGTGTGTGTGACTATGCTTGAACACTCCTCGTGTCGAGGGACGTGCCCGGCTTAAGCCGAGCAGCGGACACCCTTGGAGCGCCCCTGGCCTCAGGCGCACCGCAGCCTCGGGCCCAGGAGCGCGTCCACCCTCCTCGCTGGCGGCGCGCGGGGCGATTTGGGTGGCGCGAGAAACGGTGCAGCCCCGAAGCGGTGCGGCGACGCACCGTGCGGCGTCCTCGGCACCCCAAGAGGCCTCACTGCACGGCCCGTCACCGCACGGCCTTGGGACCCCGGAGGCCCCCGTCGCCCGAGACGCCCTCGGAGAACGACCCGAGCCCCAAAGCCGCGCGGGGACCCCGAAGCCCCAGCGACGCACCGCACGGTGGGGTCGCCCGCCCCGTCTGGGGGGCCCCCGAGACGAGGGGACTGGCGCGAGGGGGGCGGGGCCGCCGGAGAAGCCAAGAGGGGGCGCCTCTCGGGAGCGCGGCGCGGGTCGGGCGGGTCCAGGACTGGGGTAAGTCGCTCTCAGAGCGGTCCAGGGATGCTCTCAGAGCCTCTCGGAGCGTTCTGGAATTGCCTCGGCGCCCGAGGCAGCTTCCAGAACCGCTGGATCTCATCCCCCTTTGTTTTGGTCCGACACTGTCCTGGTCCTGGCTTCTCGGAGGCCCCTCAAAGATGCGGTGACCACAATGTCCTTCTGCAGGGGGATTTTGGGCGAAAAAAAGGATAGTGCCAGAAACTGTGCAAGCATGGTCAGCAGCTGCTCGAAGAATCGTCCCCTACTGTTGAACGACCACTTCCCGATCTAATAGAAGCGCCTGGAGACTGCTCATAAGCTTTCTTAGAGGCCTCCTGGGCCTTCTAAGAAGGTCCCCCCCCACTCGCGCCACCCCCTTGTGCACGTCGCCGATCACGTTAGGGGGGACCCACTCAGGAGGGGAAACGTCAAGCGCGAGCCGGCGACAAATCATCGATGGATCGGCGATAGCCCCCCGATAGCGAATCCACACTGTCCCGGGCGGGGTGGACAATCGGGCTCCTATTGGCGACCCATGGGCGCATCCCTCCCTAATTCACGCTGCCGTTTGGTTCCCCGGACACCACTCGACTCTCTGGCGGCCGCTCGGAACGATCTGGGTGGGCACCCCCAGAACGCTCTCGGCGAGGCGCAGCTGCTGGAACGCGTCCCGAGGCTGCAAAGCCGCCGAGAACCGACGAAAACGCTGGAACACCTCGAGCCCGAAGCCCATCCTGGGCCTGCAGTCATACTGCCACCAGAACGCATCCTGAGGAACGAAGAGGTTTTCAAGGCCACCGCGGGCCTCGGCCGCAGACAGGTCCCACGACAGAAATCGAAAGGACGGGCCGAAAATCCGAGCCTCTCCCGAGCCCCGAGGGATCATTCTGTCAGCATCCTGGCTGTATCACCGCTGAGCCTGTCCTGTAGCTAACGTTCGGCAGCGCGCACAGGAGGCTGCCTCTTAGGAGGCTGCCTCTCAGGAGGCTGCCTCTTAGGAGGTGCTGGCCCAACATCTACAGATGAGCTCGCGCCTTTTGAAAAGCAGGGTTGCTTCTGGGGAGCCCTTCCCATCCCCCAACCCCCCTCTGAGCGTAGCTTTAGGTCGGGTATGTCATCCTACACACGGATTTTGGAGAACTGACAAGAATGGTCGACAAACATACAAAGAAAACAAGCATGGTAGAAAAGTCGCCCCCAGACTAGTGCTGTTGACTATTTCTGGACCTCCTCCCTGTGAAAGGACATGACATGCCCGACTCTGGGCGCTGCCCCTGGTCCTCTCCGCCTCCGCGTCGCCGCAGTACCGGAAGTACCGCCGCACCCAGGGCGGCAGCGGGTCGCCGTGCGCGGGCAGCCCCGCGGCCGGCGCGGCCTTCCGCGGGCTCCCCGCTGCGCTGCCGGCCGCCCGGTGTGCCGCTGCGCCTGGCGGAGCGGGCGAGGAGTCTGCGTCGCCAGGCGAGGAGCGGGCTCCTTGGAGCGGGGAGGAGGAGGAGGAGGAGGAGGAGGAGGAGGAGGAGGAGGAGGAGGAGGAGGAGGAGGAGGGAGAGGAGGAGGAGGAGGAGGCGGAGGAGGAGGAGGAGGAGGAGGAGGAGGAGGTGGAGGAGGAGGAGGAGGTGGAGGAGGAGGAGGAGGAGGAAGAGGAGGAAGTGGGGCGGCGCGTTGCGACGCGAGTGGCTCGCTGGACGAGGGGGCGCCCGATGCGGGAGCGAGGGCGGCCGAGGAGCTGAGAGGGGGGTCGACGAGCAAAGGGGGTGGGAGGGGCGGTGCGGCACGGCGCGTCGCGAGAAAGCGTCATTCGGCGGAGGAGGAGGCGACGCTCGATGGGGGAGGGCCGATGCGCTTGGGAGAGAGACCCAGACATCCGCGTCTGGAAAAAGCATCCCAGCCGAGCGGCCTGACAATAACAAGGGCGGGTAGGAAAGTCGAGTAGGTCGGCGAGCGATACCATGCATCTCCAGGTAATCATCGGGATTCCCAGGCGTGATAAGGGTGAAAGCACGGCCATGTGCACCGAAACGATTTGTTACTAGGGGTCGTGGCCGTGTGACAGGGGTGAGTAAACGGCCAGGTGCAACATATCGAGACCTATTACACGGGGTGAAAACACGGCCGTGTGCTCCGAAGTGTATGTTTTATTCGGGATCGTGGCCGCATGACACGGCGGAGAGCACGGCCGTGTGCACCGCTGTAACATTTGTTACCAGGGGTCCTGGCCATCTGGACCAAAAGTGTAGCAGGCATTGCGGCGAAAGCACGGTTCCTGAATACCATTGCGAGGAAGGATCACGCCAGACGCAACAGCTTTTCACAACGTTCGGCCTCTGAGGCCTTCGCCGAACTTCAGGACTCCAAAGAAAGACCCAGGACGAAAAGCCAGCGTCGGGGGCAAGGTCGACCTTCTGGGCTCCCCGTATTGAAAGAACCAAAGCGTCGGATGTCTGGGGCGAGAATGTGTGCGTGCTCGGACATCAAATTGATGCGGAAGAGGCATGGGGGTTAGGAGAGAGCGACGGGGGGAACAGCAAGAGGAAAGTAAGGAAAATGGGAAAAACGAGGAGAGGGGAAGGTGCAAACGGGACGAGCAGGAGGAGGATGAGGACCAGTGCGAACCCAAGACTCCTCAAATATGTTGGGGTACGCCCTCCCTCCAAGTTCCTTTTTTTTCGTAGGCCCCATGCAAAAATTCGCTTCCACTGAGGGACGCTTCCCGTTGAGAAACAACCGTGCGAAAATCTGGAAGCGTGCCGAAACAACGTTCTTAGGATTTTAACGCCACGGGTCAACCTGACTGCTGCGTTTCCGCGATCCTGAACCGTGTCACAGCACCATTCCTGGCACTTCAACGCCGCGAATCAGCATAATTGATTCGCCCTGGCAGTCCTGAAACGCTCGTACCATGTTGAAGGTTAACCATGAGAGTCCGCGAAACTGCGTTGTAAAATTTAAGACGACTGCGCGCGGCGCTGAGGCGATATCCGCATTTTCAACAAGAACCGCTCCCTACCAGTGAAGCTCGTGCACATTGCGAGGAAAAGGTGGAGAAGGAGGGGAAAGAGGAGCAGGAGGAGGTTTATTTTTTGATAGAAAACAAAAAGCACTTGGCGCCGCACATGTTTGTTTCTTTCCCGTTACCGCGCGCGGACGGCGACGAGGGAACGGGGGAGGACAGGAGGAAGACGAGACCGAGGGGAAAGCAACGACGACCCCAAAACGCAGAAACAACAACGCGGGCGGACAGGAAACGAGAGGGGAGGCGACAACGCGACAAGACAAGACGAAACGAGGCAAACCATTCAGAGAAACGAGCGGGACCGCGACATCACTTGGAATCGAAACCGCTTAACACATCATACGTCAAAGAAACAACTTGGGACGCCGAAGCCGCAACGCACCACGTAGTGTCCAAAAGACTATCCATAAGAAACCCAACCCATGCCCGTGACAAGACTTAGCCTCGGAAGTCACAATCACGGAATACCCGTGTTCCTTGCAACAAAGCTGACCTCCTCCCCTGAAGCCTGGGCTGGAACAGGAAAGCACAAACCATACACGACTATCTGAAGACACAGTCGAACCCACAATCCCTCGAACCCCGAACGTTTGGACAGCACCTTGCGCATCAGCTCCGTGTGAGACCCCTCGTGGTAACAGACCTTTGGCGTATTCTTGAAGTGTGGGTGATACTTCGTCAGCGACCCGGCCGGGCGCGAAAGCCTCGGCCTCCGCCATGATGGCCGGGATATCGGCAGGAAGGCCATCGCCATCAGAATGTGCAGGCGCGTGGAAGAGATCCAAACGATCAGGGAGATCAGCGTCACTCTCCTGAGGGAACTCTGCGCGACCAGGGTGATCATCCCCGCCAACAAGGTGGAGATCCGCAGCGCCATGGAAACCACCCACTCCAAACGGACGATCAGCAGGAAAATCGGTGCCACCGCTTGCAGGACGGAAAACCCCAGCATGAAGAACGGCACCACGAAGATCGGCAGGGAGATGGCCAGGAAAATCCGCAGCACGAAGGTCCCCACCAAGACCCCGAGGACCCCAGCAGGAAGATCGGCAGGAATATCGGTACCGCGAAGATCCCCCAAAAGGAAAATCGGCACCACCGCCAGCATGACAAATACCCCAGCCATAATGTCGACAGGCAAATCAGCACCACCGTCTGCAGGAACATCAGCATCACGAGTATCAGTCCCTTCAGGATGCGGGCCCACAACACCACGAATATCCACAGCACCGAATATAGGAGCTCCATCAGCCTAAAGTTCGACAGGAAGGTTGGCAGGAATACCCCCAGCGCAATGAGGACCACCCGCTCCAGAGTGACGATCGGCAGGAAGACCATCGTTATCGCATGGGCCACGCGCGTCAGCATACAGAAACGCACCCCCAGCTGGAAGAAAATATTCCAGCATCACAAGGATCACTCCCTCCAAAAGAAAGCCCGACACCACCGCCAAAACAACTTCCTCCATCATGAACGTCGCCATCAACATCGTCAGGACGACGGAGATGGAGGTCCGCAGCACCCAGAACAGCAGCTCCAGGAAAGTCGTCCTCCTCGTACTCCCGCGTCCCAGAGCCGTCCATAGCCACCCCATCAGCCGCATCGAAGTGACGCAGCATCAAGGCCGTTTGCGTCGCAGCATCCCGAGCCAACGTGTCGTCCCCATCGCTGTCGCCATCCATGCCTCTTGGGGGGCCCGTGGGCGCCAGCATCGCGTGCTGCGTCCCGTACGCCGCCTGGAGCCACTGCGAAATGTGGCACCAAAGCGGCCCCCAACGGCCCGAAAACGCCCCGAAGGACCCCAAAGAAGGCAGCACAGCAACCCGAGAATACGAAAGGTGTCACATGTCATGGACCTCTTAACAGTCAAAGCTCCACGCGTCGCCATACAGACCGCTGCACAGGCAATGGGGCGGACCTTGCCGCAGGCAACTATGCATTTACATATTCGCGATGCGACTGTGCTCGGCGGCCGTGACGCCCGCGTTTGGAGTGCGCCCCAAACGCTCGCATTGGCAATCCCCCCTGTTTGGTTGCGCCGCTGTGCCCGGATATCGGAATGGCGGTGCACCGCTGATACGGGCACGCGGCACCAGGGACTTCACTTCCCGTCTTCGAACACGGAAGGAAGACGAGGTAGGACGACGGACGGTGAGCATGGAGGCAAAGAGGAACGATGAACAATGGGGGAGGTGGAAGTGGGCGTTCCCACGCCCGAGCTGCGGACGCTTTCGACACCATCCAGGGGGGGAAGAAAGGAGGGGGACGGAGCAAGGGCGAGGACGACGACGAGAAGCAAACTGTCCTCGGTCCACAAAAAGCCATCTGCTTGCCATTCGGGTGCGCGCGTTTTCTTCGAGGCACCTCAAGCCCGACCCATACTGAATTCACTAATGCCTGCAAGCTGTGTAAGCACTCTGTCCTCAGTCTGTACCCCCTCCTATACACGTAGCTGACACTCCCGGTGCCTCCTGGCGCCAGAGGCGCCCGATCGGTGATGCGGTGCGATCCTCCGACCCTATCTCGGATCCCATGCGGGAGGCCTGAAGTAAGTGGCCCTGTCTGGAACGCAAGGCCGTCCATGGCGACATCAAAAACAACAGCAACAAACGACCGAACCGACAGCGAAACCGAGACCGACCGAAACAGACAGGCCGCAGGCAGCCAAGAAGAGCGCAGCCACGCGGCAACGACACAACAGCCGACCGACCCCGAACCGACCGCAGCGCAACCGACCGCGACGCGGCCGCCCCGACCGCACTGCGGACACCCCTGGAACGCACCGGGTGCAAGAAATCAGATCGTCTGAGATTCGATGGGCCTGTTTTCCACCACCACCACCACCATAAGTTGGAGGGGGAGGGGGTCCTCCTCCTCCTCCTCCTCCTCCTCCTCCTCCTCCTCCCGCTCCTCCTCCTCTTCGTCCTCCTCCTTCTCGTCCTCCACCTCCTTCCCCCCTCCAACTCGTGGTGGTGGTGGTGGAAGACAGGCCCATCAAGCTCTCCACAGCGTGGACCCCGGGAGGCCTCGGCCCGCTCTCCCGGGGACGGGCTCGCCCGCTCCAGGACCGCCTGCCCACGGCCCCCTGGGGCCCTGCGAGGGAGGCCGAGGACACTGAGAGCACCGCCCCCGGCGTGCGCTCTCCACGACGCGAGGGGGGCCTGGGCTGGCCGAGGCTTGACGGCGCTCCCTCCGGCATAGCAGCTCCTCCTGGAGGAGGAGGAGGAGGAGGAGGAGGAGGAGGAGGAGGAGGAGGAGGAGGAGGAGGAGGAGGAGGAGGAGGGAGGAGGAGGAGGAGGAGGAGGAGGAGGAGGAGGAGTTGGAGGAGGAGGAGGGGGAAGAGGAGGAGGAGGAGGAGGAGGAGGAGGAGGAGGAGGAGGAGGAGGAGGAGGAGGATAGCGAAAGCTGCTGGGGCACTCCACGGGCGCGCGCGGCACCGCGTTCCGAGTGCACCCGGGCGGAATCACGAGTCGACGCCCAAGAACGACCGGGATTATCCGGCGATGCGCCCCTCGCAGAGCGACACCGACTGGGGCCTGCACCGGTACACTCGTAACCTCGTAAAGCGGAGGCCAGTCCACAAGAAGCCTTCCACAAGAAACCCAACCCTGAGACCCCAGGACGTTCAATCATTTGTGGTGCGGGAACGTCGCGCTCTCCATAGCAAAACCATCGGAACCGAAGAAACCCAGGGCACCCTGGAGGCAATCAGGGTGTCTCTTGGCATGGGCCCCCCCACTGCATGCCACTGTCGAGTGAGCCCGTGCAGAGTTCCTCGGTCGACTTGTCCGGGTGGGCGCTCCCCCCCATGCCCCGAGGAGCGCTCTGGGGCGATCCGACCCGGCACTGGGCCTACCTGGTGCTTCCCTCTCCCTCCCCTGAAGGCCGCGCCCGCGGGCGCGCTCTGCATGGCCTGTCCTGTCCGCCTCCTCCCGCTCCTCCTCGGATGCCAAAGCTGGTCTGTCACCATAGAGGGTGTCATGAGGCAGACGCTGAACACATACACACACACAGACACAGACACAGACACAGACACAGGCACAGGCACAGGCACATGCACAGGCACAGACACACACACACACATTCAGCTTATCTGGGCATCCGCGGTCTTGCGAAGATGGGACAACACGACGCCAAGAGGCGTCGTGGACTCGAGCATTTGACCTGGACATGGAAGAGGGAGAGGAGGAGGAGGAGAAAGAGGAGGAGGAGAAGGAGGAGGAGGAGGAGGAAAGGGAAACTCTTCGTCCTCCTCCTCCTGATCCTGATCCTCCTCCTCCTCCTCCTTATCGTATGAATAGAAGCCATTTGTTCCTCTAGATTCTGGCAAGTACTTGCATGGAAAACGAGGGGGGGGGGCGAGGCTCGAAAGGAAATCTGGACTTCACGCCAGTCGGACCTCACTCGCACGCCTTTCTGGCCCAGCGCTGCTGAGAACGGCGGCGGAGGGGTGGGTGGGTGGGTGGGTGTGTGGGGGGGGGAAATTCATGCAAGTGAAGATTCGTTTTTCCTTTATCGTATAATAACTATAAAAATACTATATTTAACAAAAATAACAATAAACATAACAATGACCACAATACTAGTAAGAATATAAATGAAGAAGCAATGATAATAACAATAGTAAGGCTGATGAACATCGTAACATGAATGATAATGACACTTTTCAAACATAATATTAATAATGATAACAATCATAAGCAGAAACCTAAACAACTCATCGCTAGGCCAAGGGGCCGGGCGCTCCGCTTCCGAGCTTGTGGCCCCGGCAAGCCTCTTTGCAGCCTCCCCTCCGCCGCGCCCTCCGCCACGGCGCGTGCCGCGGGCGCCGCGGCAGGCGCCGGCGCCGGCGCCCCGGCGTCCGCTCGCCGGGGCCGCTTCGCCCACGCGCCCTCCTGAGGTGCAATCGGTACCGGCACCGTGCAGTGGAAGAGGAGGAGGAGGAGGAGGAGGAGGAGGAGCAAGAGGAGGAGGAGGAGGAGGAAGAGGAGGAGGAAGAGGAGGAGGAGGAGGAGGAGGAGGAGGAGCAAGAGGAGGAGGAGGAGCAAGAGGAGGAGGAGGAGGAGGAGGAGGAGGAGGAGGAGAGGAGGAGGAGGAGGAGGAGGAGGAGGAGGGGAGGAGGAGGAGGGAGGAGGAGGAGGAGGAGGAGGAGGAGGGGAGGAGGAGGAGGAGCAAGAGGAGGGGGAGGAGGAGGAGGAGGAGGGGGAGGAGGAGGTGGAGGAGGAGGAGGAGGAGGAGGAGGAGGAGACAAGTCAGGTGCGCTCGCGTCAACATCTGACATCCTACCCCTCCCTCCCATCCCTTACCATGGCGCTGATTTTCTCTATCCGCGGACGCGTGTCGTAGCGGACCTGTGGCTCCGCGCGCGTGTGCGTAGTGGGTGGTGGTGCGCGTGCGTGCGTGCGTGTGTGCGTGGTTGTGGTTGTTGTGGTGGTGGTGTGTATATGTGTGTGTGCGTGTGTGCGCGTGTGCTGTGGTGTGACGTGGTGTGGCGTCTTGGTTGGTTGGTGGTGGGCCAGGTGCGTACGTGCGTGATGGCGGTGGTGGTGGGGCGGTGGTGGTGTGTGTGTGTGTGTGTCTGTGTGTGCGTGTGTGTGTGTGTGTGTGTGTGTGCGTGCGTGCGTGCGTGCGTGCGTGCGTGTGTGTGTGTGTGTGTGTGTGTGCGCGTGCGTGCGTGCGTGCGTGCGTGTGTGTGTGCGCGCGTGTGATGTGGTGTGACGCGGTGTAGCGTGGTGGTGGTGGGTGGGGTAGTGCGGTGGTGGTGGCGGTGCGCGGTGGTGGTGCGCGTGCGTGCGTGCGTGCGTTGGTGGGTGGAAGTGGCGGTGGGTGTGCGTGCGGCGGGGCGGGGCGTGGTGCGGCGCGGTGGTGGCGGGCGGATGGGCGCGCGAGAAAGAGGCCCGCGCTGGGGCGAGAACGCCATCCTGAACGACGGAGGCAAAACACCGATCCGAAAATGAGGCCCACGCTGCAGCAGGAGCACGATTCGGAACGATTCGGGAGCAGAAATGAGGCCGGCGCCTCAGAAATCCTGTGTGTAAAAAAACAGTACGCGGGGGGGGGTCGAATATTCCCAGCACGCCATCAGGGGAAGAGGGAGAGTAGTATTCATATTGAGCAGTTGTGGAGGAGGAGGAGGAGGCGGAGGAGGAGGAGGAGGAGGAGGAGGAGGTGGAGGAAGAGGAGGGGGAGGAGGAGGAAGGGGATGATGAGGAGGAGGAGGAGGAGGCGCAGGAGGAGGCGGAAGAGGAGGAGGAGGAGGAGGAGGAGGATAGCGAAAGCGTCTGGAGCACTCCACGGGCGCGCGGCACCGCGTTCCGAGTGCACCCGGGCGGAATGACAAGTCGACGTCCAAGAACAACCGAGATTATCCGGCGATACCCCGCTCGCACAACGACACCGACTGGGGCCTGCACCAGTACACTCGTACAGCGGAGGCGTCCATTGACTTTAGCTGTGGGAACGCCACGCTCTCCAGATGAAAGCCACCGAAATCCATGAATCCCAGGGCAACCTGGAGGCAAGCAAGGTGTTTCTTGGCATGGGTCTCCACTGTGCAGAGCAAAACTTGACCTGAGCAATGCTTCCCGGCTTCGTGTTGTGCTCGTCGTCCTTCTTGCTGACTTCTTCCCGCCCCGTCTGCAAAACGGAAACGGAACGACAACGGCCCACGAAATCGCCCAACCTCCGTTGAGCTGGCGTCCTGGTGTAGATCGCGTTTCTGACTAGCTGAGACTTATGTGAGAGCTAGCATCAAGAAGCACTTGGGAACCTTTCACCGTTATCTTAGCACCGCACAACAAAAAACTCAAAGGCGATTTTAGCTGAATAGTCGCTTTGGCTGCGCGCCGAACACAAAAAACATGCTTGTTTTCAAAAATTAGTCTTTGCCTTCGCGCCGCGCACATTCGCTATAAACGAGCTTGAAGGATTGAGGGCGGCTCGGTTTCAAAATGTAACTCTCGCCTTAGTGCCACACGCATTTGTATTTAAACATGTGCACGCATTTCACAGCTTGAAGGCGGCTCTTTGTTTCAAGATCTAGCTCTCGCCTCAGTGCCGCGCACGTTCGCCATAACAAATTGCTCGAGCTTCACGGATTGAGGGCGGCTCAATTTCATTATATAGCTCTCGCCATAGCGCCGCGCGCATTCGTTATTTTTTGTTTTTCTCAGATATATACATTTAGATATAGAAGCGCGCTTTCCACGTATTGAAGGCGGCTAATTCTCAAAATGTAGTTCCCGCCTCAGCGCCGCACAATTCACACGAGTTTCACGGATCGCGAGCGGCTCGGTTTCAATATGTAGCTCCCGGCTTAGCGCCGCGCGCATTCGCATTAAAAACAAATTCACGAACTTCACGGCTTGAAGGCGGCTCTTTTTTCAAATCTAGCTCTCGCCTCACCGCCGCGCGCATTCGCTATGCACATGCTCACGAGTTTCACGGCTTGCGGGCGGCTCGGTTTCAAAATATAGCTCTCGCGTGAGCACCGCGCAATCGCTTTTCAGAGCGTGCGCAAGTTTTACTGGTTGAAGGCGGCTCGTTTTCAAATTCTACGTCTCGCCTCAGCGCCGCGCACATTCGTTAATACACATTTACACTAGCTTCACTGATTGCGGCTCGGTTTTCTAACTAGCTCTCGCCTTAGCGCCGCCCACATTGGTTTTTGGAAATGCGCACGGGTTTCACGGATTGAAGGCGGCTCGTTTTTCTTTCTTGTTTTTATCGCGCTCTCGCCTTAGCGCCGCGCGCATATGCTATGCAAATTTGCACGATTTTCGCGGATTGAGGGCGGCTCGTTTCCAAAACATAGCTCTCGTAGTAGCGCCGCGCGCACGGTTGTATATACATCTATATAAGCCCATCTATATATGTGTGTATGCGCACATATATAAACATATAGATGCACGAATTCCACGGAATGAAGACGGCCCGTTCTTTAAACCCCGTTCTCGCATCAGCGCCGCGTGTACGCGTTTTAGCGCAACGCCCTATACGCATCCTATCGTAATGCAAAACGAAAAATTGATTGCCGTCAGCTGTCATGGGGGGTGGGTGGCACATCCGAGGGTATCGCCCCCGGCCCGCACGGAAGGTTAGCTTAGCACCGAAGAGCGGCGAACCAATATTTCCCGCCCGCTAATCATCGTATGAGCGGTAACCGCGAGAACTGTACGGCTACGAAATCTTAATTCATACGAGTAATACTTGGCACGAAGAACACCCCTGCAGACATGAGGCTCTAGCAGCCTGGAGAGCAGCGCGTGTGGCCATGGCTGCTCCAAGTTAAAAAGCTAGACAAGGGGAGTAATAGGTCGTAATGCTTGATTGTAGTAGTAGTAGTAGTAGTAGTAGTAGTAGTAGTAGTAGTAGTAGTAGTAGACGTCGTAATAGTAGTACTAGTAGTGGTAGTAGTAGTAGTAGTAGTAGTAGTAGTAGCAGGAGTAGTAGGACTAGTAGTAGGACTAGTAGTAGTAGGAGTAGTAGTAGTAGTAGTCGTCGTCGTCGTAGTAGTAGTAGTAGCGGTAGTAGTAGTAGTAGTAGTAGTAGTAGTAGTAGTAGTAGTAGTAGTAGTAGTAGTAGTGGTAATACTAGTAGTAGTCGTAATAGTAGTAGTAGTAGTTGTAGTACTAGTTGTAGTAGTAGTAGTAGTAGTAGTAGTAGTAGTAGTAGTAGTAGTAGTAGTATTTGTCGTAGTCGTAGTAGTAGTAGTAATAATAATAATCGTAGCAGTAGTAGTAGTAGTAGCAGTAGTGGTAGTAGTAGTAGTAGTAGTAGTAGTAGTAGTAGTAGTAGCACTTAGCAGTAGCAAAGCTACTCCGTAGATGGAAGTCAATTGCAA
>CAUYUJ010003336.1:225000-360000 GCA_963575745.1 Prorocentrum cordatum
GCGGCCGCGCTCGAGGAGCCATTCTCCTCGGGGTGCGAGCAATCCTTTTTCTTCGAGGCGCGGATCCCACAAATCCCGAGTGGAGCTCTCCTCGTTGAAACTACAGACACACCCAGCTAATACCCTGGAATCGGTGAGACGCGGCATGAACTAAACAATCCTGAGCGCACTGCCACTGCGAGCCCTTGGTTTATAATCGATCCCCATCCCCAGCGACGTGGCCTGGGCCCCACTGGCCGATTTACCCCCCTAGATGGGGATATAGGCCGTTCCCTTCGAGTTTCGAGGGGTGTATCCCCAACTGGAGTGGAAATTTAGTGGGGGTCTCGAAACGGATGGGGATGGGGATGGGGATTGGTCGGACGATACCGAAAATAGCAGGAGGACAGGAGGGGCAAGCAGAGGCGAGGGAGGAGACGGGGCGAAGCCCGAAGCCAGGGCGCACGGGCTGAAGCCGGGGCGCATGGGGCCTGTTTTCCAGTACAGTACCAGAAATTGGAGGGGGAGGGGGCCCTCCTCCTCCTCCTCCTCCCCCTCTTCCTCCTCCTCCTCCACGTCCTCCTCCACGTCCTCCTCCTCCTCCTCCTCCTCTTCGTCCTCCTCCTCCTCGTCATCCTCCTCCTTGCCCCCTCCAACTTATGGTGGTGGTGGTGGAAAACAAGCCCATCATCAATGCTAAAGAGTTGCATGCTCGTGGTGATCCACTGGAGCTCCAACTACATGGCCGACAGCAGCTGGCCCAGCTTCGGGTGGTACAAGCCCTTCCCCCCCCTTATCAGCGGCCAACGAGAGCCCAGACACTCTGCTGTCCCACCGAATTCGCCCATGGCGTCCCGCGAGGGGGCGCCCAGGAGGGATCCCAGGCGTCCAGCAGCGGGGAGAAGCCTGGACGACGGTGCACGGCTTCGGCGTGTTCGGCCTCTGGCGGCCCTCGCCAGGGCCCTGCACCGCGCAGAAACGACACGGGACGAAAAGCCGACCTCAAAGAGAGGGTCGGGGACTTCCAGGGGCCCCCCCTCACTGGAGAAAGTCCAGTCGTCGGCCGCCCAAGACCCAGATCCTCCTGGCCTTGGGAATGGGCTCGGACCTCTTGGGATCTTGCAGTCGGAGAACTTGAGCATCGCTCCTCCGGTCCCTACCCCGCGGGGCTGCAGCTCGGGGCCCCGGGCACGTGCCCAGCCCGAGGAGGGAGGCTCCCAAAAGGGGGCGCGCTGGGAGAAGAGGGCGAGCTCGTCCGCTGCCGTCTCTGGGTACGGTGCTTGGGCCGTGGGGCCGCTCGGAAGGGATCCGGCAGGGGTGGACCTGAACGGCGTCTTGGCGATTTCGTGGGCCGGTCTCGTCTCGATCCCGTCCTGCAGCAGAGGCGGAGCAAAGACAGAACCAGGGAAAACGGAAGCAAGACGAGAGCGAAAACCACTGCTTGGGCGGGGCGAGCAGCGTTTTCGTCTTCCCCCCCACTTCCCACATTTGTCATTTATTCCTTGCAAACTGCGTTGAATTGTGTCTGTATGTTTTTTCCTCTCCCGATAAGCTCGGCCAGGCTGGGCTCAGCCAGCTGAACTCGGCAAGGCTGCACTCGGCCCGGCCCGAATTCAACTTGGCCGAATTCAGCCTGGCCGAATCTAGATACTGCCCACCTAGCATTAAGTCGGGCGTGTCCCCCCACGGGCGGATTTTGGACAACAAATAACAAATACTCAAAACATACCCCCAAAACAACCAAACAAAAAGTCCCCAGACTATTTTTGGACTTTTTTCGAATATTCCCACTGTAGAGGGACAGGCCCGACTTAAAACCTAGCAGTCGCTCTCTCTCTTCCACGCCTGGTGGCTTTCGGCTCCTCGCTCGCAAGGGCCTTGGCGGCCGCTCGGGACGAGTCGGGCCCCCCCCGGGAAAGACCCCGGGAGAGCTCTAGGCGCAGCTGCTGGAATCCTCTGGAAGGCACCCCGAGGCGAGAATCCCTGCAGGTACCAGCGATCACTTCCAGCCCCTTCTCCTCCTCGTCCTAGTCTGAGGAATGCTGGGGGGGGGACCGGCTCAGGGGAGGAAATATCGACCTGGAATCGGCGATGCATCGCCGATGCATTGGCAGTTGGCCCCCAACAGCGAAACCAGACGGTCCTGGACGCGCTGGGATATCGGCAACGATCGGCGATCAATGGGCGATTGGAGTGAGGCAGCTTTTCTACAGATGCTGGCAAGTTTGCTTGCAGGGAGGGGGGGCCGTGGCGAGACCCGAGAGGAAATCTGGATCCCAAGCAGGTCGAGACTCACTTGCATGTTTTTCGGGCCAGCGAGGCTTGCAAACGCGGCGGAGAAGGAGGGAGCGGGGACTGCTATGAAAACAAACTTGCCATAATCTAAATAGAAACGCGCTCAGGCTGATGCATCCCCCCTGAGCTTGTCCCCTCTTTAACGCAGCCGTTTAGTTTTCGGGTCATACCTCGGCTCCCCGGCGGCCCGAAACGATCCGGGCACCCCCGAAACGCTGGCGACGCGCAACCACTGGAACGTGTCCCGAGGTTGGACAACAGGCCACAATCAACGAACACGCCAGAAAACCTGCAGCCTCGAACTCTCCCCGAGTCTATTCCCCCCGCTGCGTCTGTACCCTCCCATACCTCGCCCCCGAGTGTTACCCTACCTCTCTTAAGGACGTCCCCGATCTCCTGCGGGCGGCGCCGGGGCGGCCGCGCGCTGTGGGACCGGCGCCGCACCTTGAGGCGGGCTGTCAGGCCCGGGCTACGCACTCGGAAATCGAGACGGCCTCTGGAAACCGCTCTCTGGAAAGGCACATTGCCAGGGCCCGTCCTTGGGCCTAGAAGCTTCATCGGCTACGCGCTGGAGTGATCCTGGGCAAAAGTGGCCTTTTGGTGCGCGGCTCCAAAGGGGCCGCGGATGGGGCCAAACCCAAACTCGCAAAACAGTGCTCGGAGGGACCCCTGTGGGCACGCACCAAGGGCCAGTCCAGCGAAGGAAGTGTCATTCCTACCCGTGGCCGACTTTAGAGAGCCCCTTGCAAGCTCATGGTCGGGTGGTGTGAGAAGGGCACGAGCAGTGCCGAAGAAGAGGAGGAGGAGGACGTCGTGGTGACGGTAGCGGAATAGAGGAAAAGAAAACGATTACCATGCCCAAGACTGAAAGCGGAAACATCGGTGATGATCCTGGCCACCATCCATATTGGTCATCGTCGGCTCGTGGATCATCATCGCGAATCGGCGATGGCAAGCATGGACCGCGACCGAGATCGACGTCGGACAGACCCACCGAAATCTTGGCATGGTCTGGGTTTTTTTGTCGGCTGTCCGCGGAGGCCGCAAGTGGTTTCTGCAACGTGAAGACGCGATTGCCTGCGTGACCCCACAATACGGAAGAGGGCGACATTTCGGGTTGACTCCCGGCCCGTCTGGAGGACCCGAGGGCTGACGATTCGGAGGAGGAGGAGGAGGAGGAGGAGGAGGAGGAGGAGGAGGAGAAGAAGGGGAGGAGGAGGAGGAGGAGGAGGAGGAGGAGGAGGAGGAGGAGGAGGAGGAGGAGGAGGAGGAGGAGGAGAGAGGAGGAGGAGGAGGAGGAGGAGGAGGAGGAGGAGGAGGAGGAGGAGGAGGAGGAGGAGGAGGAGGAGGAGCAGGAGGAGGAGGAGGAGGAGGGAGGAGGAGGAGGAGGAGGCGGCGGCGGCGGCGGCGGCGGCGGCCTCTGCACGCCAGCTCTGCATGCGGGCCCACGCTCGGCGGCGAGCCTCCCGCGGGCCGACGGGCGGCGGGCGCAGGCGCCGCGGGCCGCTGCGCGGCGCCCGCCGCGGGAGGGGAGGCGAGCTGCGAGTCCTTCCGGGGGAGGGGGAGGAGGAGGAGGAGGAGGAGAGGAGGAGGAGGAGGAGGAGGAGGAGGGAGGAGGAGGAGGAGGAGGAGGAGGAGGAGGAGGAGGAGGGGGAGGAGGAGGAGGAGGAGGGGGAGGAGGAGGAGGAGGAGGGGGAGGAGGAGGAGGAGGAGGAGGAGGAGGAGGAGGAGGAGGGCCACATCCCCTGAGATCCTTTGGCGGCGCGCACAAGTGCCTCGCCGATGCGGCGCCGATGCAACGGCGACCCTTCAGCTTCGTTTGGGAGGCGTGGGCTACATCCAGACACGCTTGCTTCCTCCCCCCACACCTCCCCACCGCACCACCTCGCACGACTCCTCTGGCGGCGCGGACCATGGGGTAGGGGGAGGGGGGAAGGGGCCCGCGCCTTCTAAAAAACAAGATGCTTCTAAGAAGCCCTCCCCATTCCCCCTAACCCCCTCTGCGCGTGGCTGAATCCTGGCGTCGCATTGTTTCCACAACGATCGATTCCCCGATCAGTGATTTAGGCAACTCGATTCCGAACCCTAACCCCGCCGTTCATCGAGTTGCCTAAATCGTTGACTGGCGAGGGTAGGAATCGAATTTCGCCGGCGAGTGGAGAGAGGCGGACCTTCACGAGCGGCGAACGTATCCACATCTGCGCCCTCGCGGTCTGGATTCCGGGGCGCGATCCTGCGGATGCGCGGCCGCAAGGATACGTCCCGCGCGGGGCATCCGCGAGCAAACACGGCCAGCATCCGCGGGAAGGCGGCACCAGGGGCCTGGCCCGCGAGGCCGTGGAGACCGATATGAGACATGTTTTGCGCTCACGAGGCCTGGCGGGAAGGAGGAGGCGAAGGCCTTCGGGATCCAGACCCCCGCGCGTCGTGAAAACCCAGCGCCAGGAGGTTTGTTTTGCCATCTTCGGCTTCTGGGGGCCCTCGCTGGGCCCTGGGACCATCAGAGATCAACTCAGGATGAAAGTCTGGTCCTGGGGAGTATGTCGAGACCTCTGGGGAGTCGACGCCTTGAACAAAATCACGACGTCTGGGACGGGAGGCTGATTGTGGAAAATCCGCGAAGGCTGGGTCTGTGGTGCTTTTGTCGGCCCCTCCCGAAAACTCCTGGAGAGAGGGCCGATTCCAAGCCGACGTTGGGAACCGCTCCTCCTCCAGATCCGCCCGAAGTTTGGAACGACCATGGGGTTCGCAACACCTGACAGAACAGGGATACAGCTCAGCGTGTGATGACAACGATACGCGGAGACTCAGCGTCCTCTTGGCGTACGAGCGCGCGGTCTCCGAGGTGCCCGTTGTCATGGCACACAGCCCTCGCGCCCAGGGTCTCCTTCCGCTTGGTCTCTGCCCGCAGTGAAATGGCTCATGCATGCCTCGGCCCCTGTGGTTCTCCACTCCCCCTCAGCACAACGAAGGAACAGCCCGCGTCAGTGTCAGACACGTTTGACACTCGGCTGTCCTGGTACATGTGCCCTGTTCTGCCCTCCGCCCACAACCAGGGAACGGTCGCACTGGAAGTGTGATGGGAGGCCCTTCCTTCTGGAGGAGATGGAGCAGCTCAGCCGCCGCCGACGCCCTCTTTTCCGTTGCTTGCGTCGGGGTAGTGCGAGCAGATACGTCAGGATTGCACGCCACCATGTGAAAGTGTGAGAACCTCTCGAGGTCCTTCAGGAGCTGGCGGGGCTTTCTCTGCCTTCGGACCCTTACCTGGGGTTCCGTGACGCACCTTGCTGGGGGAGGAGAGGTTGGGGGGCTGGAGTCTGACCCCTGATGCCCCCCTCTCGCCCTTTTGAATCTGTTTCCTTAACCGAGGCAGCTAACAACTCATGCCTGTAGTTTGACCGACCAGCCGAGGAGGAGGCCCAAGCCCACCAGCAAGATCAAACGGAGGTGGTAGGGATGAGAGGAGGAGAAGGTGGCAGAGGAGTCGAGGAAATAAACACGACGACTGTGACCAAGACTGCGTGGGTGCCGACCTGGGTCACCGTCAATATTGGCCACCGTCAGCCCGCGGCTACTCCTCGCGAGTCGGCGGCGACAAACATTGACCGTGACCAAGATCGGTGTTGACAAGATCCCGCGGCATCTTGGTCATGGCAGTCGTGCCTCCTCCATTGAGGAGGGAGGGCGGGCGGACCCACCGCCGCCACCAAGCCCGGCCGAGGGCCAGGAGACAGGGCTGCGGACGGCCTATCACGACATGTTCTTAGAACAAATGAAGGTGCTAAGATCAGACACAACGTTCTCATAACATAAAGCCGACGAGATCAAACAAGACAGTGACAGCCAGAACTGTTCTAAGAACAGTTCGTGCGAACCATCAAGGTCCTTAGAGCATTCGTTGGTGCGCCTACAGGCGAGCCAGGACACTTCGCCACTGCTTCAGGTCTGGTGACCTGTCGACTTTCCTGGGGACCTGCACGGTCGAGGAGCCGCATTTGTTCAAACTGAAGAGCAGTCTGGTGACCTGCCAGCTTTCCGGGGACCTGCACGGATGAGGTGCCGCACTGCAGCGAGTACAATAAGCCCACACAACCGATTCTGTAGAAGACTTCGAAGTAGGGTCCGAGTAGATATTGTCGGACGATCGCGCCACATCGCCGATGCATTGCCAACGTGCAGCAATCGTGCCTCCATAAGGAATGCTGAAAGAGGAGCGAAAGTTTTTGTGTGGCCACGGGGAGCCTTTGCCACGAATAAGTGGCCCCAGGTTAGATCGAAGGAACGGCCAGAAAACCAGAGCCCCTCCTGAGCCCGCAGTGGTCCTTATTTCAGCGCCTCGACTGTATCGGCAATGCGTCGGCGACGTCGGCGACGCATCGGCCAGGTCCGCGTGGAAAAAACCGGGCTCCGCATCGAGCCGCACCGCCGATGCATCGGCGATGCGGTGCGAACCCCGTGCCCAATCTGCTCTGGGAGGCCTGAACTCTGGCGCCCTCGGATTGTCTTGCGGCGGCGGCGGCAGCCGCGGCCTTGCCGGCCGCCGCTTCTGGGGGCATCGCAACGGTGCCGACACTTCCGGGGGTGCGCTCCGCAGGGGAGAGGCTCGAGGCGAGCCCAGCTGTGGCGGCGAGGGCCTCTCGGGAGGCCCAGCGAGAGGCGAGGCCGAGGCAGGGGGAAGTCTGGCGTGCTCGGAGGCTCCTCCTCCTCCTCTGTCGAGCTGCTGGCCCGCCCGTCCTGGGAGCCCAGGCCCCTCCTCGCGGCAACGCGCTGAGCGAAGCTGCTGCGGCGGCCGGCGGCCGCGGAGGCGGCCACGGCCGCGAGGGCCGCGGACTTGCTGCTGCGGCGGCGCCGCACGCCCGCGCCCCCGCCCGCCGCGGCCTCCGCCGCGGCGGGGCGGCTGAGGTGGCGGCGCCACCGGTTCTGCATGGAGGCCTCGCTTTGTGTTGCTCCCGTCGTACGCAAGGATCACATCCCAGAAACAATTTCGAGCACCCAGGAAAGTATCGAAGCAGTGTCGAACGAGGATCGCCTCCGAGGCCCGACACGTGAAAACCCTCAAGCTTCGGTACTTTCTTGGTGCTCGAAATTCTTTCTGGCGATCAAGGCTAAAGTAGGTTGGAACATCATAAGCCTTGCTGTGGGCGGTGATCCGCTCCCTCTCGGCCAGCTCCCACAGCCTCATCCCCTGGGCCCTCAGGGGAGGGGGGGCACCGAAGGGCACAGCAGGTTCGCGCCGCGTCGACCCCGGCGTTGGTCGTTGGTCCCAAAGACCGCGGGGATCGTTCAGCCTTGAACGATCGGCCGTGGCCGAAACGTCAGATCGTTCCGCATCAACCGATTCTGAGTCGCCGGCGGCGTCCAACGTTGAACGCCAGCGGCGGGATCGCCGCCGGTGGGCACGACGCGAACCTACCGTACCGACGCCGCTGCTTCCCGGGCCTCTCTCAGAGGTGCGTTCTGGCCATGGTTTCAGGGCGAATCTGGCCGAGGCGACGAAGACCTCCAGGGAGGCCCAAAAGACCCCGAAGCGAAGGGAGGGGTATCGGTATCGGTATCTTTCCCTCCTCTGACCTCATGTGCGCGTGAGAGCGCACCCAGCGCCTCAGCGCCTCGTCGTCCTGAGGGGGGGCATCATGGAGGACCTGGCTCAGGGAGGAAACGTCGAGCTTGAGTAGGCGATACATCGCCGCTAGATCGGTCATACGCCCCCGATTGCGAATCCGAACGTCCCTGGGCGCGGTTGGCTATCAGGCCCCCATCGGCGATGGATGGACGACTGGGGGTCGCAGCGCCCCCCCGAGCCTGTTCACCCTCAAGATTGCCGTCGTTGCGCAGGGACTGACCCTCCCGGCACTCCTATAGGCCTTCCACGACATGTTCTTAGAACCGAAGAGCCTGTTGACATCAAAAGCACTACTCTTATAGCATAAAGCATAAAGCCGAGGCAACACAACAAGGCGGCCTCGGCCAGAAACGGCCTGAGAACCCTTCGTGCAGACCACAGAGAGGTTCTTAGAACATCCTTTGGTGGGCCTGTACACGCCGTTCATTTCTAGTCGTGCTCATTTCTAAGTGTGCTCGTTTCTAATTGTTCCTGGCCCCCTAGTGGCCAGGAAGAGGCCCAGGATAGAACAATTAGAACTGAAAAGATAGTGGCCCCCAAAAAATCAAAACAACTTTCGAAGAATGAGACATGAACCGTGTGTGGGCACTGCCTGCCCTCGCCGTCCTCGCCCGAGAAGCGCGTTCGGCCGGCCCTCCGGCCGACGCGGGCGCCCAGCATAGACAGGCCGCGGCCGGGCCGGCGGCCCTGCCCGGCGCCCGCAGGGGCTGCCATCGTGCGCCCTCCTCGTGTGCGCCTGTGAGGGGCACCGAGGAGGGGGGCACCGGCTCGGGGGGGGGACGCATCGAGCTGGCATCGGACACAGCGGAGGCCCATGCCAAGAGACACCCCGCTCGCCTCCAGGGTGCCCTTGGGTTTCTTGGGTTGCGGTAGTTCTCCCAGGGACCTCCTGGGCTTCTTCCCACACCGAAAACAGTGGACGCCCTGGGGTCTCAGGGTTGGGCTTCTCGTGGAGGGTTTCTTTTGGACTGGCCTCCGCTGCACACTCCGGCGATGAATCGGCGACAGGGCCCCGACAGCGAGTCCGCACGTTCCCGGGCGAAGTGGGCCCATCAGACTGCTGTAGGCGATCAGCGGGCGATTGGGGGGCGGTGCTCTCCCCCCTGAGCCCATCCTCCCCTGTCGCTGCCCTTCAGCTTGGGCTGGCGGGCCCAGCCTGCTTCTCGGCGCCCTCCGCCGGACTGGCCGGGGCCACGAGGGGGGGGGGGAGGGAGGGAGGCAGGGGGCCAGATCTCCGACGCTTGATGCGTGCAATCGCTGCGCTTCTCCCCGGCTTGCGGCTCTCGGCGGCTGTTCTGGACGCGGGGGGGGCGCTTCGGGCCCGGGGGCCATCAACACGGGTCTGGGACACACCAGCGTGCCCAGGTGAAGGGTCGGGAACTCTGGGGCAGCGGATTGAAAAATCATATATCGCCAGGGTGAGGTTCAGGGCCGTCAGACCTACAGCCATCGTGCTACCGTAAGGGACGCTGAAGAAGGAACGAGGGGGCTTCTCTGGCCACGGCGAACCTCGACCACGAAGAGGTTCCAAGGCCTGGATTTAAAGAGCGGATCGAGACCCTCCTGAGCCCAACAGGGCACCAGAAACTGGGGACCCGATCGGCTCGAGCCGTCCGAGATCGACATCGAGCTGGATCGATCGATTCGACATGACCGCTGGCGACTGAGTTTCAGCATCGTCTGACCGATGTCCATTACTCAGCTGGCCAGGGCTCCTCCGCGCCACCTGCCCACCTCCCCCTGCCCTTAGGTCGGGCATGTCCCCTTAGAGGCGAGGACGCCAGGGGGGCCGGATCGCTGCAATCGACCGTCACTGTGGTGCGAAAATAAGAAAAAATCTGGGTCGTGTCGGTGGCCGGACCGGTCTTGATTCGATGGAGGGTCGGCCAACTCTGTGAATTTGGCCCAGGTCTGTCTAAACTTGCACTCTAATTTGAGGATTTGCGGCGCTGGAAAAGACAGGAGAAGGTGCGATCCCTGATACTAAAGACGCCCATATGCCAGTGCTTTCACATTTGTAATCGTGGAGCCCCGGAGTGAGGTCGTTATCGTAATGCATTAGCGCGCAACTAGAGGCATATCTGACTGGGGGGAAACCCGTAAAAAAACCTAGCAAGCCTTATCGCGAGAACTTTCTCTACTTGACATGAGTTTCGTGTAAGGTACAGCGAAGCCAAATGTACGCGAAGTTTGCTCTCGCTTCATCACTCATTCTGCTCATCCTGGTGTTTCCCTTTCCGTCAGGAAATTTACCCAAACGTTATGGTAAGTCTCCCTGCTCCTAGATTTGCGATGATGGATACAACTCTCCGCTGGATACTAGACCACTGCTTCTCTAAAATCAACCTTGACCACAAGATAACCACGCTCAGGCTCTGGCGACGTGCGTGCAGGCAGGGCACGATTCGTCTTCTCAACAGCCGTACGGCTTCCTGACGTACCTCGCAAATGCGCTGTTCACGTTCGTGTCCAGAGGACTCGGAGGCCTCAGCGGAGTCAAGTGTGTCCAAGTCGGGCAATATGGCAGGTTGTTTGCCGGTGTCTGCCTGATATGGCGACACCCCGTTGTAGATTATGAAGGCGCTGCGCACGAATATCTCCTCGGCGAGAATGCGTTTGAAGACTTTGGGGATGTTGTGGCAATTCAACTCTTCTTCGATCATGCGTGGCGTCGCCCGAACTACGCCAGTTCGTGCCCCAATGGTGGTAACATTCTGTCCAGGTGTTCGGACCTAGAGGGTGTACCCATTGGTTGCCATCTCCTCATTCAATCCACCTTCGCCGTCGGGGTAGAGTGCACCGCAAGGTCCGCCTGGCATGTACCAACACTGGAAGAACGAATCGGTGATGGTAAAGCGTTCTTGGTCGGGAATTCTTCCCCTGCAGTCAGTTGATATATCGATCGGTGATGCGGAATATGATGTGTCTGGTGCCCTTGTAGATCGTCAGGCCACATCCGCATTCCTCGTCGAATTTCCATGGAAGGCTAACCGATGGGACAATTGATGTGCCAAGTCTTGTCCAAGTTCCGCATTCACGGCAAATGCCAAATACTTCCTTGATAATCCCACCAGCCCTCTGAGGGTAGGTGGTTTAGGGAGTTTCCTCTTCCAACCCCCTTTTTCCCCTTCGGGGAGGGGTTTGCCCCTCCTCCTACCCCCTCCACTGGAACTGGACGGGGGGTGGTCGCGAGGGGGTGGAGCGTCTCAGACGGCCCAAGATGGCTCTAAGAGGTCCTCGGAGAGACCAAGATGACCTCCAAGTTGGCTCAAGATAGCGCAAGATGCGTCAACATGTCTCTCAAGATGCCCCACGAGGCCCCAAGAACGCTCCAAGACGGCTCCAAGAGGCCTCCGAGACTCCCAATGAGGCTTCCAAGAAGCCAAAATCCCTCACACACCTAAGGACAATCAATGATGTTTGCCTTCTCGCCTTTTCACTTCCGATGGCCATCCGAAGCCTCAAACTGGCTCCAAGATGGCCCAAGAGGGGCCCTGGCCCCAAAAGCGCCCAAGAGCGCTCCAAGAGAGCGCTCCAAGAGCGCCCCAAGAGGGGTTCAGGAGGTGATGTTTGGCGCTCTGGAAGGGCAGCGCTAATTAAGGAGCCCCCCTTCTTTGATCGATCTCCTCTAAGATGGCCCCAAGAGCGCCCCTGAAGCTCCCAAGAGCGTCCCAAGAGGGCCCCAAGAGGCGCCCAGACGGCCCCAAGTGGCCTCCAAAAGGCTCCCAAGAGACCCCCAAGAGGCCCCCAAGAGGCCTCAAGAGGATCCCCAAAGCACCCAAGATGCCCCCCCCAGACGCTCCAAGAGGCGTATTATGTTCGTCACTTTTTTGTTTGTCATCCTCATCCTTCTCCTCCTCCTCCTCCTCCTTCTCTTTCTCCTCCTCCTCCTCCTCCATGTCCGCCTCCTCCTCCTCCTCCTCCTTTCCCTCTACTTGTTCAGCCTACTCCTCCTCCTCCTCCTTTCCTCTCCTTTTCCTCCCCACATCCTCTTCCCCCTCCTTCTCCTCCTCCTCCTCCTCCTCCTTCTTGCCCACTTCCTCCTTTTTTCCTCTCCTCCGTTCCCCCCCCTCGCGACGAAAGCAGCGACGACAGAGCCGATGACGACGAAAACGACAACGACGATGACGAGGCGGCAGCGGCGGCGGGAAAGAAGGGCGGATGTCGGAGCAGCAGCACCACCACCAACAGCAGCATCAGCACCAACAGCAACACCCGCACCATTCGCTACCAGAGATCTCCCAATTCACCGTTGTTGCGCACGCTGTTTCACTATGCGCGTCTCTTCATCCTTTCTCCCGTCAGCTCTCCTGGACATCGTTTCTGGATGGGCTGGTGGGGATTTCTTGTCTCAGCCGCAGGCGAAGGCGCCGGCGGCGTCACAAGTCAGCTCGGGATACGATCAAGCCTAACGTAGCGCGCGCACTAGCAACTGCTGAACTACCGCCGAGGGGCGCTGAGCTGCGCCGAGGGCTGCAAGAGCAGTGGCTAAATATGGTGGGGATTTTTTGTCGCAGCCGCAGGCGAAGACGTCGGCGGCGTCACAGGTCGGCTCGGGCTACGAGCAGAGCTAATTGCCTAGCGCGCAGGCAACTGCAGGCTGGTGGGGGTGCTTTTTGGTCAGCGGCCGCGGGCGAGCGCGCCGGCGGCGAGTCCAGTCAAAGCGGGGCACGCAGCGACGAATTAACCTAAAGCGACGGAGGGTGGCCACATCTACAGCGGCTAACCGAGCCCTCACGCAGCAGCCCAGCGGCGGACCGGCGAGTGGGGGGGCAGCTGAAACACTGCCAGCGCGCAAGTATGTAAAGCGTCGGGGCTCCAGAGAGTCGGGGCGCACGACGACCCGGGCCAGAAGCCGAAATGAATGCAAGGACGCAACCCCGGACAACTGCGTGAGTACAAGGGTGGCCCGAAAAACCGTCGGTCAAAGAATTCAAGCCATGAGGCGAGAGCGTTGGCGGGCTGCGACATCCCAGGGCCGTAGCCGCAAAGTCCCGAGGCAGCAGAACGCACGAGTGCAGGAAGCAGCAGAGCTGCCACGCAGCCAAAATGGCGCGGTTCACCACGAACCAGTGCGTGAAGTGGCGACTGGTGGGGATACGCGAAGTGTGAAGAATTTGCAGCCTTGCTGAGTCAAGACCAACATTACTTAGAATCATGCGAAAATGCATCGGGTCGTAGGGCCACAGGTTGAAGACGGTCCCCACGAGCAACTACTTGAGGAGGACCGCCTTGCGGGCGCGCCCCCGCGCTCATGAGCAGGAGGGGCATCGCGCGTGATGTCGTGACTCCCCGCGCCAGCTGTAGGATCGCCATGAGCAGCTGCACTGGGTCTTGGAGGTCTGGCGCGAGCCCCATGCCGTCCAGATGACGACGACAACTGGACACCTCCTGGTTCAGGGTCGGCGGCCGCGCCATCATCAAGAACAGAATTGGATCGCGGGGGTGCAGTCTTCCCTTCGGGATCGTGCTCGTCTGGTAACATCGACGGAATAGCAAAAGAACGCTTTCCCTGGTGAATCATTCAGATGGCTTCTGACCCTCTCGGTGTACTCACTTTTACGCGCAGGCAACGGATAGGGATTGCTTCGCACCAGCAGCATTGGGTCGGATCGCGGTTGCATCAAAAGACTGTCCTGACGTTGTGTCGACTCTCGCGCCCAGATTACGTATCCTGGCGGCTAGATCGCTGGGTGCCGCGGTGGCGACGGCAGTGGACGGAAAGGCGCGCGCATTTTCGCGCTCGGAGTCGAGCGACTAAGCCTTAGCAGCTGCTGCCACAAACGCAAACTGTAAGCGCTTGGTGTAATGTGCTGGTTCCGCAAATTGCTTGTTGCATGGCTGTGCGTGCCTATGTTTACCGTCGCACTTAGATTTCACACATGGCGTGGTTGTATACTCGTCGTTGCTAGTGAAATCCTTGGGTTTCTTGAGGTCGTCTCCAAAGTCGCCCATCCACCCAGCGGCGCACTGGCCAATGCCAACCGTTACGAGATGTGGCCTTGCAGCCCGTATGTTTCAATAATGCATCCAGACAGCCCGCGTGCCTGTAGGCTGTGCCCGGAGAAACCACCGTCAGATGTCATCAGGTTTCTTGGCGACGTGTCCACAGTGCATGATGCGCGGCAAGTAGTTTGCACTGCGCTTCGCCCAGGTTTGAGGATTGACCTTCGAGTTGGGGTACCTGAAGCTGGTCCCGCGGGCTGGCCCTGATGGGCCCCACTCTGTCCAAATGTGGGGTGGTAGTGCCGATGGGCTTAGGCTGGCTACCACCTTTTCCGACCTCGCGTTGAGGTCGCCGCCTTTATCCATGCTGCTGGCTCGTCTCCAGGAGCTGTCGGGAGTCCGCGAACCACTCGAAGATGGACGTGGCTCCCGCCCCGTGGGCTTGCCCTTGCGGGCCACCTTCGCTGCCATGTCCGCGTCGCCATGGGACGCACATGCCGAAGGATCCGCAGCAACCCACAGCTTGGACTTGGAGCCCACAGACGGCGAAGGAGAAAGCTTAGGCCGAACCCCTGCCCCTTTCTTGGGTGCAATCGGGCTTGATGACGCATCAACCTAACCACCACTGCCACTTTTGCGACTCTTCTTGGCCCGTTTCTAAGCTTTTTCGGCATCCCTGAGACGTGTCTTGGTCTTGACCACTTCTGGCGGTTCAAGATCCTCTGCCGCCATTTGGTAGGAGGCGGGTTCCCCCGTACCCATCGCTCGGGAGAAGTAGGTAGAAACATGAAGTATGAAGGCGTGGAAAATAGATTGGGTGCCCGCCCGCCCCATTAGGAGGACGGAAAATGTGAAGCCACTCGATCACTGAAGTAGGAAGGCGCTTAGCGTAGATTGGAATCTGGCACTCCAGAAATACATTCTTTCACCGACCGATGGGTATCTGCAGCTGCTGCAGCACCGGCGGAGCCAGAAGCTTTCCCAAGGATCGGTCGACCTGGGCGCCGTAGTGCCTCGTTGATCGTTCTGTATCATTGGCACCAGCGGCGGGCCGCCAGGCTTACACGCCGGTCGGAAGAAGTAGGTAGAAACATGAAGTAGGAAGGCGCATAGAGTAGATTGGCGGAAGTGGGTTGGGGCCCGCCCAAATAATAACAAACAACAGCCAAACCATATCGATCATTGAAATAGGAAGGCGTTTGAGGTAGATTGGGTTCTGGGAATCCAACAATGGACCTACTTTCAACTATCGATGGGTAACTGGGGTGAGGACCCAGTCGGGGCTCAGGGCGCCCTGGTCGGCACCATTTGCCGAACAGGGGACCGCAATCATGCCGTCTGCAGTCGTTGCGCAAGTTGATGCGGTTGCGGCGGCCCCGACGACCAGCCTATGTCTCCTGATGTCGCGTGCGTCCTGGGCCCTGCATGGCGCGTCCCAAGAGGAGATCCAGGAAGGAAAAAAGATGCCAACATCAAAGATGTCCTCAAGGTTTGGAGGCGAGTTCGCATTTGCTTCTTTTAGGTCTCCCGACGGCCCACGACGGCCCAAAAGATCGTACCCAGAGCGCCCAAGACGCCTCCAAGCTGGCCCCAAGATGGCCCAAGAGGCCCCCAAGACGGCCCCAAGATGACCCAAGACCGCCCAGGAGGCCTCCAAGACGCCCAATATGGCCTCCAAGACGGCCCTGGAGCGCCCCCAAAGGGCCCCAAGTCAGCCCAGAGAGGTCCCCAAGACAGCTTCCGACTGCGTCAGACGGGCCAGGAACGCCCTCAGACGACAAAAGGATGCCTTCAAGGGGCCTCCAGCAGGCGCCCAGGAGGCCCCGAGCGCGCCCCAAAAGCTCACAAGAAACCGTTTCCTCCTCCTCCTCCTCCTCCTTCGTTTTCCTCCTCACTCTCGTCCTCTTCCCCTTCCTCACTTAAGTGATCCCTGAAGGGCTCCCACAGCGGCTGGGGGAAACAAACAGTCCGATAGCCTGGCCGAGCTCTAGCCACAACGATCGGCCACACAAGCGCTTTCAAAAGGCAGGGGCGGCGGTGGTTCGCCGTAAACATCTTCGATCCGACGCCCCATTTTGCCTTGCCACAGGGGTGCACGGCGAGCTACACGTTAGGTCGTTTCTGGTCCTTTCAAAATGTGCCTTCGGCCCAACCCGCTGGCCCCCTGGAAAAACCCCACAATGACGAGCAATGCGAGAAACCAGAAAACTCGCCTCTAAGACTGCCATGGTTCCAAGATGGCCAGCAGGACGGCTAAGATGGCCCCACGAGAGCCCAACATTGGTCCCAAGACGCCTTCACGATGATCAGGATACCCCTAAGACGGCCCAAGATGTCGTCCAGACGGCCCCCAAGAGGTCCCCAAGACGCCCTAAGAGGGCTCTGGGAGGACCTCCAGGTCATATTTTTGAATCGCACTTGTTCGATGATTTTAGCGTTCTCCCTTTTCGGGTTTCCGACGCGCCAAAACGGCCCCATGGGCCTACAATATCGCCCCAAGACGGCCAAAGAGGCTATGGAACCCCGAAAAGGCATGCAAAACGGCCCAAGCTAGCCCCAAGATGGCCAAAGAGGACTCCAAGACGGCCCCATCGACCTCCAAGACGGCCCTGAAGCGCCGAAAAATGGACACATGACTGCCAGGGAGGGCCCAAGACGGCAGCCGAAGGCCAAGAGGTCCCTCAGAGACCTCGAAGAGGACCCCAAGAGGCCCAAGGATGCCCCCTGAGAGGCTCCAGGAAGTCCCCAAGATGTCCCCAGGAGGCCCCAAGAGGGCATCACGAGAGCTCCTCTTCTGCCTCTTCCTCCTCCTCCTCCTCCTCCTCCGCCTTTTCTTCCTCGTTTTCCTCCCTCTCCTCCTCCTTTCTCTTCCTCTCCTAAATGCTCCTCTTCAAGGGGTTCCACAACGGCTGGGGGAACACGTGCTCGAATACCTTCGCAAGACTAAAGCCCAATGTTTGGCTGCGTAGGCGTTTCTAAATAGCAAGGGGCAGCGGTGATTCTCCGTAGGCGTTTTCGATACACATTGAATCGGAGGGGCGTCCTGAGGTCGCCCTTCAGTTGCCAGTGTGCGGAAACCCTCGAACAAAAACATACGCACTTCATCCTTGGTGAATTGCTGGGCTGCTGTGCCGACTTCCGTACTAGACATGGCGGCCTAGGAATCCACGACGGGTCCCCGAGGCCCGATCTCATCCCAACATGCGATCCCCCCTCCCTTCCTGTCCACTTGCCCCCCCCCGAAAAGCTGCGGACGCACCTGAAGCTGATGTTGCTGGCGTTCAGCTGTCCTTGGAGCTGCAGCCCTGCGGCGCGAGTGCTGCGCAGCTCCTCCCGCGGGCGCCGAGGCCCGCCTGTCTGGCCAAGAGTACGCGGGAAGAGAGAAGATGACAACACGAGAGCGCGGATTCCAAACATGCATCTGATTGCGGCCCCGTGTGTACCGCCCTTCAGCGACGCAAGTCACCACACTTGGCTACGATGTGCTGATGATGGCACGGCACAGGCCCGGCGCATATCCCCATTAAGTTCGACCGCGATTCGACACATACCTTACAAGAGAGCCAACGATCATAATCACGCCCGCATTTTTCATCATATGGACAGGCGCTGAGGCGGAGTGAGGCACGGCGGGGATCGTGAAGGAAATGCCTGCCATAGACGATAACCACCATAGACGATCGAGACACACATGTCCGCACACATAGACATAAACATGCATATACTCATGTTTAGGAAGAGAGAGAGAGAGAGAGAGAGAGAGAGAGAGAGAGAGAGAGAGAGAGAGAAAGAGAGAAAGAGAGAGAGAGAGAGACAAAGAGAGACAGAGAGAGAGAGAGAGCAACATAAACAGAAAGGGAGGGAGGGAGGGAGAGAGAGGCATAGAGAGAGAGAGAGAGAAACAAAACAGCGACATGGCCACGCATATCTACACATGTGTACTGTACACCATTATCACTACATGCATACATATACCTATACGACCACCCTGCGGGTGATAAGGAGGTTTGGGGGGAGGGGGCCAGCAATGAGCATCAGTGGTGATTGTTGTTCTGACGATGCCAGTGGAGATCGTTGCGTTGCCGCTCGCTATTGGGAGCCTTGGTGTCGAATTGTTTACGTCACCCTTCGCTCTTGGGCGCCTTGGTACCATTCCCCCCCTCCCCAGGGAACCAACGAAATAATCAATTATTCTGCGGAATGGCGGAGCCCCTGGATTCCTTTTCTTGAGCCGAGCGGTTTCGGTAACAACAATCTCAGCCCGAAACCTGTGAAACCCTGCAGCCCTCCTCGAGGCCGCTGTGCACGCTGGCGGGCTTGTCAGCCCACCATCTCAAATTACATCAGTAATTACAACAGTGCCAGCCGAAACCCGTTCGGTTCCGTCTCGTGTAAAGAAACAGCCATGGCAAAGGAAACCTTCATTCACGTGACATCGCGTTCTCGTTCTCTCTCTCACGCGTTGCGACCTCGGGAGGTGATCAATCTCCGCCGTATATCTTCTGAACAAGCCAACATTGCTCAACACAGACGGTATCTCGTACTGGTTGTCCAGGGTGCGTGCATTCACTGAAACCGCGCTCCCCAATCTTGAGTGCCCAACGGCGTATACCGACCATCAGCCTCATAATGTAGCTTGCTCCTGCTCTTGTAGGTCACTGGCCCTTGGACCTCAACTGACCTCATCTTCTTGAACTGCACCTCTGTCTCTGGCGGAGCATCTCTCCTGCGTCGCCTCGACGGTGATCGTTCATCTGACCCTGACCTCGGGCCCTGAAGGTTACACCTCGGGTCCTGGAGGAACCCGCAACCCTCTTCGTTTCGTACATGTCGAAATGGCGTGGACCACAACCCAAAGGCACCCCGTGCCTCTAAAGATTGACCCACAACCCTGTCCTGCTTCGCCTTTACCACAAACGCGTAGTAATTGAAAACCACTGTCACAATCGTAACCACCAAGTGTGAAACGAAACTCCACCAGTTGAACTCGCTCTTCATGTTCACATTGATTCTGAAACCATCCTCGTAGTAGCAGTCGCCTGTCGCCCCTGCTCCCGAAATGACCGTCACTACCGCCAAAAACTTCGTGAGCACCTCTGGGTCCGTGAAACTCGTCGCCTTGATTGAAATCAAACCCAGCGTCTTCATGTGTCTCCTGAGCGTGTCCTTGTCCATCGGCTTCGTTCCTATGTCCGCCACCTGGCCCTTCGTATTGACCTTCACCACCTCCATGTCTCCGTCTCGTACCAGATCTTGATGCCAGATCCACCGCGTCTGTAGATGTCGTACTCGTCCTACTCCGTGTCTGTGGATCATGCCCTTCGCCGCTGCTGAGTCCGTCTCCAACTCCAGAGTGATCTTGACCTCCTCGTTCCTCATCTGCGCCATTTCCTGCAACGCGTGCTTGATGGTGAGACCTCTGGCTGCGCCCGAACCCATCGCGTAGAACTCCGACTTCCCACTTGAGAGCGCCACCGTCGCCTGACATAGTACCCAGCTCTCCACTAGATGAGCTCCTAATCGAACTCCACCTGATGAAATGCTCTTGCATGTCGCCCCCTGTCCAGCCCAGTCCGCATTCACCGACGCCGTCACTTTGAACGTCTCCTGCTGATACGGGTAGAACATCACGATGTCGGCCGTGCCCTTCAGATACCTGACCAGACGCTTCTGCTTGAGTATGTGCCTCACCCACGGGTCGTTGCGCGAACAACTCTAATCTTGAACTGCTTCCTGAATATGCCAACGATCCCCAGCCATATAATGTGCGATGCCACCGCAACTCCTGTACAACGTAGAGCTCTGTCGTTCTACTGGGTCGTCAGCTTCTCGAACTCCCTTGGCAGTGTGCTTCGAACTCGGTGTCTCTGCCGGCTTGGCCTGCTTCAGCTCGTACAACTCCACCATCTTCAAGATCAGCTTCGGGTCTGGTAGAATGCCGAAGCCCTCCTCGCCCCAGAGCACCGCCCTGTTGAGAAAAATACCTTCAGCCACCCCTCCTGGTCCCACTCTCGGTTGAGGCTTGACCTTGAACCTGTTGGCCATGAGCTTGTCGAACTCATCCAGCTCCTCGTCGTGCGCCTCCACCACAAAGTCATCTCCATGTCCAGCACAGAGCGAGTCCTTGCCAGGATGGTAGTACAGGCAACACACCGTCTTCAACTCCTCGTACCCGTTCTGTCTGAAGTTATCTCGAACTTCTCCTTGAAATAACATCGACGCCTCTGGCGTCCCATGCATCGCCTTCTGCAACTTCCAGAAAGCATCCCTGGTCGTCGCTGTTCAGGTGGTGGCCAGCAGTACTGGGGCTCCTTCAGCGACGCGTGAAAGAACGCCACTGAGATGTCGTATAGACCAAGCTTCTTCCTCCTCGACTCGGTCGTCCTCGTTGAAGCTGCTCTCGAAATCACAAGCTTAACTGCCCATAGTGCGGGTGTCCCTGCGAAATTCGAGGGGTCGGTTCCGTCGCTATACCTTCTGTGAACACATCGGCTCCTCACGATCCACTCGTTGTTCTGTAAGTCGTACTTCTTGCTGTCGATCCACTTGGTGTCGAACGGCTTCATCCAGTCCTCAAGCGGTACCCACTCAAAGACCTCAAACTCCTCCATGCTCTTCATCTCCTTCGTCCTGCCGTTGATGACCAGCTCCTTCAACAACTCCTCGCCTGTGTACGCGTCTCTGTAGACTCCGTCACCCACCAGCTTGTCGTAGCTCACCCTCGGCTCCAACTCCTCGCAGACGTGGCGGTCCTCATCCTTCGTGATCGGCACATCTCCTCCAGCTACGATCGCGTTACCCGTCATCTCCGCGTCCTGCTCGATCTGTAGCTCCCGTCCGAAGTGATGACCAACCGGTGTACCTGGAGCTCGCTGACCTGCTTCTTCGAGTCGTGGTTCTGCTACTCTAGCATATTCTGGTGGTGGCTGTGCTGCTGGAACTGCCGCTGGTGCTGCTGCAGGTTGCGCTTGTCCTGGTTGATCTCCTGATGCCATCTCGATCCTCGGCTCGGCCTCCTCGAAGATCTTGGCGAACCTCGTCCTGCACCTCGCGTTGTGTATTGATGAGTTCCCTTCGCATGCTGCACGCCCATCTGTAGGTCCATATTCCTCGATCAGCGCCTTCGTGATGTACTTCCGTCTCCTGACCTCATTCTGATCCTTTACCTCCAAGCCCCTGGGATTCCACGGCGCTCCTATGAACGTGCTGTAGACCTCCTTGTTGTACTTGTCCTCCGTGGCCCTGAGCTTCATCGCCCTGGCGTGCTCGATCCCCCTCGACGTACCTACGATGATTTCGTCGCTCTCGTCACGCCTGCCCAAGAAGATACCTTGGCCCCACCTGGGTTCCAGCTTGGAGTAGTCCTTAGCCTGTATCTTGTAACCGATCGTCTCTCCGATCTTCCCGAGCTCTGACTTGAACTTCGCACGTCCCAGTCGTTCCCAAGCTGTCCTGCCATCCGTCTTGATAGCGAACCTGGCGAGCAAGTACCCCACGTGCCTAACCAACCACGGCATGATCAAACTCTTGGGTCCGATCTTCACCTCCAACTTCACCTCCAGCTCGCTGTGTAGCGTACGTAGGTAGTAACGACTCCACTCTCTCCACCGCGTTCTCAATCGCACCGTTGCTCTGATGAGAACCTTTAGGGGCCTTCTCTACATGCGTGCTGTGCTTCCTCCTGTTCTTCACCGCCGTGATCACCGCTTGTAGTGATGGCTCCTGGTCGCCATTCAGGATGATATCCGCTGCTCCCCAAACGTCCAAGTAGGACTCCACCGCTGAGTTGACGTACTCGCTGGGCCCCTTGCGGATCACCATGATGGAAGCAACTGCATCCTCAGGCTTCTGCGCCATCACCAGGATGTTGACCATCTCCGTCTCCAGCTCGGTGTTCGCGAAGCAGTAGTCCATGCTAATGACTGGAATCGTCGGCGCCTCCTCTGGGTCAGCCTTCTTGTGACCATCTTCCTTGCCTCGGCCCCAAAGACACCACTTGCGCCAATCCCGACACGGCATTTGCGTCTTCTCGTGGATGGTTATCTCCTCTGCTGTGGGCCTGTACCTCTCCATCTTGACCTTCGGCAGTCGCGCCTCGTCTGTCCCGATCTCATCCTCCTGCTCCGCCGGCTGCTGAGCTTGTTCAGGTTCATCACCTTCTAGAGGGCAGAGCGTGCTCGCGTTCACGTCGAAGCTGTAGATCCCATGCCTCTTCGAGATCCCCAGTGGTCTATTCATCTGGTTGTTCGCGTTCTCGTACTCGATCATCTCCTTGATCCGCTGGCTGACCTTCGGATTGACCACTGCTCCACCGCCTTCGTCGAACCGTGCACCTTGAGCTCCCTTCGTCAGGTCGCTAACCGCAATGATCGTCTTGTGAACGTCTCGTACATCGAACTGTCCTCGACTTGGTTGTCGAGTCCCAGCCGCCTGCATATGTACCGTCTTGCAGCCGTGCGCGTAGATCTCAGTACCATCTGCCTGTCGTAGTGGTGGTGCGCCCGCTTCTTCTCGCGGTATTCTTGGTGCGAAACCAAGTGGGCAAACACTCCGTGCCGCACATGAATCAACCATCACCTCGATCTTACCGTCGTTGTCATTCTCGAACTCTATCGGAATCAAGTAGCTCTCGTCATTCTCGTTGAAATTGTGATTGGGCTCCCTCTTGCTATCTAGATTCACAGTGTATCCGTCTACCTCCGTGTGATCTAAACCCGAAATGTGATCTAGCTCCTCAGTCTCGTTCTCAGTAAGCATGAAGATGTAGCCCTCCTCGGCGTCGTAATCGTAACCTAAGTACTTCATGTCTTGATCCTTGGGCTTGTCGGGCGCAAGTGTGTTCTTCGTCTTGTCGCTCTCGTCCTTGCCCTTGCCCTTGCCCTTGCTGATATTTCGCAAGTCCTCCTTCGTAATCTTTCCGTCCTTCATGTCCTGTGTGGCCTTCCTGCACTCCATGAGCTTGTGGCCTTTCTTGCCGCAATACTTGCAAGGCTGCGTCGCGCTCTGGTCGTAGCCCTTGCCCTTGTTCTTGTCATTGCCGTGCCTGCCTTTCGAGTCCTTGCCGAACTTGCCGAACGTGAGCGCATCCAGATCCATGGGCGCAGGTCCACTCAGTGCCATCGCCGCCTGCTTCGACCTCAAGTAGTTCAGCACCTCAGCTCGTACCAACGCGCATGTCGTGAACCTCGTCGCATTCAGCATGAGATGTCCCCGAAGCTTTGACGGCGCCAGTCGCGTACTGAGAACAGACTTCTTCGCCTGTCTGCTCTTCGTATATCTGAACCAACGCCTCCCAAGACACTATGCCCTTGATCGGATCGTTCTCCTGCACATTCGCATACAGTATCGAGTTCAACATACCTGAGAACCTCGACGGCACCTTCGGCTCGAACTCCAAACACAGCAGTCGCCAGGCCTCCAGGCCTTCTCCTGAGGGAACGCTCTTCACGATGCCCTGAGCCTTGTCCTTGCACGTCAGTACAAGGATGTACAGGTTGGTGTTGACTCGCTGGGCCTCTTCGTCTAGATCTTCGCGTGCGAAAGCCTCCGCGTCGACCTTCGCAGCGTCCCGCATCAACTCCGCCATGTGAGGGTCCACCGCCATGCAGTAGGCCGCCAGAACGAAACTCCAGTTCTCCCACGTGGCGGCGCCCTTGTACTTCGCATTCTCATCGAGCTCACCTGAGAACTTATCTGGCTTTCCGAGCAGCTTCGTGTCGACGAGTGACTCCGCTCTCTGTTGATATGGTCGGTCGTATGCTGCTCCTTCTGCTGCTGCTGCTGCTCGCTGGTTCGCATCTCGAAGTTGTTGCTCCAACCTCGCTATCTGATCTCTCTGCTGAACCACGACGCCTTCCATGGCCACGATCCTATTCAGAACCTCCTCCGCTGTTGCAATAGCTGCGCGAGAAACGAGAAACTGGGAGCCTGGCCGTGGGCATTCGACCAGGCTCCGCTACCATGCGGAATGGCGGAGCCCCTGGATTCCTTTTCTTGAGCCAAGCGGTTTCGGTAACATCAATCTCAGCTCGAAACCTGCGAACCCCTGCATATTTCGTTCATTTTGCAAGGGCTTGGGGGGCCGTTTGGGCGCGTCTTTTGGACCTCTTGGGGGGCTCTTGGGGGCCTCTTGGGGGGCTCTTGGGAGCCTTTCGGGGATGGCGCACGCTTGGTGCTTTTCCAGCCCCGCGCGGTCGAGCATCGGCATAGGTAATGAGCTCTGGTTTCGGCATCTTGTCAACGGGAGCCATGGGCCCGCGCGCGCGCCGCTGCCGCTGGAGGGCGTCGGCGTGGCGCGATGGTTCCAGAGAGGCGAGCGCCCGGCTGTTGCCCCCCAGGGCACCTCGATCCGCGAGGGGGAGGAGAAAAAAGGAGTAGGAGGAAAGTTGCCCGATATGGTTCATGGCACCCTTCATTATTGAGAGCCTTGGTGTTAAGAGCCTTGGTGTTAAGAGCCTCAATACTTCGATGTCACCCCCCAACATCCGATACACACACATGTATATATATATATATGTGTGTGTGCATCCGCCACCGTGCCCTGAGGCACGAGGTGGAATGCCCTCGGGGCCCACAGCTCTGAATTCCGAGCACGCTCGCGCGCTCCTGGGCGTTCCCGGGCGCTCTCCGGTGGGCCCCCGCGTGACTTTCAGGAGGGTTATTCAGGACATGCGTGTTTAACACAGTTTCAGATTCGAGTAATGGATCAACCGCAGAGTTGATTTACCCCGGAATGATGTCTCGTCGAATCTACGGAAAGTGCTCCGAGTCTTCAGTAGATGCACGAGCATTCTCTGTATCCGTCGTAGCTTCGATGGGGGAAATCTAATTGGGGGTAATTCAATTCTATAGTCGATCCTCTACTCGACAGATGGCCCTGGGGGTCCTCCTGGAACCCTCTGGGGCGCCTCTTGGGCTGTCTTGGAGGCCCTGGAGGGCGGCCCGAGGTGCACAAGTCGCCAACACCTGTTAGTTTCTGTATAAACTGCCGCGCTATAGCCAAGCAGTAGAGCAAGGATGCGCGACAAGGATGCAACGGCCTTGGACGCCCATTCCGAAGCTTTTCGATCGGGGCGCGGCCAGCGAACGCGGCGAAGGATGGACCGAGGAGGCAAGGATGCAAGGGTCCCCTTGGGAAGGTTGCCCATCCTCACCATGCGGGATGGCTGTGCCTTCTCGCCGGTCTGCAGAGCGTCAGGGGCGGCACAAGAGGCGCCCAAGACCGCCCCCAGAACGGCCCACGAGCCTCGAAGGGGGGCACGAGAGGCCCCCGAGACGGCCCCAAGATGGGACCAAGGGGGGCAACACGAACTGGCATGTCGAGCTCCCCGCCCCAAGATGGCTCCAGCATTCTCCCAGAAGCCCACGAGGTGCGCCCAAGAGGCCCCGAGAGGCCTCCAAGAGGCACCGAAAAGCCCAAATCAGGCCCAGAGAGGCCCCCCAAGCGCCTCTAGATATTCCTAGCATCGCCTCGAAGAGGCATCCGAGTGGTCTCCCTACAACCCCGGCGCGGTGGCGAGATGGGTCGCACGCCGCACACAATATACATGTAGCACCCCGCAGTTGCGGATCAGAGTGAGGGGGCGGAGGGGGCAGTCTGCGAGGCTCTGAAGAAGCTTGCCGCAGGCGCCTCATTCTTCCAAATCAGACAACGAGCCCGCCGCAGGCGCAGTTTTTGGCATTAACATGTTTTTGCTTGATTTGTTTGGTTGATTTATATATATATATATATCAATGCCTTTTTACTGCCCCGATCGGCATTCCATGCCAGCGCCTCCACGGGAGGCGAAGTACCCGGGGCCCCACTGGGCCACATCAAAAACGAGACGATTCCCGTCGAGTGCAACCGTTCCCAGAACACGACACTGTACCGCAGCTCGACAAATTCAAGAAAAGATACTGGCAGACCCAGCCAATCTCACCAGAAGAGGAGGAGGAGAGGAGGAGGAGGAGAGCGAGCTGCGGTCCGATGAAGACACTGATAAAGCTCCAGAGCAACAATCAATGCCTTTTTACTGCCCCGATCGGCATTCCATGCCAGCGCCTCCACGGGAGGCGAAGTACCCGGGGCCCCACTGGGCCGCATCAAAAACGAGACGATTCCCGTCGAGTGCAACCGTTCCGAAACTGCCTACAGCCGATAATCTGCGAGTCGTGTTCTGGGAGCATCAACGAAACGAGGACCCAGCAGGACGGCGAAGGATCGACAAGCCAAGGTCGCCAAGGGCCGAGGAAAGTCGATCCGCCGGACACCAGGGAGGCGCCCAACCCAAGACAGCGGAGCACACGACGGAGGACGAGGGCAGGAGGATAATATTTAGGCCGAGAGCCGCGCCGCGAGGCGCGACAGCACCTCCCCCGGGAGCCGGGCGGCGCGGCTCGGTGCCTCGAGGACGGTCGTGCGCTCCAGCTTGGCCAACTGGCGCAGGAGCTTGGCCGGCTTGCCGTACCTGCGCACGGAGTTGACCACTGACCAGCGGCCTCGCATCATGACGAAGTCGAGCGAGGCCCCGTTGTAGTGCATGTCGCGAGAGGGGCCTGCGTGTCGCAGGCAGTGCGGTGTGATCTTGACGCCGTCGACATCACCATACTTCCGGAAGATGGCCTCGAGCTTGGCGAGTGTGAGGTGCCGAAACAACAGCGTGCCTGGCAGCACGCGGTGGGACATCTTCTGGAGCACGTCGACTGCGAACGATCGCCCGAAGGCTCCGATCTTCACCCCCTGGTCAAACTGCTTATTCTTGGCAGGTTTGCCTCCTTCTGGCGCCACGACGAGAGCCCACGAGCGGTTGGCCGTGCCGCGCTTCGGCGGGATAACCTGCGCGGCCGTCAACTCGAGGGCCTCCGAAGGCCTGAGGTAGGCGTCGAAGGCGAGGAGGCAAAAGGCCGAGGCGAGGTCGCAGTCCACGGTGTTGGCCAGCAGCAGCCGCCCCACCAGGCACCATATCGCCTCCAGTGGAGGCGGGTCGCGCATGGTGTCGGGGTGGATGCTGGCGAAGCCTCTCAGGGCCTTCTTCGAGAGGGGCAGCACTGAGGGGTTGCGTGTGACGAAGTCGAGAGACCAGGCCGTGCCGTAGAGAGCGACGCGACCGACGGCCGCCGAGGCGCCATCCAAGAACTCCATCTCAAGGTAGTCGTGGAGGATGGCGTCCCACTCCTTCATGGTCTGCGGTGAGGCCCCCCGCCCGGCCGCGAACTGCTGCACCAGGGCGAAGGCCTTGGCGTAGGTGTTGCGGGTCCTGGCCGAGACGGTGGCCCGTCGCAGGAAGCCGGGGGCCGAGTCGACCACGCTGCTGGCGCGCCGCCGCTTGCGGGTCATGGGCGCGATTATAGGCACGGATCTCGGCGAGGATGCGGAGCTCCTCCGCGAGCGGCCTCCCGCTCCAGCGCCGCGCGCACCCCTCCCAGCCGAGGGAGGCGTCGCGAGGGAGTCGCGGGGGCGCCACACGTCGGCCCCGCGCGCCGGCGCCCGCAGCCCCGGCGGCGTCCAGCAGCCGGTTCTCCCACCAGTCGGAGGTCTGCCCCTCGCCGCGGAGGCACCACGCGCCAGCAGGAGCAGCGCTAGCAGCCACCCTCGCGAAGGACCGGCAGAGCTTCGGCGGGTACGCACCCCCGTAGGAGGTCCGCCACTTGGCAGGTCCAGACGCCCCCCCGACCTTCCCCTCCAGGATGACATGTCGTCGATGGCCGGGGCACCTGCGCTCGAGAGGGTCGGCCCCGGGCAAGTTGGTGGAAAGTCGGGTAGGCTTCCTCCAGGCGGCATCGAATGCGCACATGTCGAAGTCGAAGTGGGCGCAGCCGCTGCGCCGAAGCTCCGCTGCCAGGGGCGGCCAGTCCCACAAGCCGCTCCGCCGAGGATTCTCCAGAGCCACGTAGATCCCCCGCTGGCGGCAGAGTCGGAGCACCCTGACGGTGAACCGAGCGCAGGCGTACCCCGCTCGGTCGACCTCCGTCCCTGCTCGCCCAGTGCTGCGCGCCTGAGACCAGCGCCCGCACGGAGTGCCAAGGAACACCAGCCAGACTCGCCCATCCCGTAGCCAGCGAAGGACCTCGGCCTGGACGCGGGGCCGCGTGAGGTCGAAGTGGGAGCCGTGGTCGAGCTCGCACGGGACCCCGATGCGCATGCCGGCAGCCCGCGCCCCGCCCGACAGGAACGCGCAGCCCGCGAAGAGCTCGAGCACCGAGACGCCCGTCGGGGCCGCCTGCACGCCCCGATGCCCTCGGCGAGGAGCGTCAGGAGGACGCCCAGGAGGCCGACGACCAGGTTGGCGATCGGGTCGTGGATCATCCCGAACTCGATCCCGTCCTCGGTGTCCGTCGCGATCCTGTACCCGTGGGCGAGCCTGGGCGAGGGGCCGCGGCCGAGCCTGAGGCCCGGGCAGGCCGGCGCCAGCGCCCTGGGCCGCCGCAGAGGCACGGCCGAGAGGTGTGACGGCAGGAGTCTGAATCTCCCCCCCCTCGGCACGCGGGGCTCCTCGCGGCGGCAGGCGGCGCTGTGGCGCCGGCAGCCCGGGCGGCGGCCGCAGCCGCGGCCGCGCGTCGCACGGCTCCGGCGGCGGCTCCCGCTCCAGCGCGGTCCACGTCCGCGGCGCCGCGGCAGACAGCTTCGTGGGCGTCGCCCGCGCCAGCTTGGCATGCTGTGACTTGTCGTCCTTCCAGCGGGAGTCGGCGTCGGACGGGTTGCGGGCCGTCTCGACGTAGCGGCGAACCCATCGGATGCCCGTGGCCCCCTGGATCGCTGCGGCCCGCCGGCACACCGCGAGCAGCTCGAGATCGCGGGCCCGCCCGCGGTCGGTGGCGAGGACCTCGGCCAGGTTGTCCCCGAGCGCGAGCACCACGGTGTTGAAGTTGGAGACGTCACTGGCGGCGTGCAGGAGTCCGTACACGGCAGCCCGGCCTTCCTTGTTGTGAATGGCGGCTGGCCGCTGCCAGACCCCGCGTCGGACCCGGGCCCAACGCCCGGGCTCCACCAGCCCGTCGGCCAACCGAGGAACCAGACCGACACGCTCATGCTGTGATCGCTCGGGCCGAAGCGGAAGGACTCCCCAGGGCTTCTCGAGAGAGTAGGTGAGGCCACGATCAGCGTCGCCGACCTCAGACTCAAACCAAGCCATGAAGTCCGGCGCCACCTCAGGCGGTGCCGCAGGGGCCGCCCGCGGGAAGTCCTGCGTCGGCTCGGGCGTCGGGTCGACAAATCGCCGGCGCTCTCGCCAGCCGACCTCTGGAAGTAACTCCTGAGGACTGACGTCCGACACGTGGACTGCGTACCCGAAGCCAGAGGAGTCACTGCAATACATACGCCCGCAGGGGGGCTTGGAGAAGTTCTGGACGACCAGCGGCAGCAGACCCTTGATGATGCGGAGCTCGACCAGAAGGGGGCCTGGCAAGGCCCGCGGCGGCCCAGTCCCGTCGCCGATGAACCGGTACAAGTGATGCAAGGCGGACAGGAACTCGCGTCGGATCGCCAGCAGGTCGACGAGGTGCCCCGCCAGCCGCCTGGCCATCTGCGGCGCCAGCTTCCGCTTCTGCCCCAACAGCGTGTCCAAGGCGTGCCAGAGTCGCCAGGCCCGGGCGGGCCGCGGGCGCACCTCGCCCCGACGACCATCCCAGACTCGGCCAAGGATCTCCATCTCGCGGCACGGGCGGACCTCCTCGTGGACGGCGAACCCCACGGACTGCAACTCCCGCTTGAGCGCGTCGAGGAGGGCCTCGCACTGCCGCCGGGAGCCCGCCACCACGTTCCCGTGGTCGACGTAGGGTGCGACCCGTGCGGTGCGAGGGTGGAGGACAGGTGCCTCCTGACGATCTCCCACCACATCCGCGGGAAGGCCGAGAGAAAGCTGGGCCCTCCGACCACACTCTGAGAGAGCATCGTGGCAGAAGTAGAGTGCCCAGCTCCAGCCCATCGGCATTCCGCGGAAGCACGCCTCCACCTGCGCCGTGGCGGGCACGGGGACGAGCTCGCCGGTCTCCTCGTCGAGCTCCTCCGAGACGCCGACCTCCGACGCGGAGGCGTGATAGCCGAGGGCGAACCATGAGGCCATGCTGTCGTTGCTGAACTGGTAGTAGCCGCCGAGGAGGTCGATGCTGGCCGCGTGCGGGACATCGGAGGGGTCAACCCTCCTCTCGTCCGGCGCGGTGGCAGAGTCAGCGAGCTCCCCGGCCGGGCCCACCAGCACATGTCCCAGGGCCGCTGGGGTAGCCAAGGAAGATCGCGGTGGGTCACGATGAAGGGCATTGGTGGCCCGGCAGTCGAGAACGAGTCGAATGGCCCCATTCTTCTTCCAGACAAAGAAGGCACCCACCCGAGACCGAATCCGAGTACGCCATGTGATAAGTCCAGCCTTCTCCAACTGTCGTATGAGGACCCCCCGCTCCGACTGAGGCCCAACCAGACGAGGATCCCAATAAGCCCGTGGAAGATCGCGAAGCTCATCCACCTCCGCCTGCGGCCGAAAGATGTGACGTTGAGGGTCCAGGAGTTTGCGCCGGGCGGTCGGCCCGACGAGGCGCTCCATGGGTTGTGGGCGGAGGTCACCTTTGAGCACGCGGAGCTTCTCCGGGTCGAAAGGCGCCACCGTCGTGTCCTGGTCCGTGTCGTAGATATCCTTGCGCTTGAGGAGCTCACACAAGGCTCCTCCTGGAAAAAGCTGTCGTTCGTCAGGCCGAGGGAGAAAGGCACTGACAGCACGGCCGACGTTCCCGAGGACCGCGTCGTTGAAAGCGGAGACCGGCTCGCCGGACATGTGGCGGTTGGGGAACTCGTACGTCGAGTACCCTGAGCCAGCGGAGGAGTGCAGGGAGTTGAGCGACGAGACGGCGTCAGCCACAAAATTCTCGTGCTCGTCCTGCGCGGCCAGACGCCGGCGGAGATACCGAGGTAATCCCTGACGATCCTCCGCGCTCCGATGACGAAGACGAAGAGGAAAAAGGGCCACGCCCGGGTCAGGCTGACCCCGGGACGCGGGCATGACAGGAGGCATCCCGACCAGCACGGTGGGGCGGCCTCCTCCTGCCAGGACCGATCGATGATCACTTCCCCCCGTCGCCCTTCCCGGGCTGGGGGGCCTTCGAGGCGTTGACGAGCTCCTCCGCGTAGAGGCGGTGCTGCTTCATGGTGAAGGCCTCCGTCTTCTGCTCCTCGGCGGTCCACTTCGCGAAATCGCCCACCATCGTGGAGCCTCCCGTGGCCAGGCTGCTGTGGACCATCACCCCCGTGCCACGGAAGTCCGGTGCCTTCGCATTCCTCATCACGGCAGCATGGATCTGAAGGAGAAGTCGGGCGGCTGCCTCCGCGCCGGCACTCTGCTGACCATTCACCTGGTCGTAGGAGAGAAGGTGGTGCACGACGATCAAGAGGTCGCGGTGCTTGTGGGCCACGGGATGCTCGGGCGAGGGGCCGGAGCTCGCGAGGTAGAAGTCGTGGTAAGAACCAATGTCGTGGCCCGACCCCCGAATCGCAGCGAACAGCTCGGCGCACGCCGGGGGCCCGCGGAACGGCCAGTCGTCGGGCGGCTTCGGCTTGAACGGGGTCATGACGGCCATGGCATCCCGCAGCAGGAGGTGCCGTCGGCCGGCCGCGTCCCGCTCGAGTGGGAGGATGCGGGGATCCCGTCCAGGGCCGTTCCGCTTCTCGTTGAGCCAGTCCGTGTAGTCCGTGCGGGACACCCGCTCCACGAAGCGCCAGTGGTGGTCGCCCCCAGCGTCGCGGACCTCCACCATTCCCTTCGCATCCCGGTTGATGAAGCCAGCCGGGTTCGCCAGCACCGCGTCCTCCACCGCCTCGCCGAACTCGTCGTCCGCCGTGTCGGAGTAGTACCACTTGGCCTCCGCGTTCCCAGCAGCCACTGCAGCCACACCTCCGAGCACCACAGCCAACTGACGGGCCGCTCGATGCCAGCCCGCCAGCGTCTCCTCGTTCACATCCCCGAAGTGGTAGTGATTGTTGCGGAGGCGCACTGGCGCTGGAGCATTCCGAGGGATCGGCAGGACTCGAAACTGGGCTAAGTCGATGACCTGGATGTCGCCGTCGGGCGTGGCCACAACCCATCGCCCCTGATCGTTCAACTTCTCGAGCAGAATCCTGGTGTGCCAATTCACGTTCGCATCCTCCGGGAAGTACACCGCGATCTGGGGCTCCACGATGTCCAGCCCACGGAAGTCGGCGGCGTTGGCCATCACTCAGGAGCAGCCAGAGCACGAGGAGGAGACCGACGAGGACGCCAGACGGCCGCGCTGGCCGAGGGCGGTGTAGACGGAGTGGAGATGCCCGCTCGCCCGCCGGGTCCGAACCCGGCGTGCAAGTAGTCCTCGTTGTCGTAGTGATCGTGCAGCGGGACCGACCGCCGCGACGCACGCCTGCTGCACGCACAGCCCAGGCGCACCCTGCCGAGCCCAAGCCCGGCCAGCAAGAAAACAAGCCGGTCCACCCAGTCCCAGGGGATCCGTGCCAGGAAGTCGTCGTCGATGGAGACCACGCTCTGGCAGGGCGGGCACTCCGGGCAGTCGGGCACGTGCCCGTACTTGGGTCCAGGCTGGGGCGCGAGGGCCCACCAGTCGCGCCAGTCGACCCCCTCGAGGAAGTGCGACCAGCGCCCAGCACCTGCCGCCGCCGCCGCGAGGACGATCGGCCCAGCGCCGAGGTGGGGGCGCGCGGCACCTGGCTCCGCCATACAATGGCTAGAACCAGAGCGAGCTGCGGTCCGATGAAGACACTGATAAAGCTCCAGAGCAACAATATATGTATGTATATATACACATACATATATACATGTATACATATGTGTATATACACACTAGAACCATCGCGCGCGCTTCGCGCGCGCTCAGGTCTAGCAGGCCCCAGGCTTTGACGAATTCACTGCTCCACTGAAGTAGTGGAACACAGTACACGCATGCCAACCTGCATTCCGAAAGGCCTTCGAGGAAAATGGTTGTGTAGGGGGGCGGAGGCCGTATGAATCGGGTTCCCAAAAGGACTTCTGGGAGCATGGGTTTGGGGGCGTCTTGGGAAGCCCGTTGGGGCGTGCCGTCGACGTCGTCGTCGTCGTCGTCGTCGTCGTCGTCGTCGTCGTCGTCGTCGTCGTTGTAATGTCGTCGTCGCCTATTTGGGCGCGCCGTCGTCGTCGTCGTCGTCGTCGTCGTCGTCGTCGTCGTCGTCGTCGTCGTCGTCGTCGTCGTCTTTGTCGTCGTTTCGTCGTCGTCGTCGTCGTCGGTTCAAGAGGGCACTTGGGGCAACTTTGTGCGAAACGATCTGCGGAGGGCCGCGAGAAGGCGATCAATCATGTTCCCAATCAACTTCCCAGACAGCTCTCCTGTAGCATGCTGGTACTTCGAAGCCTCCGGAGACTCGCTGGCCCATGATGAACCATGTCCCCGGAAGGCTTTCTGGGGACATGGTTTGTTGGGGTGTGTTGGGGGGTCTCTTGGGCGTTCCCTGGGGGCCCCTTGGGGGCCTCTGGGAACTCTCGGGCCAATGATGAATCATGTCCCCGGAAGGTTTTCTGGGGACATGATTTCTTGGGGTGTGTCGGGGGGCCTCTTTGGGCGTTCCCTGGGAGCCCCTTGGGGGTCTCTTGGGGCTTCCTGGGGGCCTCTTGGGCGCCTCACGGGGCTTCGTGGGAGCCTCTTGGTGGCCTCTGGGGGCCTACAGGCGGCCTCTAGGGCCAGAGACCTCGAAATATCGGTTGGCGGTCCCCCTCTGGGCCCTCTCTTGGGGAGCTCTTGGGGCACAGTTGGGTTGTCTGGGGAGCCTCCTGGGCCGTCTTGGGGCCCTCTTCGGGGCCTCGTGGCCTGTCTTGGAGCGATCTGAAGGGCCTCCGAGCGAGGCCGTGAGGGAGCGCTGGAAAGCAGGGAAAGCGAGAACGCCAAAATCCTTCAAAAGACATACGAAATTAGTGTATCTTGCCTCCCAGGGCCCTCTTGGGGAGCCTCTTGAGTCCGTCCTGGAGCGTGTTGGCCTCGTCGGCGGTCTTGAGGGCAGCTTGGGCGTCTTCGGAGCCTCTTGGGACCGTCTAGGGCCCAGTCTCGGAACCTCCATTAGCCTGTCGTGGCCTGCTTCGGGGCGGGCCTGGGCCGCCTCGGGACCCCTCTGGGCCTTGTCTTGGCGCGATCTTGGGGCACACTTGGGTTGTCTGGGGAGCATCCGGGGCCGTCTTGGGGCCCTCTTCGGGGCCTCGGGGGCCTTCTTGGAGCGATCTGAAGGGTCTCCGAGGCCGTGAAGGGAGCGCTGGAAAGCGGGACAAGCGAGAACGCCAAAATCCAAAACACTCGGAAAACGAGTGGATCTTGCCTTCCAGGGCCCTCTTGAGGAGCCTCTTGAGTCCGTCCTGGAGCGTGTTGGAGTCCTCGTCGGCTGTCTTGAGGGCATCTTGGGCGTCTTCGGGGCCTCGTGGGACCGTCTTGGGCCCTCTCGGGACCCCCTTAGCCTGTCATGGCCTGCTTCGGGGCGGGCTCGGGCCGCCTCGGGAACTCTGGCCCCCCCCCCCGCAACCCCCGGTGGGCACCGATGGGGGGAACAGGCAGGGGCCCGCCCCCCCCCCCCGCGGGCCTGATCCGAGATAGAGAATCATGTTCCCGAGAAGCTTTCTGGGAGCATGATTTGTTCGGCTTTCTAAGAGGGGGGCCTCTGGGGGCTTACCGAGGGGCGTATTTTGGCCTTGTCGGAAAGCCTATTGGAAACATGGTTGGGGCGGTGGGGGCGGAAGCCCAAAGAATCATGCTCCCGGAAAGCTATCTGGGAAATGCGATTTACCTAAGTGTCTTGGGGGCCCGCAGGGGGCTTCCATGGGGGCCCCTTGGGGGTCTCTTGGGGCTTCCGGGGGGCCTCTTGGGAGCCTCACGGGGCTTCTTGGGAGCCTCTTGATGGCCTCCGGGGGCGTCCTAGGAGCCTCTCAGGCCAGAGACCTTGAAATGTCACGCTCTTCGGGCCCTTTGGGTCGCTCTTGGGGGCGCTCTCGAGGCCCTCTTGTCGTATCTGGAGAGCCTCCTGGGCCGTATCTGGGCTTTCTTGGGAGCCTCTTCGGCCGTCTTGAAGCAAGCGATCTGAAGGGCCTCTGACGCAGTCCGGGACCGTGGGGAGGCGGAACACGGGAGAGCGCAAGAATGCTTCAAAAAACGTTGGAAAATGTATGATTTTCGGCTTCTGGGGCCACTTGGAAGGGCCTCTGGGGCGTTTTGGCGGCGTCGTCGGCCGTCCTGAAGCCATCTTCGGCGTGTCCGGGGCCTCTGGGGGCTGTCTTTGGGCGTCCTGGGCACCCGGAAATCGAATTAGACCTCGCCATCCCTGGGGGACTGCGATCTGTGAAACGGTCGCCACTTTCGAGGCCTGCTGGGGGGCCCAGCACAGTGACGCCACGGGCGGATTCAAACTAGACCTCGCCATCCCTGGGGGGCGGCGAAATGTGAAACTGTCGCCTCTTTCGAGGCCTGCTGGGGGGCCCAGCACAGTGACGCCACGCGCGGATTCAAATTAGACCTCGCCATCTCTGGGGGGCTGCGATCTGCAAAACTGTCGCCACTTTCGAAGCCTGCTGGGGGGCCCAGCACAGCGACGCCACGCGCGGACCCAAATTAGACCTCGCCATCCCTGGGGGGCTGCGATCTGTGAAACTGTCGCCACTTTCGAGGCCTGCTGGGGGGCCCAGCACAGTGACGCCACGCGCGGACCCAAATTAGACCTCGCCATCCCTGGGGGGCTGCGATCTGTGAAACTGTCGCCACTTTCGAGGCCTGCTGGGGGGCCCAGCGCAGTGACGCCACGCGCGGATTCAAATTAAACCTCGCCATCCCTGGGGGGCTGCGATCTGTGAAACTGTCGCCACTTTCGAGGCCTGCTGGGGGGCCCAGCACAGTGACGCCACGGGCGGATTCAAATTAGACCTCGCCATCCCTGGGGGCTGCGATCCGTGAAACTGTCGCCTCTTTCGAGGCCTGCTGGGGGGCCCAGCACAGTGACGCCACGCGCGGACCCAAATCAGACCTCGCCATCCCTGGGAGGCTGCTGTCTGTGAAACTGTCGCCACTTTCGAGGCCTGCTGGTGGGCCCAGCAGAGTGACGCCACGCGCGGACCCAAATTAGACCTCGCCATCCCCCAGGCTGCGATATGAGATCCCCGCTTTCGAAGTGGCTAGGATTGCTCAGGGATTGTAACTAATCAGCTTTATCTAGTCCTTGTCCTGTAGCCAGTGTCCTGCGAGTCTGCCGAATTCCGTCTGCAGACATATGTAACCCTCGCTCCGTCATCGCCCCCCTCATAAAGTGTCCTAAACTATTTGCGCCCCGCGTTTGCGCAGGGGTTGGGTACGTCGCCAGGGTAATTTGAGAGGTGAGGGGGGTCTGAATTGTGGTCTGTTGTGCAAGAGTAGACCGGGGGCCAAACTTGGAACAAAAAACGAATTGTGGGATTTCCATGCTTTTCCAGTTCCTCGGCGCTGCTCGGCGCTGTCTTTTGTTTGTGCCTCGCGGGTTTTGTTAGCCGGGCCCCTCAGGGGTGTGGGATCTTCCGGACCCCCTGGAGCTTGTGGAAGCCTCCTGAAGGCCTGGAGAGCCGCCGGAAGGGTGTCTCGGGCTGCGCGGGAGCGTGTTGGGCCGTTCTTTACGTTCTGGGGGCTCCTTGAGGTCGTCATGGGCTGTCCTTCGGCGTCTTGGGGTCTTCCCCCCGGGAAGCCAGGAGGCGCGATACCGGCCAGATGTCAGGGGATGTGTGGGACCCTCGAGTAGGAGTCCCACTTTGAAAAAAAAAGGAATTCTGGGGATTTCGATTTTTTTTAACATCCTCGATCTTCGAGGGTTGGAAGCGGGAATCCCGAACCCAGAGTTGCGAGGATGCTTCACGCGAAAATAGCCAGACCACCATGTGACACGGCATCTCGGAGGCCAGCGTTGCGAGAATGCCTCAAGCCAAAGTGGCCTCACCACAATAGGGCACGGCATCTCCAAGGCCAGAGACTGACCGCCGCGGGAAACTTTGGGGCCCCCGCCCAGGCCCCGAAGGTCACGAAGCGCTGAAGGCCTTTGTAGTAGAGAACCCTGAAAATTCAGAGAACGCTTGTGCGTGCATATGCATCGGCATGTGCGAGCATGTGCGGGCGCGGGGGTTCAGCGCATGTGCGTGCATGTGCGGGCCCGCGCTGTCGTCCGTAGGGGGGGGGACACAGGCGAGTGCGTGCATGTGCCACTGATCGATCTGCGAGTTCCGCACATGTTCCGCATGTGCGGGCATGCGCGTGCATGTGCATCGGCATGTGCGAGTATATGCGGGCGCGGGATTCAGCGCATGTGCGTGTATGTGCCACTGACCGATCTGCGACGTTCGCACAAGTTCCGCATGTGCGGGCATGTGCGGGCATGTGCGTCGGCATGCGCGGGCATGTGCGTCACAACGCATGCAGCAAAACCCAGTGCACAGAACCCCGCACATGCCCACGCACGTGCGCACAATACAACATTCATACCAAAGCGCCCGCACATACCGGGCACATGCCTGGCACATGCTGCGCACATGCACGCACATGCCCGCGCGAAAACGGCCGCACATACACCCGCCCAGGAGTATAGAAGTGAGTGCGGTGTATCCAGCCGCCGGATGCCGAAACCTCGCGTGAGGACCAGGTGACCGCCGAGCCCACGAGCCCAGTAGCCCAGGCTGGTGGGGTTACCCGAAGCGTTTAGAATTTGTTTCAATGTTTTTCGGATTCTCGCATTCTCAAGCTTAAGAGAAAATAAGAAGACCCAAGGAAGAGGCTACCAAGACGAGCCCAGAGTTGAACCGAACTGGCTCCAAGAGGACCCGGCACGGTCCACGAGGGCCCCAAGACGGCCCAGAAAGGCTTCGACATACGGACTCCGAGTGCGCCAGACGGCACAAGCGCGACCTGAGACGGCCCAAGAGAGGACCCAAGATGCCCCCAAGAAGGCTCAACAGGTTAGACAAAGAGCCTCCATAGAGCCCCAACGACGGCCCCAGAGCGCGCCTCCCCATGGTACCCCCCACAGCGGGTTCCCCAAGAGCTGGGGGAACAAGCAGTTCCCCAGTGGCTGCACTTCCGCTCGGCATTTCGCAGCACGCGCTTCAAAAAGGCAGGGGGCGGCGGTGACTCGCCACAGGCGTCTGGGATAATTATCTTCTATCTCGGCAATTGATGCTATCTCGGCAATTGATGCCCACGCGGCGGTCTGGTCATCGTCTGACCTTGCAAGGGTATGATTGAATGCCTTCAGGCGCCCTGGCCCTCAATGAACCACGAACAACACGGTCTTCTCCCCTGTCGATCTCCAGAACGAAGCTGGGAACAGGACACAATCAGATCGGGATAACTCGAGAATCTTTGATATCCAGCGGTTCTGGAGGTTGTATGCGCGCCGCAGCCGTTCTAGAGCGTCGTTACAGAGCGTTCTGGAACGCTCTGAAGAGATCAATCCCTTCTCTCGCACCGCCCGACGCAGTCTTCTCCTCATGTACATTGCTGCAGCGTTTTTTCCCCAATGCAACATTACGCTCGTTACAGGGCCAGATATTAGCAAACACGCTTGGATTCCAGATGTGAGAAGAAGCCAACCCTGTTTGAGCAAACGCGCGGACTCCATTACGATTGTGCAGCGAGCGTGTGTTACCAAAGGAGCCTCCATGCATGAATGCCTGCACCGACATGCGAATGCCCTCAGCAAACACCCTGGACAGCTCGGTGCCAACACCTGAGCTGTCTCGCCTCGATATGATGGCCGCTTGTCGTGGCTCCTCCTCGTCCTCCTCGTGCTCCTCTTCTGCAGAGACGTCGCCTGACCACCTCACCGATCCTGGTCGGGCCCATCCTGGGCCCAGGGCCCAAGATGGGCCTCTCCTGGTTTTGCCAAGGAGGCACGCCCACCGATCCGGAGCCCAGGAGCGGTAAGGTGGTCAGTTGACGCCCCCCCCGATTTGAGTGCCCGTCCTCTTCTAGAACAAGAGAGACGCCATAAACATAAACTTGTGGCGCTCCGCGCGGAGTTCTCGGATCTGCGCCAGACCCCCCTCCTCGGCGCGTGGAGCGCGCCAGGGGCGGCGCCGGAGGCGCCGCCCAGGGGGGGCCCAGCGCGGATCCGAGAAATCCGCGCGGAGCGCCGAAAGTGTATGCTCATGTGCTTTTTCTTCTTCGATGTTCTTCCTCCGACCCATCGTGTACCACTCGCTTCGCTCCTCATCGCCACGCTCCCTCGTTCGGCAGAGCTCCTTCTGCAGCGCCGCGCTCTCGACTCTGAGCCGCTGGGCCTCCCGGCTGGTCTCGTTGAGCTGCTGCCGCGCGAGCGCGAGGGCCTGTGCGGGCGGTGTTGGCTCGGGTGTTTTCCCTTGGGCAACGGACCGTTGTGAGCATCGTTTCACCGATCCCTATCCCAACTCGCGTGGCCTGGGCCCCACTGGCCGGTTTACCCCCCTAGGTGGGGATATAAGGAGTTTCTGTCAGATTTCGAAGGGTATATCCCCAACTGGAGGGGGATGAGATGGCGGGGGTCTAGATGGGGATGGGGATTGTGATGGGGATGGGGATCGGTTAAACGATACTGACGTTGTACTGTTTTCTCAACCGCAGCTGCCGTGCAATTCGAAGAGCCGCCAGGCAAGACAAGAACACCCCACGAGCCTACCTGCGATAGGCAAACTCATGAAGGATAATATTGTGGCGTTATGGATCGTAAAAATCTTAATGACTTCTGCCGTTCTTCGACTCACGCTGGAGCGGCCGCGAATTGCTCCAACTTTCCCTGGAGATCTCTGGGTTGACCTGGATTGACCCGGATTTATATCTCGATTTAATGTATTGAATTGGATTTACCTCGATTCATCTGCCAGTTACCTAGATTTCTCTGGCTCGATCCCCACAGGTCGATTGGCGAAGAGTCGACAAGCCCTTAGGGAACGGAGAACGGGGGTGCATAATGCAACGCCGCCCCTCCGCTGCGGGCGTCCCGCACAGACTGCGGTTCTGGACGCACTGCGGCAGCGCTGGGGAGGCGCTGGGCGGGGGGAATGGAGGTGGGGGGGGGGGAGCGGGGAGGAGGGCTTACCGCGCGTTCTGGCTCAGAGGTTCAACCATTTTCAGAAAGTGAGCCATGGCCTGGAGTGAAATCTGGGCGGTGTTGGCTCAGTCCGAAGAACAGAGGCGGTCGCGGGTGCCGTCCTGGCGCCTGTGGCGGCGCGCACGGGGCGGGGGCACACAAGCTGGGCGGGATTCTCTATATGAGAAGCCTGGGGGGCTTTTCCAAGGAGGCAGGGGGGCTTCTCAAACGCTACAATCAAAGCTGATAGCAAGGATGTGCGATGCGGGTGCAAGCCCCTTTGGAAGGCCATGTCGACACTTTTCCAGGAGAACTGGCCGCCATCGACGGTGGTTAAGGATGAGCCGAAGAGGCAAAGATTCAAGGGTACCCTTGGGACGGTTATCCGCTGCGGAGGCTTCGGCGCCTGGAGGCTTCGGCAGTCTTGTGAAATCCATTCTGTGGTCGCCTGCACCTCGAACGCTTTCGCCTACGTTGCTGGTGACTTGCCGGATGGACCGCATGTTGCGCATAAACGTGCGAACGCGCAGCGTTGGGCTTGCACTACTACGCCGTCGCGGCGCTTCCTCATAGAGGTTCATGGTCAAGCGCTTCCGTGGCGTTATGTGTTCCTCGCATGGTAAGGGGTATAGGAACGATCGCGCGGGCCCGACAGGTGAACGAGTTCGCGGCTGGCGTCCAACAGGTGAATCCAGACTTCTAGGATTGCTTTCTGCGGTCTTATTTAACACGTTATGAAATTTGAAGTGACGCTCTAGAAGCATGTTGTGCCTGCGTTGGTACGGCATTGAAGAATTTACCTTCGCTCTGCGCTCTGAAATGACAGTCGCACTTATTCAACGCACTTTGCGGTTTCAGAATGTTCTGTATTCTAGAATGCGCTCAACTGTTCTAAAACTAGGTCGGCAATGGAAGATAATAACAAAGATTCAAACGAACAAGCAAAATAATCGAAACACCAAGAACAATCGTCACCAGCCTATTCTTTATCATTCTTGCATGCTCCGCCTGTACAGGGCCATGCCCGACTTGATTATAGCATCTTTTCTGGAATGTTGGAAAAAGTGCGAGTGCATCATGCCCGCTGTCGAACTTCGACCGCTCTGGGTGTTACGGGAGGCGGCCTTGATTGAAGCCTGGAATGGCCCTTCGTGCAGTCGAGCCCTGTGTCCACCTGGTGCGAGCCCGCGTCGGCACAGTAAGCCTCGCTTACCCCGCCTACCGCGCTGTCGCAGTTTAGCCGCAACGGTCTCGTAGAGGAAGTTGACGGGTGGTGATGTTTGTTCCCAATCGGCATTTCGGATTCCACCATCTGCCCCCGACCTAAAGAAAACGCTCGGTCAGAAGCCTACCCTTCCAAGAAAGCATCCGCCTTCTAAGAAACACCTCGCCGTCTTAGGTCTTAGAAGGGTCGACTTCGTGGCTGTCGCGACAGAGACTCAGACGAGGAGACCTGGCCTGGAGTCGGGAATCATTGCGCTCACCGCCAACACTGTCGCCCAAGCGAACAACTTCCAGGCCACCAAAACCGTGATACATTCCACAACACGGGCGTGCGGTCGCGAACACACAAGGTCGATAGCCACTTAATACTTAATTTCAGCCACTGTGCTTTCCGACGTCCTGAGGTTCGCCTGACCGCACCCGACTCGGCGCTGGCGCGTCGTCGGTGCCGTAAATGATCCTCCTCTTGAGCGAAAAGATGCGCCATACATGGTGTCCCCTCGCCTCTTGACTGCGCTACGCGCAAGAGTGACCCTGGGCAAGAATGACTTTTGGTTCGCAGCTTCAGCGGGACGCGGAACGCAAGCAATCCAGCCGCTACTATCGCATCGCATTCGGCGATTGGGGAACCCCGGTGAGCCCGCATCGAATATCACCCAGACGAGTTATCACTCTTACGCGTAGTCGACCGGCGCTCACAGGCCAGATCGGGAGCTCTCGGCGGAAAGGCGGCGTCCTGCGAGCTCCGCAAGAAAGACTGCCTGGTGTCGTTGAGCTGCCGGGCGAGGTCGCCCTCGCGTCTCTCGGCCACGGCCTCCAACGCAGAGATGTTCTCTTGGTCCTGCGCTCGGCCACAGCTAGGACTAGGCCGGAAGAGCTGGAAGAACTGGACCAACGCGCTGATCTTCTGCGTTCTGCCCTCCGACCAGCATCAATCAACATCACATCGGGAGATCGGGTCGAATCGGAATGCACGTCGGATCGGTAAGACGAATCCAAGACGAGGAAACTTTTGAGTGAGGATAAATCCAGAATCTCTGAGATCCGTCGGCTCCGGAGGATGTCTCGGGCGCCGCGGCCTTCTCAGATCGTTCGGGAACTCTCTGAGCGTTCCGGAACGCTCTGGAACGGATTTATCCTCGTCTTAGCCCCGTCTGATATCGGACCGGACTAGCACGGAGTCAGAATCGAAGCGGATCGGCTGCGCCAGGGTACACAACGGCACCATTCGTGCATCTGGCCGCATCTCACCGTCGGAATATCGGAATCGAATCGGATCGAGCCGGCTGGAATCGACATCGACTCGGATCGATCGGATCGAACTTGACTTCGCCCTGCCTCTGACTGCCCCCTGGAGAGGAAAAGAAAAGGAAGGGGTAAGGCCTGTCCGAGAGGAGGGAATGTGGGCGCTGCCCCTGGTACGCGAGAACGCGAGCGCTGCGGTGAGAGGATGGACGACGCCAAGTGCCATCCGTAGACACCGACCCTGGTCAGGCCAATCGTGGGCCCAGGGTTGGCGGATTCACCCTCCTGGCCGAGCCAGGATTGCGTGCACACAGATCCTGGGCCCAGGCTTCCCTGGACAGGATCGGTGCGGCTGGCTGGTTGGTGTCACTCGACGAGGAGGAGGAGGAAAAGGAGGAGGAAGAGGAGGATGAGGAGACGGAGGAGGGGGAGGACGAGGAGGAGGAGGAGGAGGAGGAGGAGGAGGAGGAGGAAAAGGAGGAGGAGGAGGAGGAAAAGGGGGAGGAGGAGGAAGGGGTCACGGCTCGCTCGTGCCGTGGCGACGTCTGCGTTGGCTTCTGCCACCGCGGGGCTCCTGCAACCTTGAGCGACCACGGCTTTCCCACAGCGCTGATCGTCGGACGTCGGCCGATCCCAAGCCACCGGCGGCGGGGTTCGCCGCCGGGTCGACGCGACGCGAAGCTGCCGTGCACCGACCCTGGCCAGGCCAAAGGCGCTGTCCCTTCCAAACCAGGGCTGCGCGCACGCCGGCTGCCAGGTCCCCAGTATCCGCCCGGCCGGGATCGGCGCGGCCGGGCAGTTTCGGGTGCTGCCCACACGGTATCTCTGGCCCAGGGTGCTCCAAGGAAGGAGGCCCCCACGGCCTCCAGAGCAACCCCTCGCGAGGCCCGGAGGGCCCCGGGAGCTTCGACATGGCGCGAAAACCTCGGGACACCTCGGGCCACCAACACGGTGGCAACGCGAGATAGTTGGCTTTCCCCGACAGGGGGTATACAGTCATCGTGCGACCAGAAGGAGTGCTGAGTGACGAACGAGGGTTCTTTTTGGCCTCTGCCACGGATAGGCCCACCGACCCCAATCCGAGGGGCGATCCGAAGGCCAGAGCCCCTCCTGGACCCGGAGTGGCTCGTATCTTTAGCGTCCCGACCTGGTCTCTCGTTCCGCCCGGTCGGGGATGCTCTGGCCCTGGCCAATGCGAGCCCAGGTCAGTCGGGCCTTGCAAGATCCTGCAGAATCTTGCGCGCCAGCCCGGGGCGCTGCACCCCTGACTCTGCAGGATCCTGCAAGATCCGGCGCTCTGGCTGACCTCCGTTTGCATTCACCCCCGCCTCAAGGCTCCCGAGTCTGCGCAGCCTCCCCGAAGCCGGGCAGGGCGAAGCATCGGTCGCTGGAGGCCTCCAAGGTGGGGTCTGAGCAGGTGGGGTCGGAGGATCGCGCTGCGCCGCCGATGCAACGGCGGTGCATCGGCGTTGTTGGCGTGGAGAAGAGCGGGCTCTACATCGAGCCGCATCGCCGATGCTTCGGCGACGCGGCACGCTCCTCTTCTTGGCTTCTTGGCGCGGCGGGTCCCCAGCCGCCGTAGACCTGGCCATCACGTCGCCGCAGCGGCAGGCTGCCCTCCAGCAGGCGAGCGAGGTCGCCGGGTCGGCAGCGCAGCTCTACGAGGACTACAAGCGGTCCTACCTCCACACGGAGGCGCACTGCCCCCAGCAGGGGATCGCCTTCGTGCCAATGGTCGCCGAACGTTCCGGAGGCTGGGGGGCCTCGGGCATCCAGGTTCTGCAGCAGCTCGCACGCAAAGCTCAGGCCCGAGATGGCAAGGCGGCGAGCCTGCACATGCAGGAGTACTTGGAAGGCTTGAGCGTCGCCGTTCGGCGGGCCAGAGCCCAGGCGGTGCTAAAGCGGGCCCCGGGCACGGCGACCGTCGCCCCTGGGGCTGCTGATGCGGCCAGGGCCCTGCTCCATTAGTCGCAGTTGAATTTTTGTATGTCTAGTGTTGTAGGGGTGCTGTGTGGCCTCTGGTGTGCTTCTCGGCCCGCCTTCTTCCTTGCCTTGGCCCCGGCCCGCTCTCCCTCCTCGGCTCCTCGCTGTCCGTTTTTGCCCCTTGCCTGGCCCGCGTTTCTTTGTCGGCCCGCCCCGAGAGCCGCGGCGCCCCGCACTGCCGCGCTGGCGGTAGTTATTTGTCAGCTAGTCTTGCGTTTCAAAGCTTCGATGTTATGGGAAAACACGCACCCCGCAACGATCAGCAAAACCCGGGCCGTTTTGCTAATCGCTGCGGGGTGTGTTTTTCAATAGAAACGTGTTTTATGTGGCTGCAGCGTTGGAGCGTGGACGCTTGAAGCAGCTGCACAGCTCCAGTATATTCTCTGCACTTGTAGTAGGTTATGGCGCGTCGGCCTGTTGAATTCTCAGGCCTGTAGCTGTAATAGCTAGTCAGTTAGCAGCACGATCCTCACGAGCGACGCGCAACATTGTCCGTATCCGCGCACTCGCGGCGTGGATCCCGGGGCGCAGTCCCGCGGATGCGCGTCGAGACGGATGCCATCCGCGCGGGGCGTCCGCGACAAGAGCGCCCCGCACCCGCGGGGACGCGGCCTGGAGGAGGAGGAGAGGAGGAGGGAGGAGGAGGAGGAGGAGGAGGAGGAGGAGGAGGAGGAGGAGGAGGATGAGGAGGAGAGGAGGAGGAGGAGGAGGAGGAGGGAGGAGGAGGAGGAGGAGGAGGAGGGAGGAGGAGGAGGAGGGGAGGAGAGGAGGAGGAGGAGGAGGAGGAGGAGGAGGAGGTAGGAGGAGGAGGAGGAGGAGGAGGGGGAGGCGGAGGAAGAGGAGGAGGGTGAAGAGATCTGACGTTGCAACATAGGCTCGGCACCGCGAGACATCTCGACCCGCCGAGCCCTGGGCCCAACCTCCCCGATCGATCTGCGAGGGCCCCGGGGCCCGAGAGCGAGCGAAGGCGCCCGCTGCGGCAGCACCTCGAGAGATCTCGTAAAGAACCAAACTTCTTGGGCGTGGCTTAATGGGGGGGTCACAAATGGGGGGGTCAGAAAAGGTCCCCTTTCGTGCCCCTTTCGGGCCCCTCCAGAGCCCCAGGGGGCTCGTTTAGGTACCGTTTGGGTACCTTTTCGGGCCACCCTCGCCACCCCCCCATTTATGACCCCCCCATTACGAAACGCCCAAACTTCATACACCGATGTGTTTTCCGGTCCCGCACTGAGATCCGCACAAGAAACGGCATCCTGGTGTGTACGGCATCCTGGTGTGTACGCGTGTCGCTGTTTCCACGGGCAAACAGGGATACAGATATACACCACACCACCCCGACGTCGTCCCCGACCCTCAAAAAGTCCTGGGATTGAAAAACAGCCCGCCACTGGTAATGTATACGTTCCAATGTCCGATCTCGTTTGTCGCCCAGGAATGCCCAGACCTCACCTGCTGAAGAGAGCCCAGAATCGAATCGACCAGTCGGCTCGGAAACCGACGTGAGGCGGGTCGGCGGAAATAGGCAGCCGATTCGGGAGAAGTCGGATCGGCAGACATCGGCAGGCTAGTATGCCTCCAATATAGGAAATCGGAACCCAGATTAATCGGAAAGCCGAATCGAATCGAATCGGAAGACTCTAAAGGAGCCCTACCTGCTCGGAGCCCCACCTCCTCCTCCTCCGCCTCCCTCCTCCTCTTCCTCCTCTTCCTCCTCCTCCTCCTTCGTCCTGCTCTTCCTCCTCCTCCTCGTCCCTCCCTCCCTCCCGCTGGCCGCGGGTCTGGCGCCCCCGCCAGCTATCAGGGGGCCCACCCTGAGCGCACGTCCGTCCGCCACAGAGCTCTCTGATACAGCCGCTCCGCCGTCCTCCCCGACGAGAAGGGAGGCCAGGCCCTGAGAACACAGGCAGCCCGACGCCAGAAAACAGGAGGAAGGCGGAACGCGCGAAAGCGCAAGAACGACGGAACGCAGCAACGCAGGACGGGGCGAAAACACGGCAAAGTGATAGTCATTCAGTCAGTCGGTGGAGCCGCGCCGCAGGGCGCATGGAAGCGCCCCCGAGAAACCAACACTTACCTTGTGCACGCCCTGCGGGCTCGCGCGGGCCCTCCCGAGCGGGACCCCCATCGAGCCACAGGGGCTGCATATGGAAATCTGGCGCTCACACTCCCTCCCTCCCTCCCTCCCTCCCTCCCTCCCTCCCTCCCTCTCTCCTTCCCTCCCACCCTCCCTCTCCCTCTCCCTCTCCCTCTCCCTCTCCCTGTCTCTATCCCTCTCCATATCCCTCCCCTCCTCCTCCTTCTCCTTCTCCTCCTCGTCCTCGTCCTCCTCGTCCTCCTCGTCCTCCCCCGTCCTGATCGTCCTCCCCCTCCTCCTCCTCCTCCTCTTCTTCCTCCTCCTCCTCCTCCTCCTCCTCTTCTTATTCTTCTTCTTCTCTCTTCTCTATTCTTCTCTTATTATTTTCGTCTTCTTCTTCTTCCCTCTCCCCTCTCCTCCTCCTCCTCCTCCTCCTCCTCCTCCTCCTCCTCCTCCTCCCCCTCCCCCTCCCCTCCTCCTCCTCCTCTCCCTCCTCCTCCTCCTCCTCCTCCTTCCTCACTCCTCCTCCTCCCCTCCTCCTCCTTCCTCCTCCTCCTCCTCCTCCTCCTCGCTCCTCCTCCTCCTCCTCCTCCTCCTCTCCTCCTCCTCCTCCTCCTCCTCTCATCCCCCTCCCCCTCTCTCCCCTCCTCCTCCTCCTCCTCCTCCTCCTCCTCCTCCTCCTCCTCCCCTCGAGCTCCTCCTTCTCCTCCTCCTCCCTCCTCCTTCTCCTCTTCCGCCTCCTCCTCCTCCTCCTCTCCTCCTCCTCCTCCTCCTCCTCCTCCTCCCCTCGTCCTCCTCGTCCTCCTCGTCCCCTTCTCCTCCTTCTCCCCTTCCTCCCCCTCCTCCCCTCCTCCTCCTCCCTCCTCCTCCTCCTCCTCCTCCTCTCCTCCTCGAGCTCCGCCTCCTCCTCCTCCTCTTCTCCTCTTCCTCCTCCTCCTCCTCCTCCTCCTCCTCCTCCTCCTCCTCCTCCGTCCTTCTCCCCCGCCTACCCCTCCTCCTCCTCCTCCTCCTCCTCCTCCTCCTCCCCCTCCTCCTCCTCCTCGAGCTCCTCCTCGAGCTCCGCTCGAGCTCCGATCCTCCTCCTCCTCCTCCTCCTCCTCCTCCTCCTCCTCCTCCTCCTCCTCCTCCTCCTCCTCCTCCTCCTCCTCCTCCTCCTCCTCCTCCTCCTCCTCCTCCTCCTCCTGGGAGACCTGGGCCTGCGCAAGCCCTCCCCGTAGGGCCGGGCAGAAGGCTTTGGCGCGCCGTTTGGGCCGTCCTGCGCCAGGCGGCGGCGCAGGCTGCCCCGCTCCGCCTCCTGCGCGCTGCGCAGCACGGCCAGCTGCTGCTGGAGCTGGTCCCGCTGCTCCTCTTGGCAACGCGCAGAGGGGGGCAGGGGGAGGAGGGGAAGCTTCTTGGAAGGAGGCTGTTTCTTAGAAGGCGCCGGCCGTACATTTATAGAGAAGGCCCGCGCCTTCTAAGAAGCAGGGGTGCTTCTAAGAAGCCTTCCCCCCTCCCCCTACCCCCTCTGCGCGTGGCTGATCCTCGGGGGGCGGGCAGAAGCAAGGAGGCGCTCGCGGCGGACTTCTGAGACGGAGCCAAACCGAGAATTTTTCATCGGCCGAGGACCGATCGAGAATCTCGGAGATCTGGCGGCCCTGGAGGATGCCTCAGCCGCCGAGGCCTTCTCAAAGCGTTCCGGAACTCTCTGAGAGAGTTCCCGAACGCTCCGGCACGGATTTATCCTCGTCCTAGCCCCGTCCGTACTTCGGAGTCCGCCCTGACCATCAAGATGCTTGCGGCTGCAGCCCCTGCCAGAGGTCGCGGCGTCACTGGATCGCGTGGCACGGGAGGGGCTATGAGCGAGTGCCACGCCGAGGGCCGCACCTTCGGAGGGCCGCGGAGGTAAGGGGGGGGGCTTGGGAGGGGGGACAGATCCAACTGCGCGAGACAATGCTGCGGGGGGGTCCTGTGGCTCCGAACCAGGGGTCACTCAGGCAAAGGGTCGCGCTCACGTGTAGCCGACTCTGCTGGTCTGTCGTTTTTCGTTGCCGTGGGCCATGGCAGTCTGTGAACTGCTCAGAGTCTCTTCCCTCTCCTCCTCCTTCTCCTCGTCCTCCTCCTCCTCCTCCTCCTTCTTCTCCTCCTCCTCCTCATCCTCCTCCTCGTCCCACGTTTCCTCCTCATCCTCCTCCTCGTTCTCGTCCTCCTCTGCGTCCTCGTCCTCTTCGTTCTCCGCCCTTTCATCTTCGTCCTGTTCGTCCGCCTCCATCCCTCCTCAAGCGCCAGCTGGGACAAGCGGGGCTGCTTGCATGCCCATTTTTCCCGCCGCCCTCGTCTGCCCCCGCGTCTGTGGTGTACCATTCGCCACGTTGCAATCCAGTCTCGGCTCTCTTCTGCGCCGCGCGGTCGCGTGGCGCCGCGAAAAGCAAGAATGACTGGCCCGTTTTTGCACGGCGCTGGATGGAGAAGGTACGCAGGCACGCGGGGGTCGATGCCTGGCTTTGGGGGGGAGCAAGGGTGACAGTCTGCCTGTCAGCCAGCCAGCCAGCCTCGAAGCCTCCAGTCGACGTGGCCCACGGGCATCTAAGCAATATTGCTTGTTTTTTATTGTTGGCACCGTCATCATTCTCAAGCACACACGCACGAGCATTCGCATTTTCACCACCTGATCCACATCGTCTCATGCTGTCCCAACAAGTCGATCGAACATCGATCGAGACACAGTTGTCAAATCCATACGGGTACACTTGGGACACTGTTGGGGAAGCCTTGAACACCAATCAAAGCGAAATCAAAACGCAATCGGAACTCCGTCGGGATGCAATACGATGTCCACTGGATGCGATAGGGCCATACACACGTATGGCTTGGCCACTTGCGCATATCAAACGATCATAAGCACATAAACATGTAACGGATATGCAGTGACCACCATCGGCAATTGCACCTGACAACACCTTTCCAGAACACGCAATGTGTGCCTGGTTCGCCAGTGCCATGAACCCTTCGTCTACATCTCTGCATGGCAGAGGGACCACAATTAAGCTGTCGCCAATCAACAGAGAACACAAGGCAACAAACCTGACCAGCGCCTTGCGCATAATGCGTCAATCATGTGGGATCGGTCCGCGGCACACCTCGACAATGACGTAAACAGATCGTGGGGCCAAGCCTACCGGCTGGGCCAGAACCTTTCTCCTCCTCTCCTCCACCTTCGGGGACAGGCGCAGGGAAGCCCACCCTGCCCACATCTTCCTCTGCATGGCCGCTGCCGCGTTCGATCGCCTTCTCTGGTCACACCTGCAGCCGCACGTCGCTCGGGTCAGCCGGCCAGGGCCATAACGCGGCCCAACCATGAAGTGGCCCCCAACACCTGGCCAACAGAGGGAGGGGAGAAGGTGGGGGCGGTGGCTCTATGGCTTCTACTGACCTGGTCAATGCGAGACCAGGTCAGTCAAGCTTGGCAGGACCATGCAAAATCCTGCAGGATCCTGCGCGCTAGCCAGGGTCGATACAACTCTGGCTGACCCCCGTTTGCATTGACCCCCGCCTCTCACAGCTCGAGGCTCCACGTGGCTCCTAAACCCAGGAGATCCCAGAAACGAATCGATAAATCGGATCGGCGATCGACATGAATCGGACGGCGGAAATCGGCAGCCGAGTCGGGAAAAGTCGAATCGGCGGACATTGCAAGGCTTGTATGCCTCCAATGAAAAACGGAGCCCAAATCGGAAACTCAAGTCAAATCGAATCGGAATCGGATGCCATCGAAATCGAATCGAATAGAATCGGAGGAATCGAAACGAGCCCTGTAAACCCGTGTCAGCCACAAGGGTTCAGCCGTGTAAGCCCGTGCTGGCCCCCAGTCAGCGCTGACCATCGCTGCGTGCGCCCCGAACACATGGGCGCCCTGCTGCGCGCGGGTGTTCCTGGAGAACCGCTCTAACAGATGCCTCCTGGATTCGGGGGCGCGCAAACATGGATTAGCGATCCATGGATTTGGCGCGCGGTCGCCAAGTCCATGGATCGGGGGAGGTGCCCTCCCCAAAATGCGGCCGGCGCCGCCTCGTTCCGTGGCGGGAATCCTCGATTTCCCATGGAAACGGAAGCCGTCGCTAATCCACGCCCCCTTGATCCACGTTTGCGATCGCATGATAGATGGGGTCGAGGATGAGGCCCAAATTTAAGCGAGACGGACGAGGAGGCAGGCCGGAGCTGGCCACACACGCAAGAGTGGACCCTGGACAAGCTAGGGCCGACCTTTGGTGCGCGGCCTGTCGATCGCGGCGCGCGGTGTGGCAGCAGCGGCGCGCGTGCTTGGGCTTTTGGCTCCCCCGCGCGCGCGCAGCGGGGCTTTTGTCTCCCCCGCGCGCAGACGGAGAGAGGGAGGAGGAGGAGGAGAGGGAGGAAGAGGAGGAGGAGGAGGGGGAGGAGGAGGAGGAGGAGGGGGAGGAGGAGGAGGAGGAGGGGGAGGAGGAGGAGGAGGGGGAGGAGGAGGAGGAGGCTCCCTGAGGTCACTCCGACGAAGGGCACCTGCAGCCGACGGAGGGCCGCGGCACGGCCCGACCCACCACGGGGCTCTGCCGCCCCACCCCCCAGGAGAGCACAGAATCGAGGATACATCGGATCGGCGATCGACGTGACTCGGATCGGCGGAAACCGGCAGCCGCGTCGGGAAAAAGCGGATCGGCGGAAATCGGCAGGCTACCAGGCCTCCGTTGAGAAGTCAGAGCCCGAATCGGAATCACGAGTCGAATCGAATCGGAATCACGAGCCCTGCCCCCCCCCCCCCCCATACAGAGCGGCTCCTCGGCGGTCCTGCTGACGCTCTCCTGCGAGGCGAGCGCCTGGGATGTAATCGGGGCGGGCGCACGGGGAGGATAGCACAAGGGGGGGGGGAGGAGGAGGAGGAGGGAAGGAGGAGGAGGAGGAGGAGGAGGAGGAGGAGGAGGAGGAGGAGCAAAGAAGGCTTGAGGCTTCAGGCTTGGTCCGGGAACCTTGCCGATGCGCTTCCCTCTGTGCCCTCGCGGGTTTCTCCACTCTCCCTCCTTTTTTAGTTCTTTCAATGCCTGTGGCGTGCACGCGCTGCTCGTATCATAATGTTGTGTTCGCGCGTGCGCGTGTCATTGTTGACGCAAAAGGAGGACCAGCGTAAACCCCGGGTGCGCCAACGATGCCGCAATACGCCTCCCGACCCAAGTCCCCGACTCGGAAGTCCATACACATCTAATTATATTGCGGGTCAGCGTCTGGTGGGCCTGCCTCGCGAGCGGGACCCCGTGTGCAAGATCCACCATCGACCCCTGCATCTAAAAAGAGTACTGGATCCGATAGAGCGTCCAACGATCGCCCTGCTTGAACCAAGACCTCCCCTCCATCCGTGGCAGGACTGCGTAAGTTGAAAATGTCGATCAAAAAACTAAGGTCTCAAACGATAATCCCACTTCGAAGAGAGGAACTACCCTCCGTCCCATGGGTTCACGCGAGAACCGCTGTTCAAAACTGCCAAGACTTCATCCTTGTAGGTGATGGGAGCTGTTGAGCCGAGCGTGCGCGGCGCTGGCGCGAGAGCCGCATGTGGAGGACTGCGCGCCCCCGCCCATTCTTTCTCTAAAACGGGTTTGCGCGGCGCTAACGCGACAGCTGCATTGTCAACACGTGCCGACCTCCAAGCTTGTGACTGTTGGAAGACTCTCACACGAACGTGCGCGGCGATGCAACAAGAGCCGCACGTGGCAAGCCACCGCCCTTCATCACTGAAGCGGTAAAGACGAGCGCGCGCGGCGCTAAAGCAAGGGTCGCTGAGTTGGAGTTTGCTGAATTTCAGACGTCCCGAACGGAACGCGAGCTTGCTCCCTTTTGCCAACATGACCTTATAAGGCGTCCCGAGCGAAACAACCAGCCCAGCCCAAGGACACGCCTGGCGATGCGACAGAGGATGACAAGGAAGACAACCTCCTCCTCCTTTCGCCCCTGCTCCCTCCTTCCCTCCTCCTCCTCCTCCTCCTCCTCCCCCTCCTCCTCTTCCTCCTCCTTTCCTCCTCCTCTTCCTCCTCCTCCTCCTCCTCCTCCTGCTCCTCCTCCTCCTCCTCCCCTTCCCCCCCTGCCCCCATCCCTCCATCCCTCCCTCCTCTGTACCCCCCGCGCGCCCCCCCTTTCTGGGGAGGGCAGGGGCCTGCTGCAGCCGCTGCCCCTCCGAAGCCGCGGCCGCGGCGGCCGCGTGCTCCGCCTGCGGGGAGGGGCGCGCCGATCGCCCCGAGCCTCCCCGTGGCGAAAATGCGGGCTGCAGCTCTTGCGGAGGAGGAGGAGGAGGGAGGAGGAGGAGGGAGGAGGAGGAGGAGGAGGAGGGAGGAGGAGGAGGAGGAGGAGGGGAGAGGAGGAGGAGGAGGAGGAGGAGGAAGGAGGAGGAGGAGGAGGAGGAGGAGGAGGAGGAGGAGGAGGAGGAGGAGGAGGAGAGGGAGGAGGAGAGCAGGAGGAGGAGGGAGGAGGGAGGGAGGAGGAGGAGGAGGAGGAGGAGGAGGAGGAGGAGGAGGAGGAGGAGGAGGAACAGGAGGAGAAGGAGGGAGGAGGGAGGAGGAGGAGGAGCAGGAGGAGGAGGGAGGGGGGAGGAGGAAGAGGAAGCCTCTGGGGCACAGGCGCCTGCCTGAGGTAGGGCCACCTGCTTGCACTTGCGAGCCGCGGCTTTCCTCCTTGCCTTCACGCGCGCCATGGTCTTAGCAGCCAGGGTCCAGTGGATCATCCAGGAGCTGGCGAATGGCAGGTAAGGCGTCGTCAAGCTGTGCAGCCACAGCGGCAAACTCATCAATCAGGTCTTCCTGTTCCTAGTCTGGGAGCCGACTATGCGGAATGGCGTTGCGTTCCAGGCGGCCGTTTTCGAGCACCAGCATCGGGACTCAGTTGCTAACGATCAGGTTGGCCAACTGTTGTGCAACCTTGATGCTCAAGAAGGGCAGCCAGGGTGACAGCGCTCTTCCTGCTTTTATTCAGCGACAAAGCCGCCTTCGACAAGGGGTACTGCCACATGGCCGCCAGGAGCCCTGATATCGTTTACCAGTGAGTGCCCCTCAGTAGTGCTCTTGCTGCCTCGACTCGCTGTGTCCCCGTGCCTCTTGGGGTCGGTCTGCGAGGCTGGAGACTGACGTTGCCCATGTCCATGGCTAGAGACTGACGTTGCCGATGCGCCCTTCCCTCTGCACCCCACGTCTGCTGGGTTGCGCTTCCCATCAACGCTGCATGCGCCCCCGCGATTGTTGGGGTTGCGCCTCCGGTCAGGGTTTCTCGTTGCACGTGCTACTCGATCCTTCGGGCGAGCGCGCTGGTTCCGTTTCCTGCGGGCGAGCACGGACTGCGATTATTTTGCACGATGCGTGGGCACCTCACACGTTCGCCTTGAGGGTGTAGGAAGAGGGGGGAGGAGGAATAGGAAGAAGATGAGGAGGGGGCGGAGGCGGATGGAGGAGGAGGAGGATGAGGAGGAGGATGAGGAGGCGGAGGGGGGAGGAGGAGGAGGGGGGATGAGGGAGGAGGAGGAGGAGGAGGAGGCCAACCAGCGGACTAAACACACACAACGGTAGCAACCTACCACACCGGTAGCAAACTACCAACAACTGTACTCATCGGTCAGAAGATGCAGGTAGAAACATGAAGCGGGAAGGTGTTGAAAGTAGCTTGGGTGTCCGCCCGCCCCCTGACGAGGACGGAAAAGGTGAAGTCACTCGATCATTGAAGTAGGAAGGCGAGTAAAATAGTTTGGAATCTGGGAATCCCAAAATGCCGACCTTCAACGACCAATGGGTACTCAGCGCCGTGACTGCACCGATACCGCCACTCCCCAAACCTCTCCATGGGCGCGCCCAGGACAGAATCTCCAGGGGAACCCGGCCGTGGCGAAGAGGGCGCGAACGACGGAAGGGCAGCGGCAGCGGCACCAGCTCCGCCTCTGACCTCCTCTGGGCCCGAGCATGCCCAGGGGATTACGAGTACGAGTACGACTACGATTACGGACGAGGGGGGCGGGGGTAGGGGTAGGGGTCAAGCTAGCCAGCTCGAGCGAGTCAAGCATGGCATGCCCATTCCCACCCGCCCTCCCACAACATAAGAAACAGTGATGGCACAACTAGGGGCTGCGCGGGCATTTCAGTGTCGCAGGTCCCAGAGCGCTGACTTCCAGGTCCCAGAGCGCCCCAGGAACGCCCCAAGAGAGCCGAGACGCCCCCGAGACGATCCGAGGGGCCTCGAGTCGCCGAAAGATCGTTCCAAGACGCCCAAAAGGATGGCCTCCAGACGGCCGCAGACGCCGCCAAGAAACCGCGGGGAGCCTCAGGAGGCCCTCCAAGAGCCTGGACAAGCAAAAACCTCCCATGCTTTCGTCACCCCAGGGCCTCCTTGAACGCCCCGGCGCCCAATGAATTGGCGAGCTAAAAACGTGCGCCGAACCAAAGCGGGAGCGCAACTTTGAGAAAATTTCGCTCGGCGCCCAAGCGGGAAGGTCATTTCATTCACTTCGAGCGGGGGGGGGGTGCCGCGCCCAATTCTTGCCATGCACTTTTGCGGGGTGGACGACAAGAACAGCTATGTGGGCAGGGAAAAACAGCATGGCATTGTTTCTGACAAGTAAGGTGGCCCCTCCCGCCTTGGGGTTACCCCAGAAGTCCGCGCGCGATGTGCGCCGCGCCCCATTCCTGCCACGCATTTCGCATCGTCGACGACAAGACAGGCCATGATGAAAGGAAAAACGGCAACTCTGCCTTGCATTTTACAGTTAGGATGGGAGGGCCCGCGGCCCGCATGGACGTCTGCGCGAGATGTGCGCCGCGTCCCAATCCTGCCACATATTTCGCACGGTCGGCGACAAGGCAGGCCATGCTGAGAGGAAAAAACTGTGATTTTGTATGGATATTTGATATTCAGGATGGGCGGGCCCGGATTGACGGCCGCGCGCGATGTGCGCCGCGTGCCATATGTGCGCCGCGTCCCATTGCTGCCACATATTTCGCACGGTCGGCGACAAGGCAGGCCATGCTGAGAGGAAAAAGCGAAGACTTAGTATTGATTTTTACAGTCAGGATGGGCGGGCCCAGATTGACTGCCGCGCGCGATGTGCGCCGCGTCCCATTCCTGCCACGCTTTCGCATCGTCGACGACAAGAAAGACAATGTTGAGAAGAAAAACGGCCACTTTGTATTGATCTTTTACAGTCCGGATGGGAGGTCCCGGATTGCGTCGCTATCGGCCGGAATACGAGGTAGGTGGGGGTATATTCTAATAAGGAACAAGGATAGGGGTAGGGGTAGGGGTAGGAGGGGGAGGGGGAGAGTGGAGGAGGAGGAGGAGGAGGATGGAGGAGGAGGAGGAGGAGGAGGAGGAGGGAGGAGGAGGGAGGAGGAGAGGAGGAGGAGGGAGGAGGAGGAGAAGGAGAGAGGAGGAGGAGAGGAGGAGGAGGGAGGAGGAGGAGGAGGAGGAGGAGAGGGAGGAGGAGGAGGAACGGTGCCGCGCCGCGAGGAGCGCCCTGGACAGGAGGCAGGCGCAAAGGGCGGCCGGAGGCCACGGCGGTCGGCCTGCAGCTGCCGCTGCAGCCTCACCCTCTCGGCGGCCTCGGCCTCCGACTTCTCATGCTCCGCCTGCCAGGCGTCGCGCGGCGCCTCCTCCTCCTCCTCCTCCTCCTCCTCCTCCTCCTCCTCCTCCTCCTCCTCCTCCTCCTCCTCCCTCTCCTCCCTCCTCTCCTCCTCCCTCTCCTCCTCCTCCTCCTCCTCCTCCTCCTCCCTCCTCCTCCCTCCCTCCTCTCCTCCTCCTCCTCCTCCTCCTGTGCCTGTGCCTGTGCCTGCCTGTGCCTGTGCCCCTGTGCCTGTGCCTGTGCCTGTGCCTGTGCCTGTGCCTCCTCCTCTCCTCCTCCTCCTCATCCTCCTCCCCCTCCCCCTCCCCCTCCTCCTCCCCCTCCTTCTTTCCTCCTTCCTCCTCCTCCTCCTCCTCCTCCTCCTCCTCCTCCTAGAAGCTAAGCTGTCCTGTGCCCGAGCTCGGGCATGGCACACGCCAACTTCAGAATGGCATTGCGTGTGCGAGCATTGTCTGGCTCACAGCTCTTCCCGAGCGCGCGATGGGAGCGAAGCGTGCTTCCTGGGCTAGGTCGTGCGCATCGTCTACGCGGGGTGGTACTTACAGTGGTGTTAGTCAATTATTTTGGCGCCGCCAGCCGTGGAGGTCAGCACCAATGTCTCGTGCTCGTGCTGCGCGTGTGCTGGACTCCGCGGCGGAGGCCGACGGGGAGTGGCACAATCGACTCTGGAGGTGTGAATGATATGAGTGTGGGAAGAACCTGGCCGGTTACCAGACATTCGAACATGGTGGGGCACGCAGGCACGAAGGCAGCCGGTGGTGCGAGGAAGAGAAGTAGCCCGAGCTTCCCCGTCGTCCTGGCCCGCGTCGCGACATTACCCGTCGTGGTGCCTGGCGGCGGTGGAAATGTGGTGCAGGCTGGACTCTTAAAGGACGAGCTCCGAACGATGGTCGGCCTGGCCAAGAGAGTGCGGCGACACCTACGGTGCAGCCAAGCACGAAGCAACACCATGAAACGCAAGGTTGCCCCAGTCCGTCCACCTCAGCCGAGGGCCAGCAAGGCCCACGCCGAGGTGTTGCAGCTGGATAGGAAGTTTGGGACGCTATGTGGACACATTGGAAACATTGTCTCAACATATTGGTGATCCGCGTGCTGAGGTCACGGCAGCAAAAGATGACCTCCCCGTGGCGGATGATGAATAAAAGGTCGGTGGTCCACGAATTGGGAGGAGACGCCATGTCGCCCATGCTTGGCACAGCGCCAGCTCGGCGCATTCGAATAGAAGACATTGTTTCGGGCAGAGCGGACGCAAGTGCCTTCGTCAAAACGGATAATGCATTTGATATCGATGAGTCGGATTACGTGCTGCCCCCACTTGATGTCAGTCAACTCACGGCCAGGAAGGAGGCGCTCAACACTCAGCTACGCGAAGTTGAAGCTATATTGCTTGCAAGGGCGATGGGCGAGGCGAAGGAGCTCAAGGCTGCTCATGCTCAGGCTGGCCTCCAAGCGCCGCAAGGTATATGCCAATACCCCTGTGGAGGCACCCCCCCAAGATCATGTTGCTGAAGCGGGCTCCGCAAACAATGGCAATGGATCGGGCGGCGCATCGGCGTCAACCGCGTCGGCTGCATCGAGAGGTGACCGTCCACAGGTGATGACAGACTTGAGCGTGACCCGAACGACGTCAGAGCTATGGCCGAGAGGGCCCTGGCCACGTCGAGTCAGGCAGCCCCCCTCCCCCTGCCGTTGCACCCTGCTTGCTCGGAGAAAGCTGGCGGGGGGGGAAGGCTCAGAAATCGACGCATTGTGGCTTCAAGTGGTGAATCGTCTTAAACTCCGTAAGTTCCGTAAGTGCTGACTGCGAGCTTTGATTCAGGTCACGAGCGATGCTTTGTCCCAAGGGGTTCCTTGCGTGGTACCTAGTTAGGCCTGGCGGCCAATCCTCCCGCCTACCCCCGCAAGACGGTTCAGGTGGCGTCGGTCGTGAGTCTTGATGTGTTTCAACCAAAAGTGTACCCAAATGCGGGCCAACGGGAATGAAGTACGTGCACGTGCAACTGCACGGCTTGGAGCTTGGTCCAAGACTAGTTGCTCGTGTGCGAGTCCCACATTGTCTTCTCCAGGAACATCGCTTGGTCGCTGATCGGATCGCTGATGCCTAGCGGTGGGCGCCACAGAGAGGACGGGGCGCCATGTTCGAGCCAGCGCGTGCGTGCTCAGCCTCTGGCATTTCTAGTGGGGCGGCGGTGCTGTGTCATTCGTTTTTCGATGTGCCTCCTCCTTCTACTTGCAAGACCCTGGCGCCCCGCACCGATATGGGGCCATGGCTGCCAAAGTGGATATCCCCGATCAAGACCTGTTCATTGCGTTGACTTCCTACCTGCATGGCTGCCAGGAGTTATCGGATAATTCTGTGTTCATCGTGTACAAAACAGGGGGTGCGGTCGCCAGCTCGATCTCCCCCTTCGTCATCGGAAGGGGGCTTCAACATGGAGCCCGCCAACCTCAGCTCGTGCAGATTTGTCGAGGAGCTGCGAGGCCAAATGTTGTTCTGCAAAATGTGGAACGTGCGCCACGACCGCTGCTTCTGGCCGGAACAACTATGACGACTTCATCGTGTCCAACGGGCTATCTAGAGAAGTACGGGATGGCAATGTTCAAAATTTGGCCCCCCCCGCTCCTTGCCCCCCTGCCGCGATGAGGCCCCGCGAAAATCTGTATAGACTCAGGGCCACGTCTGTCCGCAAGCCTCCCCTCTAGCGCCCCGGTTGGTCCATGCCCTCAGCCTCCGTCGTGGGAGGGAATAGGACGGCAAGAAGGGGATGCGCTCGAGCTGGCCAGGTCGGGGGATGTGGCGGCTCGCCCAGCGCTGGCTGAGCTTTGCAAGGCATGGGCCAACCCTGCCGACGCAGGTCGAGTTGCCGTCTGGGCGCAGAGGGGGGAACCCTCAAGTTTGGGTGGATATTCGCAGGACGGATAAGAGATCTGCGCGCCACCCCTTTCTGTTCGCTGTTCGGTGGTGGGCGCGGTCGGTTTCTCAATGGCCTTTGGTGACCCCACCTGGCCTCAGGCAGGCCTCGCTGATTTGACCACGAGGGAACCCTGCTCGGACGTTTCGGGGTGGGGGCGTGCGCTGATCTACCCAAGCAAGATTTTGGCTGACGAGCTTGAGCGTGCGGAGTTCCAGCCGTTGTTACAAGAAATCCAGCGTGTCGTCCTGACGCTGAGGCGCTCCTTGTTAAGCTAAGGCGCTTCTTGTGAAGCTGAGAAATAAGGGGGGATGAGGAGGAGAAGGAGGAGGAGGAAGAGGAGGAGGAGGAGGAGGGGGAGGGGAAGGTGGATACGATACGATACGACACACTTACGATCCACCGGCAGCCGGACTGGCAACGCAATGCTACACATAAGAGAAGCGGAGCCTGGATGTACATCTGCTGGATCTGTGTGCGCTGTCGAGAGCGTCTGTCCAGATCGCTCTGCGGGGGGATGCCTCTGGCCAACTCCGAAAGCCTCCGAGAAAGGGGGAAACCGGGAGGCCTCGGCTAGGCACCGCTCCACAGTTGAGCGCACAAGCGACGTCGAGAGGCCACTTGCATGTATTTTGAAAAGAATGAACCGATGCGACTACACACACGCACGAATGCTGCACGTGCGCACCTGCAACAGAAAGTGGGCTCAGAACAGAAAGTGACATCCGGTCCCGAAGGCCACCCAGTCCCACCTCATGGCTGGGGATTGGAAGTCCTGTCATCATCGCCCAAAGCTTGCGAAGACAACTGATGCAACTCAGACGTGACACGCGTGCTCACAAGTCTATGATGTGCCTGATCATCAGAAGATACAATTGCAAATTGAGGGTCCACCCGCATCTGCATAGCTCGGACCTGAGACGTTCGCCTGGCCAGGTCAACCAGAGACATAGCAAAATGCAACTGATCTCCATGAGAAACTCTGAATTCCTGCCAGACGGAGTCTGATATCTCAAGATTGGTTCAGCACACCCATGCTGCAGGCTGTGTAAGCCAGTCTGTTGTAGAAGGCCATCACGAGCCATCTGGACCATGCGTGCTGATCCTTTGATAGTGACCAGCGTAGCTAACCCAGCTCCTCGCCCTCGTCCCCGCTGAGCTGCTCGCCCTGGCTCCACCATGATGAACAGCAGGGGGGGGGGGGGGGGGGGGGGGGGGCGTCCGCCCACCCCTCGATGAAGGTTTCTGAAGCGCGGGAACCTTCCGCGACCCTGCCGGTCGAAGGCAAGGTTATCTCGGAGCCCATGACGTTGCCGCAACAAGAAAGTGCCAGGCCTGAGAAGCTGTGGATGTCCGTCTCCACGCTCGAAGGGCATCCCTCGTTTGAATCGTTTGATCATTTGGATCCCCTCCCCAAGATTTCGGCTGAGACCCTCAGGGCCACTAGCCGAGGGTGCACCGCGCGTTCGGCTGTGTCGGTGGCTGGCTTCGCCTACTGATGCTGGCGACGTTGCCGAAACTCGATGGCGGGCTGAAGCCCATCGGGATGTTCGCGTCGCCCCACCGTCACGGGGGCAAAGTCCAGAAGGCGTATGCGCTGGAAAAGGAAAAATCCCACAACCGGCCGCGATTTGCGGGCTTTGGTTTCAATCATGCTTCTGGCGTCGCGTGCCGTCTCAGTCTGACTACCCACTGGTCGTAAGAAGTAGGTAGAACCATGAAGTAGGAAAGCGTTGAAAATAGATTGGGTTCCGTCAACCCCCTTTGGGCGGACGGAGTAGGTGAAGCCACTCGACCATTGAAGTAGGAAGGCGCTCGACGTAGATTGGAATATGGAAATCCAGACAATACCTACTTGCAACGACCGACGAGTAGAACCACTCCAATGGGCAACGGGCCGCCGCCCTCCGTTGGGATATGCATGCGTTCTACGGGTACACTACCTTAGACGACCTCCAAGATCGGTGCTCGTTCCATGGGCTATCTCCTGCCATTTGGCGCGCGCGTGCATTGGTGCGCGCCGCGGTGCTTGAGGCGCCCAGGTGGCGGGGCATCCGTTGGGTCCGTGCGTCAGGGCGGCCAGAGGTGTGATAGCGGGGTATGTTGTTCTGGTATGGCATGGTCGCCACGTTCGTCAAGGTTGCTTGCGTTCGCACCTTTTCTCAGCTCAAGTTCCGCCCATGCGCGCAGCCTGGCGTTCGCATCGGCGATCCAGGGCTGTCCAGGGGCGGGCGACCTCCTCGAGCAGGGTGCGCGGGCGCTGAACGCTGGAGCTGTGGAAGTGCACGAGGCCACCGCTGATGATCTGCGCATCGGCATCGCGTCTGGGAAGCGGGGCTTGTGGCCAGTTGTCCGCAGCTCGACGCGGAGCTTCAGCAGTGGCTCGGCCCGTTGGCAGTGGCGGGCAGCGCGAGCTCGGCGGTGCACCTGGGGATCGAAGGCTCCGTTCGGCGCCCTCTCGGAGCTCGAGGCCAAGCCGCAAGATCGCCGCAGGCGTCTCGGGCTCCTCGCGTGGAGGCCAACAACCTGCCCAACAACAGTGCGTCCTAGGTTTCGCCGGCCACCGTGTCTCTGCCAGTGGGCCCCTTTCCAGGGGTCACTTATGGAGGGGAAGTCCACTGCGTTAAGGATAGAGAGTTGGGCATGCAGCATGCATGGGGGGAAATAGGGCACGTGCATTCGCCCGGCTGCCAGTGGGGGATCTCTTTCTTTCGCTCGCTTGCGTGCCGAGGACCCTTGCTAGCGCGTCGCCGTGGCGCCCATGGTGCGATGGAACAAAGAAAATTAGGCTGGTTAGTGTCACTCGTGTCTGCGCCCTTTGCGTCTGCCACGCCCGCGGCAGGCGTGGTCGAACATTTTGATGTTCCCGAGCGACACCCAAAGGCCTGGCGTTGGAGGCCCTGCGTTCGCCGATGCCCAGCTACGCGGTCTTGCGGGATCGCACTCAGGTGGGCATCCAACTCACTTTCATGAGCCCCCAGCCCCTGAAAAGACTCTTGCACAAGTCTGCTCTGAGGCTCTTGGAGGTGCCTGTGGCCGATAGGTTGGGGCTGTCTTGGGGTAGAGCTTGTTTCGCTATTGTCAAGGCGCGGGCCAAATCTACCAAGTTCACTCCTCTCGAACAGGGTGCCATTCGTAGGTTAGCGTGCAGCGGTCCTTGAGACCCCGGCAAGGTCCTCAAGTTAGACTACAACTTTCGGCGGAGCAGCTCGTCTGTGTTTCGCGAGGGACGGAGCTCCTCTCCATCATCCGCCGCCCCTGGAGGTGCGAGGCGTGCGCCCGAGAGCCAGCAGAGCTTGCCGCGGCCTCCATTCTGGCGCAGCACCTGATGGTGATCTGTCGCCTTTGGAATGTCTTCGTTTTTCGAATGGAATCACCGAGCGGCCCGAATTCTTCTGGCCGCAGCCGCGCAGTTCGGGGAGCCAACGGATCAGATCGGGAACTAAAGAGGGCGGCGAACCTGGAGGGGGAGGGACGAGGGCCAACGAGAGCGCGCCCGAGTCTGACGCGCCTCGGGATAAATGGGAAGCTCCTGAGGAGCCATAGAGCGGCAGAAAATTATGAAACTGGAAACGCGGCGGGGGCCAGGGAAAGCCCGCGCCCCTGAGCGCAACCGGGGAAACAACGCGCGAAGTTAGGCATTGGCCTCCGCGCGCTGATGGCGCCCAGGGCGCCCATGGACAATCCTGTCGAACAACCTGAGCTGGCCAACGCGGGTTCTCGGATTCTCTGGGGGCCCCCGACATGGGCCGCGGAGCTTCGTAACGCATCGAGCAGTCAAGACCTATGTTAAGCATCCAATTGTTGATCTAGGGCGCGCTGGCTGGAGTTTGTACCAGGTAGACGAGGAAATAGAGCTGGCCAGCTCCGTCCTCGGCCCAGTGCATCGTCCTTGCCTTAGCCTTCGGCGGCTGCGGAGCTCACTGCTCCTGCCATGGCCACCGTGCAAATGTTGGCCACTTGCCAAAAACGTTGCTTATTGTGCCGCCGTGGTTTGGCAATGCGGGTCGCCGCTTTCGGGGCCTGTCGCTCGGGAATCATGCGCGGGCATGTTCGCTGAGGCCAACCAGCGCAAGCACCTTCAAACGCTTTCCGCGAAAGCCGGCCTTTCCCACGCGGAATGGGCGCATGGGAGAGGCGCGGCGTGCGCAGATCAGGCCGCAAAGGTCGGTGCTAGGCTACATCCTAGAGCGTCGCCCAATGAAGATGCCAAGGCTGATCGGAAAGTTGATCGCAGGGTGACGGTTGCTCGCGCCGTCTGTAGGTTTGCCGCCAGAGTGCTCCTCGCATGGCCTTGGCTCGACCTCGACGGGGCCCCGGCAATCTCTCAGTGCAAGGCGTCTGTGGGCGAGGCTCATGGCAGAAAGCGCGAGTGGGCTTTTTTTGGGGGGGTACAGTATGGCGTCGCTCCGTTTGCGGACTGGGCTCTCGTGGTCTCACTCGGCCCAACCATGGTTCCTGCAAGGGCCGCGCTCAATGCGACATGGACCGAGCTGAGGAGCTTGGTCACCAGCCCGCGCTTTTTCACGCGTCTGGTGGGTCCGATTTTTCCTCTCGCGTTCACGCGCGGGGCCTTCTTGCATCGGGATGCTCTTGTTAATTCCAATTTCGCCCAGCTCTGCTGCGGGCAACTCAGCAGGCGCAGCAGCGCCATCAGGAGCAGCATCATCACAGGCCTCCGCCGAAGAGGGGGCCTCAGGACAGTGGGGGCCCCTGTCTTGCCCACTTTTAAGCCTGGTCTGTATCGGCAATCCAAATTTCACGCCAAGGGTTCGCATGCCGCGGCTTTTCGCTCCGCCTCAGACGATCCTTTTACCCCTGGGGCGGGCAGCGGGGGACAGGGGTGGTCGGGCGAAGATGACGGACCCCCTTAGCCACATCGCTGCAGCCGCGAGGCGAGGGCGAGCGGCAGAGGGGGGTCGCACGCAGCCTGTCCCTAGCGCTAGCTCGGGCAGCGGCCCAGTGGGACCAAGTGCGGGCTCAGGTAAAGTTTGCGCTGGATCACGGTCGGGAGCGAATGTTGAAGAGCCTGGAACTCAATCTGGCGATTTCGTGGAACGGATCATCGTCGCCGATGCCACTGTCGAGGGGGAGCAGGCTGGTCGACCCGACTTTCGGACCGCATTCTCCCCGTCTGGCTCGCGCGTCGCTCGTTGGCAACGTTTTCGCCCGCCGGGTGCAGGAGCCCTCGCCGTTTCTTCCGTCCGTGGGCGGCGCGTGAGCAACGTTCCTTGCGCTGTGTGTTCTGGCATTGCTGTGCCTCCTCAAGCTCGGGATAATCGCCCGCCCGAGCAGGGGGCGGAGCTGGCGCGCGTGAGAGACAATCTCTGTGGAGAAGAACAGACACTGCGCGAGCCTGGTTAAATCTAACGAAAATGATTAATTGTCCTGGCCTCCCTGCCAAGTCTCGCCAGCCTCGGGCGCGCGTAGGCTGCTGCCCGTCGGTGTTAACCGGATCCCCCTCCTCGTCCTCCTCTTCCGCCTTCGGTCCCCGCGACGGCGCTTCTTGGGGGGGGGGCTAGCGCGCCTCGAGGGCCGCTTTGGCGCGCGGGCACTTCAGTGCGGGTCAGTGGCTCGGGCGGGCGCGATGTCGCGAGGGCGTCGACAACGGCGGTGACAATGGCGATGGCGGTGGCTATGAAGACGATGACTCAATGCCACTGCCGACGGCGGCGGTGACGCAGCGTCACAGAAGAGGGCGGCAGTGAAGATGTGCGCGCGCAGCAATGCAAAACATCTGGCAGCCGTGTTTGATGAACGGCGTCGCAGAGCTCTAGATTGGCATGCTTCGGAGCCCTGTGGTTCCAGAGAGAATTGAACACGCGCGCGCGGCGGCGCGCGCACGTGGCCCGCGGTGCATCGGATGATGCGGATTCGCGCACTGGGCGCGTGCAGGATCAGCGCGGATGCACCGCATGGTGAGATGGCAATGCGGATTCTGGCCGAGGCAATTCAAAGCGTTTGGCTTTCCCAGGAATTCAGAGAATGCGCGGGTGCAACACATCTGAAATATCGATGCTGACACATCATTTTTTGATAGTTTGCGATGAAGTGCTTGCCGAACTGCACGCGTTCTTAGAACTGAAAAAACTCGGAGCTCGTACCATAAATGTCACTCCCAATGATTTCCTGACAGTGGTCCAGGCCTAGATCCGTAAGAGGAAACGTTCCTGCGAATGGCAGCATGAGCAAACTCATGCTATGTTTAAAAGAAAGAACAAACGAACGCCCTCGAATTATCATAGTTTTATTCTTAAACAAAGAACACCCTCCTACCATTATCAAAAAATACAACCTGCCCCTGTGCGAAATGCAAATTTATTATGTATGTGTTCCATATCAAGACAAATCAAAGCAACGGCGCGTGTTCCTTCAGCGGAATATATATTACTACAAACACAATACGAGAACCGGGCAACAAATATTCAACACGCGCACCACGAATGCAGATATCGCATGCTTTTGCTTGACGTAACCACATGCCATTCACGGCGGCCTCTTGGCCAGGCCCAGTCCACGGCGAGGTCTTCCAGCGCGCGCAAGGCGTTGGCCTCCCGGTCCGCCCTGGCACCGCTCTGGCAATAGCACGGGCAATTGCCCGTGGCTTCCAGCCCCGCTGCCACTGGGGCCATGGCCCAAGGGCCGTTCAAAGAAGCACTCAAACATAAAAAATGGAACAACGATAAAAATAGTCGAACTCTTCGGGCGCCCTCCTCGCAAGAAGCCGGAAAAAAATGCATTCCCCGGGCAGTTGAATTTGTTCTATACTTCTATACTTATACAAAAAACAATAATGGGCGGAAGCTACTTACTTTGCACTTTCCTCTGTTTTTGCATTTTGCATGTTTGCTTTTATTTGGTTTTGCACGAAAATACCGAATGCAAAACGCACAAAAATGCAACTTCTCCTGGGCCGACCTCGCCGTTCTCCTGGCCCGATCAGCGCGACCCCGGGCGGGCTCCAAGCTCCGCGGTGAAACCTGCGCGCTTGGAGCCCAGAGCGCTGGGGCCTTGTCGCCACGTCGTCTTGGGCCTGAGACCTGATTCCCTCGGCTTGAAACCACGCGCCTGAAACGCACGCTCTGGCTCCCGAGCTCCAGCCCTCATTCCTCGACTTGGACCCGCCCGATTCCCGAGTTTCCGGCAGGCTCGCCCGACGCCGCGGGCCTGGGCGCGAAACGCAGCAGCAAGCGAGAAGCGCGGGGCCCCTGAGACGCCCAGCAGCAACCAAGAAGCACCAGGCCCCATGCCCGAAGCCCAAACCTCGAACTCTACGCCTCTACTCCCAGCCCAGAGGCCACGCGCGCTGGGCTCTGGGCTGAAGTTCTGCAGCCCTGAGCCTAAAATGCCCAAAACGTAAGGCCGAAGGCCGACCGAGATCTCGAGCGCCATGAGCGCGCGCCGGCAGGAGGGGCCTTTCGGGGGCGGGGGAAATAAAACGAACTCCTCCTCCCTCCTTCTCTCCAGCACCGTGTTTCGGTGTTCCTCTTCTCCCTCCTCCTAAACCCTTGCCATCATCCGTTCCCCTTCCTCTTTATCCTTACCTTCCCCTTCCCCATTCCCTTCCTTTTCTCCTTCCCTCCTTTTCCCCTTCCCTTTCGCGGCATTCACTTTTCCCCGGCGAGCCTCGTCGGCCTCGCCGCCAGAAACAAAGAGCACAGGCAGTAGGAGCAGGGGCAAGTGGAGCGCAGGCGGCAAATTCTCTGGGCGACGGAGGAGGACGAGAGGAAGGAACCGCAGCTTTTCCGAACGAACAAGGGGGAGAAGAGAACGATCACCGTTCCTCACCGGGGGAATCGCCTATTCGTATAATTATAATAATTTTACACACGTGTTTCTAGTATTTCAACGTATTTAGGGAAGCTGCTGGGGACGATCTTCTCAGGTGTCGCCCACACATGGGCCCACATATACGAACGTTCGACGGCACAGAAAGGCTCCAAAAACAAAGCCTAAGGTCCAGTCCATATTCGTGATTTTCTTACGCGAAACCTGGAACCCATGGAATTTGACGCTACTTCTTAATATTCCAAATGGGTGTAATGTGTTTGGTGTGACTCTGACATGCACGCGTGTGGCCTTCCTGCCTGTCGGCAAGTAATCCTTGAAATGCGGTTATTTATTCGCAAAGGGAGTGCGAGCGCATTGTACTACTTTAGAGAGATGGAAGATGCGATCGCTCGTCGCCTGGAAAGATATTATGTCATATCTAGGGCGGGCGATCGTGAAGACACAGCACAAACAAATACCACAGGGGGGGGCGCTGCAACCCCGACGGTGGATGGGCAGCCCACGGGCGGCGACGACGCGCCCACGGGCGGCGACCGGGCGAACGCCCGACAACCCAGCCAGCCCACGCGGCGCCCACGACGCGCCCACGGTCGGCGACTGGGCAACACCCCCCGCGGGCCCAACGGGTCCACAGGTGGCGGCTTGGCGAACAGCCGCGGAGCTCTCCGTCTTAAGCCCTCGGGCAAACAGCAAGAGTCTTGCTGTTTGCCTGGTTTTGTCGAGGCCCTGGTTTTATTTCCTGGCGGGGGAGGGACCCGACAAGACCTCCTGGGTGCAAGCAGAAACTTTCCTCTCCAGTCCAAGCGACAGTGTCAACACTGCCTCCGCGTCCAACGCAACCACTGGAAGCGCCACAAATAAACCGCCACCTCCTTCTCCTCCTCCTGTTCCTGTCCCTGCTCCTCCCCTGTCCTCCTCATCCTCTTCTCTTCTCCTCCTCCCTCCTCGCTCGCTCGCTCGTGGCTGGCGTGGTGATCCTGTAGCCGTGCTGACCTGCCCTGCCACCTCCCCGCGGCTGAACCCAGCGGGGATGGCGGCGCATTGGGGAAAAGGTGAGAAGCAATCTGTAAGAAACGAAATACCAGAATGACCTAGATAGGTGTAGAGAGGTGGGGCGTCATAACAGAACAGCCAGGAAAGTATGAACCTTACCTGCAACTCCAAATGACGAGCGCTCAGAGGGAAGGGAGAGGAAAAACGAAGGTGAGGAAGGGAAACAGAGGGGAGGAGGGGGGGGGCAAGGAAGTGCGCGTTCGCGTCTAAGCCTTACAGGTGGTTTACCCCGTTCGCAAGGAAGGAGGAAGGAGGAATAGGAGGCCTCAAAGGCACGCAGGAGGTGGAGCCAGGAGGACGCTGAGGTAGGTAGGTAGGTGGGTGCGCGTCTAAACGGGATGCGACAGGCGGTGTTGCAACGCCTTCGCGCGGCCTAAAAGGTGAAATGGAGCACTGCGATGAATGCGGGTGCGTAGGAGGAGGGCAACGGCGATGAGGTGGGCGAGGAGGAGCTGGTGCAAAAAGGGCTTGGCGCGGAGGTGGCTGCTGTAGCCTGCTTTTTTTTGAGGTGGGGCCGAGGGGTGCGGAAGAGTGCAATTACTCTCTTCCTCCTCCTCCTCCTCCTCCCCCTCCTCTTCGTCCTCCTCCTCCTCATCCTTCTCCTCTTCCTCCTCCTGTTCCACCTCCCCCAGTTCCTTCTCCCGCCGCCTCCACCTCTTCCTCCTCCTCCGCCTCCTCCTCCTCCTCCTCTTCATCCTCCACCTCCTCCTCCTCCTCCTCCTCCTCCTCCTCCTCCTCCTCTTCCTCCTCCTCCTCCGCCTCTCTCCTCCTCCTCCTCGTGCTCCTGCTTCTGCCCCTCCTCCTCGCGCGTGGCCGCGGCGCGCCGCGTCGATCCACCTGCCTGAAGAGTTGAAAGCGGACCGCCGAGGCCGTCGCCTTGGCGTCCGATTCGCGGACGGCTACCTGCTGAGAAGAACGGCGGGCATGGGTGTTGTGGTAGAGGAGGGTGGCGGCGGCGGGGGCAAGGGGAGACTCGGAGGACGGGGGAACGAGGCCAAGGCGAGCGACAGGGCAGCCCGGCAGCGATGGGGCGCGGATGACAGAGCAGAGGCTGGCGAGAAAGCGTGTGCAGAACCAATAGTGGGAGAACGCATCACGGCTGGGATCGACAGCCGAGGGAGTGCAGTCCAGGAGACAGGGGCTGTCGCTCTGAAACCGGTGGTCTGTAGTCCACCCGTGGGCAAGTAGCTTGAGAACCGCAATACTTTGGGCGGGGTGCATTCGGACAAGGACCCGTCGGATCTCCTCCCATGGCCATGCTCGACCTTCATTCTCGGACACGGGGGCCCGGGAGGAAACGCGCGCGGCAAACGCACCGACCAGAGGGTCGGGAAACATATTTTCGAGCATGGCCAGGCGGAAGTGGCGCTGCGTCTTGAGCTTAGGCCGCCTGCGGCCGCGCGGGGGCGGAGGGGGAGGAGCAGGGAGAGACGTGAACGCAGCAGCAGCAGCGGAGGTCATAGGAGCGAGCGAGGCGGGGGAGGACGCGACGAGGCCATGTCCGACGAGTCTGGGAAAACCAGCTGGGGCATTCTCTAGGAATTCGGCGAAAGAGGCCTGCCGCCAGAAGGGAGGGGACAGGGGGCCGCGGGCGAGGAGGCACACGGGCAGGTGGGACTCGGCGGAGGCACGAAGGAGGGGAACGACTGTCCTCCAGCTCTGGAACGTTTCGAGACTGGCTCGGATGAGAGCCGCAGAGGTAGAAATAAGCAAAGAATCAAACTTCGGGCCACCCCATTGTTCAAGATTGAGCCAGCCAGACATGGGGAGCGCGCAGTGGGCAGTGTGCCACAGGCGTGCGAGAAGGGCGGCATCAGTCCTACTGAAGCCGTCGGGGAGGGGCGTGAACTGCGCGACGTAACTCAGGGTCGTCACGCATCTGATGTTGTAGTTGCTGGCGGTCACTCGGGTGGGGCCACCCGCAGCGGCAATTTGTGCCGTGCGCAACCTGTACTTAGCCAGCGGTGCTGCCCAGCTATCAAGGCGAGCCGTCGGCCCGATATGCGTACCAAGATAAACGAGGGATGAAACGACCTCGACTTGTCTCCAATCTGGAATAACAGAATACAGCCGAGTACGATAACGCAAGACAGCATCCCCATCAAAAGGTTCACCAAGAGGGACGATTTTGCATTTAGCAGCCCTGAGAGTCAATGCCGAAATTCTCTCAGCAGCCTTGAAGATTCTGTGGGAGATACGAAGCACGCTGAGGGTCTTGATAGCGGCGCCCACGTCGTCCGCGCAGGCGCGCACGACCCCGAGGAGCCGAAGGTTGGCGCTGCGGCCGAAGTCCTGCATGAACGGGTCCGCGCCAACCGCGAAGAGGAAGCCAGAAGCGGGGCAGCCCTGGATGATGCCGCTCTGGACAAGGTACCTGAGGGGGGGAGGGCCGGGGCCACATGCTGCGACACAGCGGTCGCCGAAGAGGAGCTGCGAGAAGAACCAGCAGAGAGCCTCAGGGAGACCACATCGCGCAAGAACAGAGCATAGCCAATCGTGGGCCACGCTCGGGAAGGCCTGCTGGAAGTCAAAGCTGAGCAGAGATGGCATCAGAGTGGGGGCCGCATCCTGCATCGAATAGATCCCGGCCATCGCATCCATCTCGACAATGTTATCGCCGAAGTTGCGGGTGGGGATGAAGCCTCGCTGGATCTTGTTGGTGGCTTGGGGGGGGGGGGGGGGGGGGGGTCCTCGAGAGCTTTCTAGTCGCGACGGCCGCCGCAATTTTGCTGTCGCAAGTCTTGAGCCCAAGAGGGCGGAGATTGTTCGGAGCTCTGATGCAGCCGCTTTTGCTGTCGCAAGTCTTGAGCCCAAGAGGGCGGAGATTGTTCGGAGCTCTGATGCAGCCCTGGGGGGTGCCACTGTCCTCGGAGGCCTTCGGGATGAACGCGCCTAGAAAATCGTTGCACCCAATGGGGGCGGGGCTGCCATTCAGAATCCACCACATCATGTCATTCAGGATTTGAGCCGAGAGCTGGGACCTCTGGAACGCCTTGTACGGGAGGCCGTCGGGACCTGGAGCCGAGTGGGGCAGGCGGGAGAGGTCGGTCTGGAAGTCCTTAATCGAGGGCGGGGCAACATCAGAGATGTCCAAGTTGGGGCAGAACCTCTGGAGGTACACCGACGCGGCGTGCATGTCAATATCTTTAAGCAGGAAAACGTCGCGCCAGTGCGAGGATATCACATTCTGCATGTCAGACTGAGAGGACACAACCACATCATTTTCACCTCGGATCCCTGCGAGCGTCGTGCGGCGGTCCACTGGCGCCCACAATTTTGCTCGCCGTGAGAGACGCTGGAGCCTCTTCCTCAGCTTGGCCTTGACCTGGCCTGGCGAGGGGAGGGAGGCTGCGGCGCGCATCTCGGCGCGGACTGAGCTCTGCTGGCTCTCCGCGTCTGCGTGCTGGAGCTCGCCCAGCAAGAGGGAAAAACGTGCAGGATCAGACAGAGCCACCCCATCATCTTCACGAACCTCGAAAAGATCACGAGCTAATGGGCAACGAAGAAGACGCGAAGCTAATTTATGATCTTGACGCCACTGCCCGAGAAATGGACCTCATGAGGATCAACTTGGAGGCTATGTTGTGGGGGTCCTTGGAGAGCAGGGCGTTCCTGGCGTAGCGGGCGCCTTCGCGAAGCACCTTCTTGTAAAGCTCGAGGACCAGAGGGGGGCTGAGCTCTGAGAGGTCCAGGGCGGGCCAGGACTCGTCAACGTATTTCTGGAAGTCAGGGTGCTCGAAGACGTGCCTCGGGATGGGCTGGTCATCGGGGTCAGGCGGAGGGCGAGCGCGCAAGATGGCCGTGACGGGGGCGTGATCACTGATTTTGCGCCGTTCAAGGGTCTCTGGAAGGTCCCTAACTTCTGCAGCCAGGTGCGTGGCCGAGACGATCCAGCCTGGCCACGAAATAAAGATCCGGTCGATAGCGGATGTGTGTCGGCGAGAGCCGTTGTAGTGGGTGTGCTCTTCTGGATCCAATTCGACGAATCGTGCAGAGAGACGCTGCCGCGGGGGCCGAAGCTGTCGCCGCCACGCTGGCACAGCAGGATCCTCAGCAGCACCGCCTTCCGAAGGCACTTCGGGCCGCGGAGGTGCCCGAGAGAGGTTAAAATCGCCGACAACGACGACAAGGTAATTAGTGCTCTGGGCCCGACAAGGCGAAACCAAGCTCCGACTCGATAGCACGTATGGTCCTATGCGTGTCATGTATGTTGATGTCGTGGTTATGCATGTTGAAGTGCGAGATGCAGTGATAAGAGTCGGACCCAGACTGCACCCCAGGGCCTAGGAAGAATTTAGTATGGAGTGCACGACCGCGAACCAGTTCCTTGGCAAAGACCGAGGGCCCGTAGCCTGGGAAGGAAGACGGGGGAGGGAACAGAGTGACGACGCCGCCCTTGTTCGAGACGGGGAGGAAAGAGGAGACCGCCGAATATTTCGTAGAGGACATATGCAAAAAATCGTCGAGGTCGAACCTGCTCCCATGAGCCCCCTGGAGACCAATGATCCTGAACCCGCGGAACATTCCCACGACAAAATATATGTTTCGCAGTCCGCACTCTTGGGCAGTGATGAAATAGAGCTCTCGCATTCCAAGTGGCCAGCCCGAGCTCTGGGGAGGATGGGCCTCCCGTCTTCGTGAACCACTCGTTCAAGACGCCACTGTGCGGGAGCGGCGGAAGCGGTGCTCGAGCTGGCCGAAATAGCCTCGACAATCCTAGGTTCGAGAGTAGCCCGATCGAGGCCCTTGGCGCGGAGGTTGTCCTCCTCCCATTCGATAGTCGGCATCTCGTTCGGCTTGGGGGCGATGCGGAGGAGGGGCTTCCACTCGCAGCTGACGATGCCCGTGGACTTGTCAGCATGGAGCTTGAGGTTGGGGTCGAAGGAGGAGAGGGCCTTGCGGGCCTGCTTGGTCGCGAGCTCGCGGCGGACTTGGAACAAGTTCTTGTCCTCAGAGATGTACAAGTCGACTGGCTGACCAGTCGGGCCTCTTGCCTGCGTGCGGCGGCAGGTGCCGTCGTCGAGGCGCATGTTGGAAAGCGCCTGGGACACCATGCGCGATGCCCGGCCGGGGGCGCCACGGATGCGGATGGTGAAGCGCTTCGCGGCAGGGTCGCCCTCGATGCGCCAGCCGCCCTCCTCGAAGTTGGAGTCGGCGAGCCATTGAGCAACGGCCTGGGAGACGGCCTCGCGAGAGACCATCTCACCAGCACGGACGATGGGGATGCACGGGTTGGTACGCCGCTCAAATCCACCACCGCTGGGAGGGGCAGCTGGCGGCTCATCATTCTGAACGGCACACAGGGACTTTTTGAGTTCGGCAATTTCCCTCGCCATGATGTCCATTCTAGAATTGAACGTGTTCTGGCTAGCCTCCATCTTGGCGAGCCTGGCCTCGACCTGTTGGCTGAGCCCACCGACGTGCGCCGTGACGGAGCGGTTGAGCTTGAGCATGGTGGCCTGGAGGGTCTGCATGGCCGAGAGGATCTCATGCTTCTGGGCGTCGACGTAGGGACGAAGATCGCCATCAGGGAGAGACACAGGAGTAGGGCGGTCGCCTTCGATGGACTGCTGCGACGGGAAGGTGGGGACGGCCTGAAGCTGTCGCTCGAGCTCTTCGACCTCAGAGGCAGCCATGGCTGAGATTCTCGTGAGACCGTCAGGGCTGCCTTTGCCGCGGCCTTGGGAGCGTGGGGAGCGGGATCCACGCGGCTCGCCATGCGGGGGCATCTGCGAGAGGGGAGAATGGGCGTGTGTCCGCCAGCCCTTGACGGCTGGATAGCTCGGAGAGAGCTGCCTCGCTCAACCTCGGGCCTGTCCCGAACCTTGAGCCAAAATGGCAACGGCCTCTGCTCCTCCTCCTCCTCCTCCTCCTGCTCTTCCTCCTCCTCCTCCGCGTCCTTCCCGTCGTTTTCCTCCTCCTCCTCCTCTCAGCACCTCCTCCTCCTCCTCCTCCTCCTCCCTCCCTCCCTCCCTCCCTCCCTCCCTCCCTCCCCCCCTCCTTTCCTTATACATAACTTGTCCCTGTCGCACCCCAAGGCCAATTTTTAGGGCGGTCTGGGCGTTTCGCCGTAGACATTATCACCACTTCTGGCCCTGGAACTTAAGCAATGACAGCAGTGATACAATTAGAGGGCGGGTCGTTTTCAAAATGTGGCTCTCGCCTTAGCGCCGCGCACACTCGTTGTAAGCATTTGCAAAAGTTTAACATGTTGCGGGTGGTTCCTTTTCAAAACGTGGCTCTCGCCTTAGCGCCGCGCACGTTCGTTTGATAATTGTGCAAGAGTTCCACGAACTTCCATGATGAGCAAAAAAGAGATGGTGAATTTTTGGCGGGATTCAAAATTATGAGGGCGCAGCTGTTACGTTGATTCGCGGTGTTGTAGTCCCAGGAATGGTGTTCTGGCACGATTCAAGATCGTCAAGATACAACAAATCAGGTTAATCCGCTGCGTTGGAATACCGACAACAATGTCTTGGTATGTTTCAGGGTCTTCAAGCGGTTGTCTTCCAACGTGGCAGTTCCCTGTGGAAATGAACCGTTGTAGGGGCCTATGAAGAGGGACCTTGGAGGGAGGGTTTATTCCAACATCTTTGATGACTCTTGGGTTTTCACTGGTCCTTCTCCTCCTCCTCCTCCTCGTCCTCCTCCGCCTGCCCCCTCCTCCTCCTCCTCCTCCTCCCCTTCCCCCTCCCTCCTCCCCTCATCCTCCTCGTCCTCTTGTCATTGTCCTCCTCTTCCTCCTCCTGCTCATCATCATGCTCTTTCCTCCTCCTCCCGTCTCCTCCTCCTCCTCCTCCTCCTCCTTCCTCTAGTTTCTTCTGCCCGCCAGCCTGGAGTTCCCCCTGGAGCTGCCGCCCCCACAGCACCTTGGCGGGCCAAGTCACAACAGGAGACGAAAACATTGATCCACCCAACATAGCAGGGCTAGAGGCACCCGCCACCCGTGAACCGGTGGGCCCCGCCGGCCGTGGGGAAGTCCCCGTGAGCTCCTGCTCGGGCCGAGGGAGGCAGGTGGAGATGAGCAGTGCAGCAGGGCGAGGCGGAGGAGGACTGGACCGGTGTGACTTCGGCTTGCCGCACGGACCGCTCCCCCAGGTAGTCCCAGCTACCCTCCACGGGCTTCCCCAGCAGTCCGGGGCGGTATCAACACCCTGGGGGCGCCGCCGCTGCTGAGACTGCCACGGACTCCTCGGGGAGACCGCTGAAGGCACCCTGTGCTACCCTGGGTGTGCGCGAGCCCATATCTTGCCAGACTGGAACGGAAAAAGAGGGGGGGGGAACGATCAAGGTGGAGGCGCCGCTGTCCAGTTCTCCCCCGGAAGATCAAGGACGTCCAGGCTTGCGCCAGGGGAGCGTGCTCGCAATCCCTATAAGAGGGGCCCAGGACAATGGAGGGGGCTGTGCGGGGGGGAGCGGGGAGGAGGGGGTATGGCGGAGGAGCGGCATGAACAGTAGCACGAGATGGAGGCGGAGGGGGAATCACAATAACAATAACAACACACGAAGAAACATTAGAAGAAACATGAGAAACGTGAAAATGAACATGTCGTTGATATTTCATAATGCTTCTCTGTGCAGCAGAAATACTGCTCCGCGAAGAAGTTGACATGCTCCTCCTCCTGGACGTTCAAGCCGTGAGACATCTACGACGGTTTCCAAAATCAACTGCGCGACAATCGGATGGCTATTGGTGCCTTTGAACTTTCAACGACTGTTGAACTTCATCGCAACATTAATGAATGTACCGTTAAGCATCCAAACCATGATGACATCATATCTACCCCGTCCCAACGATCGCTTGCTGATCTGCCCGAACTGGCTACTTCGAACCCGATCACAACAGAAAACAAAATCAAATCCGCCGGCCCCCTTGTGGGGCCACCAGGCTGTAGGACGAAGATGCTGCTCCCTGCGCCAGTTGCACTTTCAAGTCTCCAATGTTACAGTCCTACTTTCTGCGTCCCACTGTGAATTGTTGAAGTCCGCGCGAGAAGGGGGAGCCTCAAACCGCCCGGTTACCACGCCCGGATCGCGTTCTCTGTATTAAGGGGGGGGGGCGTGGGACAAGTAAAAACACAGGAGATTCGCTCACGTCCCCGTGGCCACAAACTCTTGTGAAGTATAATATGCTTGCGTCCCCGAGGAAACACACACCCGTAAATACTCGCGTCCCCGAGACGACACCACCCTGAAAATTATACAATGTTCGCGTCCCCGAAGCCATGAACCTTCGCAAATTACACCATATTCGCATAGCCGAGGCCTAGAGTGCTCCAAGGCGCCCGAAGATGGTTTCAAGACGGCCCAAGAGAGCCCAAAGAGCCGCAACAGCGGCCCAAGAGACCTCCCGAAAGAGCCCCAAGAGGCCCAAACCGTAGATTTTGACGAGAAAGTGTTTGAAGGATTTCGGCCGTCTCATATTTTCGGCTCTCCGACGCTCCAAGACGGCTCAAGAAGCTCCCAAGACCGCCCCAAGACAGCCTAAGACGCCTCCAAGACGGCCCAAGAGGGCTCCAAGGTGGCCCAAGAAGCGCTCGAGACGACCCTAGTGGGCTCCAAGACGGCCTCAAGAGGGCTCCAAGCAGGGGACCACGAACCGAACATTCGATACTTGTCCTGAGAATCGCCCGCTGGAGGCCCCAAGAGGCCGCCAAGAGGCCCCAAGAGGCCCCAAGAGGCGCCCAAGAGGCCTCTAAGGGACCCAAAGGATACCCCACGAGGCCCCCAACAGGCGCCCAAACAGCCTCCAAGAGGCCCCCGAGAGGCTCCCCACGACACCCCAAGACATATACAAGAGGCCTCAGACACACAACCCAGGCACGGTGGCGGGATGGGGGCGAAGGCCACTAGGATAACGCCAACGTCTCAATATGCGACGATGATTCCTATCCGCCCCCGCATGATGTTCCCAAATGCGCCACCGCAGCGCCGAGACGCACCGACGCGACTCTGATGTATCCCTTTCTGATAAAGAAGGGGCTGGCGGCAAGGGGCGCAGCCCTTACGGATATGACCAGGACCTGAAATTGGCAGTTGCCCATACAAAGATTATGTAAATTTCAGTTGGTTTGCTATTCATAATCTCTTTGACTGTGGACACAAGGAGGTCCCCAGGAAATATCATCGTACTCGACATACTTGTATTTCTGGATGTCTGATTATCTTCAGCTTCTGTAGCGCATGCGCAATTGAATTGCGCGTTGTCACAGCTTCCTTGGAGGACGCCGTCATCTTCTCCAGAAAGCATGCTTGATTCTCGTTGGCGTTACTGCGGCCGTGCTGCGGCCGTTTTCGAACTTACGGCCATGTCCGTGTCACTGCCCGTTCAAATATTGTTATCTGGAATTGATGCGTCGACGTGTCCAACAATTCGCGCGCCCATGTCATTTTGGAGACTTTGGTCGCTGCGTCTGGTTTGGCCGAACTATTTTGCCAGCGCCGTCAATGGCTCATGATGAATGGGCGTGCCGGGTCTCCGGGCTCTCTGTTCGAACTCCCTCGCGGTTCTAATCAGTGTGACGTAACCCTTGGCTGTCAAGATCACAGCAGGGTGTTTTGTAACCTGTCGACTCGTAGCTTGCTCCAATCTGCAGATTACACATTGACGTGTCCGAGTTGAAGAACAACGGTGTGTGCATCCCCTCCCTGGGAATCTGGAGTATTTGATGTAAGTTGCGTGTGGAACATAGGTGTGTATGTGTATATATATATATATATATATAAAGAGAGATTCATTTGCGTCACCAAACTCGGCGATGGCCCGCAATTGCTGTCGCAGAAGATCGCCGCGTCGCTTGCAACGCGGTGGGCGTGTGTCAAGCCCCTCGTGCCCGCCACGCGAGTATGTAGGCCCATCCACGAAACGGTTTTAGCGCGTCGTGTGCACATCGCCCGACTTGCGGGGCTCCTTCATTCCATTGCACTCCAACTGGGGGCCGCGCAATTGACATTCCCTTGGGCCACCCCCCTGTGGGCTCCAGGAGAACGCCCAAGCCGACTCCAAAGAGGCTAAGTCGGCCTGTGGCCCCCTCAACGCCCCCCCCCGCTGGCCACCGACGACCCAAGCTGGCCCCCAAGTGACTCCGACTCTGCCCCATGGCTGGCCAAAAACGGCAATGAACCGAGCCCGCTACGCCAACACGCGCCCAGAAATCCCCCAGCATGCCCCAAGACTCGGCGCAAAAGGGCTTAGGACAACTCAAGGCGACAAAAAACAAGCGCATCAACACATTCAAACCAGCGTTGTCCTTGCATCCGTGGCCGTGTGGCCCGAGGTGGGCCCATGTCAGTCCCAAGGGCCCTTCCACGTCGCAGCGCAGCAGAAGCGATCGGCACGCGCGCTCTAGAAGGCCGGGCCCGGGCACATGCTTATAGTCTGGCTGCAAGGAGAGGAGAAGGGGCCGGAAGGCGGCCGCGGAAGGCGGGAGAGAGAGGGAGGGCACTCACTGCACGGAGACCTTCGTCAGGAGTGGGCGGTGCGCCCAGCCTGCGCTGAGGCAGCCTGGCAGTGAACGCGGAGCGGCATCACGGCCACACCAGGGGGCCGAGGCCGAGGCAGCGGGCGCCGAAAGCGTATGCCAAATCGAACCAGCACCGGAGGAGCGGCGACCGAGCCCGCAAGAGCGGGTGCCATCTCGATGTTCGTCGGAAGGCCGTGGGTGACAGGCTCTTGCTGCCAGTGCGGCGCCAGCGGGATGCGGGGAGGCCCAACCGCCCGCAGGGGCTGCGCCAGCGACCAGCTCGCCTGCAGCAAAATGCTGCCGTACTGCCATGCTGGGCTGCGGAGAGCTGGCTCCAAGACTGCCGAGCGCTGCAGAGCAAGCCGCGATGCTGCCGGGGGCTGCTGTCTGCAAAGCACCAACTACTGAAGTGGGGCAGCGCGGCGAGGGCGCCCGCTACCGAGAGGGAGCACCCAAGCGGCGGGGCGGAAGGCGGGGAAGGGGAGGGCTGACTGACCCGGCAGGTGCGCGCATCACTGAAGGGGCCCTGGGATACACACATAAATACAAACGAGTTACGGGACTCCCAATATTTTCTCATTTCTTCTGGGTTCTTGTCTTCCCCCCCCCCCACTTCCCATAGTTTCCCATGTGTTCCTGGGAGTCGACGATTCGCTGTGTCTCTGTGTGTGTGTTTCTCCCCTCCACGCATTTCGCATTTCGCAATCATAACAGCCTCCACGGCGCGCGCGCCGGCGACCCCCGACGCGCGTTCCGCGGACGCTGCGGCTCAGAGCTGCCCGGCGTGAGCAGGTCGGAGTCGTGCAACCGGGGGGCCAGGAACGCCCCTGCCGCAGGAATGGCCAGGCGCGGGCGCCCGACTGCAGGAGCAGCGGGGCAGGCGGAAGGGAGAGCCGAAGCGGGGGAGGGAGCAGGTGGGGAGGGAGCCCCGTGGGCCCAAGCGTCTCCCCAAAGAGGCCACCAGAGGGCCGGAGGTGGCCCCACGAGAAGGACCCGAGGGCCCACAGGGCCCGCGGCGGGCCCGGAGAGAGGAGCTTCTGGGAGGGCCCCCCCAGAGCAGAGAGAGAGGGACAAGCGGTGCTCGAAAACGGGCTCCACAGCCCCTCGAGCCCCTGGCTCGATGGCTCCGGTGGCCCGCCCGTGCCGACGCCAAGTAGCGTGTACCGCTCTAATCGCGGCGCGGGCTGGCAAAGACCAACCTGCAACCTGCAACCTCTTCTTCTTCTCCTCCTCCTCCTCCTCCTCCATCTTCTCATCACCCCCGATCATCATCATCATCATCATCATCATCATCATCATCATCATCATCATCATCATCATCATCATCATCATCATCATCATCATCATCATCATCATCCTCATCCTCATCCTCATCCTCATCCTCATCCTCATCCTCATCATCTCATCCTCATCCTCATCCTCATCATCATCATCATCATCATCATCATCACCATCACCATCACCATCACCATCACCATCATCATCATCATCATCATCATCATCATCATCATCATCATCATCATCATCATCATCATCATCATCATCACATCATCATCATCATCATCATCATCATCATCATCATCATCATCATCATCATCATCATCATCCCGCCTCAGGGCCAACGTTAAGGGGGACCAGCTCAGAGGGGAAACATCGACCTGGACTCGGGGATATATCGCCGATGTATCGTCGACAGGCCACCGATAGAGAATCCGCATGCTCCTGGGCGGGGTGGGGTGGGGATAACGGGCCCCTATCGCCGATCAATGGGTCATTGGGGGTCAATGCACCTCCCTCTGAACCTTACCCCCGCTAACGCTCCCCCTAAAGTTTCCGGGTCGTAGCTGGGCTCTCCGGCTGCCGTTCGAGACGATTTGGGCCCCCACCCCCGGAACGCTCTCGTCGAGGCGCAGCTGATGGAAACCACCCTGGGCCCCGAAAACAATCGCAAAACGTAGGGCAACGTTGAACACTCCCCCCTGAGCCTGTTCCCAACCCTTACGTTGCCCCTAACGATGTCCCTGGCCGCATCGATTCTTTGAAGTACAACATAACATAACATCTGGTAACGGTCATTACTCTGGGGGAGACGCCGGGGTAAGGATAACCCTTGGGCGGGGAGAGGCACATCGGGGCGGGGGTGCGCTGCGAAGGCACAAATATGCGCGCGAGCGCCAGCATGTGGGGGGCCGGGTTCAAGCCCCCTCCCCTGCGTACGAACGTTACCGTTACCCGGAGGGGGGGGGGCACGGGCAATGACCGTTGCGCGCAAGAAGACAAAAATGGGAAGCACAAGAACATACTAGCACGATGTGTCCTTCTCGGAGGCGTGTGTCCGACCCGATCATATAATACAACCATGTCGCAGTCTATCGCTTCCCGGGCGGTGCGGCCGGAACGCGCCCGCCACCGCGCATGTACGTGAGACTTCTCGGCGCGCGTGTCGCCCCTTTTGGGGCGACGAGCACGTAGCATGAGGACGTCTGGGTGCCGCAGAGAACAGTAGGAAGGCACCAACTATGCACCAACACCGATCCTGGCCAGGATCACCCTGGGCCCAGGATCGGTGTATACGCCCTCCTGCCTTGGGCAAGAAGGCATATACACCGATCCTGGGCCCAGGGTGATCCTGGGCCAGGATCGGTGTTGGTGTATAGTTGGTGCCCTCCGAAACAGAGATCTCCCTCCTGGGCCGCCGCGCGAGCGGCGCTCCGAGCTCCGCGCCGCCGTGCCGAGGCGCCTCCGGAGGTCCCAGAACGTCCGGTGGGCGCCCGCCAGCTTGTTGCGGATGTACGTCAGCGTCGCGTCCGTCTGCGGGGCCGGGGCGTGGGGGGGGGGACGCGAGACGCGAGGCTCAGAGGTGAGCGGGGACCGACCGTCCCAGTACTCCTATGGGCCTGCCATGACAAGATCTGAGAAGCTGAACACGTCCTACGAGCAATCACGGTACTCTGAGAACCTGAGCCCGATGTGGTAAAACAAGACAGTATCGGCAAGAAGTGTTCCAAAACATGTTGTACAAATGGCAAAAAAGGTTATCAGAACATGCTTTGGTGGGCCTACACGGTGGAGGCATTGGACAAGGAAGCCTTCGATAAGGAATCCCAGAGTCTGGAAGCCAGTGGAGCTCCAATCGAGGCTTGGCCATGGATATCACCGCCGCCCTCATCAGATAAGGAATCCTCCAGGGTCTGCAGCATCCTGGGCGCATTCCTGAACCAACGCCCCAACCGCAAGCAAGCCAGGACGCTTCGCCACTGCTCGAGCGGGGGGAAGGAGGCGAGACGCGAGCTTTCCAGAAACAAAAACGAGGCCCTTGGAGCAGAAGCCCGGGACCCGAAGGGGGGCATGCAAGACGGCCTCGGCCAGACAGGTGCTGAGAACACGTCGTGCAGGCCAGATAAAAAATGGCTCTCGAACCATCCAATGGTGGGCCTGTATCGGGTGTTGCTAGAAGTGCCCATGGCCCAAGGTGCCCCCAGCTTTGTGCTCCACTTTGGAGCCCTTGGGGTCCTCTGGGCCTCGTGGAGGGTGCCCTGGAGGCCGCCTGGGCCACCCCGGCTCGGCGGCGAGCGAGGGGGAGGAGGAGGAGGAGGAGGAGGAGGAGGAGGAGGAGGAGGAGGAGGAGGAGGAGGAGAGGAGGAGGAGGAGGAGGAGGAGGAGGAGGAGGAGGAGGAGGAGGAGGAGGAGGAGGAGGAGGAGGAGGAGGAGGAGGGGTACTTCCAGCAGCACCCGACTGCAGGCCCGCCCGTGGACGCCTCGCCACTGCTCGAGCCCGGGGGGACCCGGCCTCGGCCCCCCCGTGGTCTCCAATCCCCCCCCCGCTCCGAGAGGGGCCGCCCGCCCGTCTCGCCCGGGGCAGCGAGAAGCGTGAGCTGGGCAGGTCGTGCCGACAGGAGAGGATGACGACCCAGCAGACCACCCCAACCCAGCCCGAAGGCCCGAATTTCGGATTGGGGGGGGGCGTGAGGGTTCCACATGTGTTGTTCCCCCCCCCCACCCCCCCCACTGGAAATCGAGGGTAAATCTGAGCCTTCGGGTTGGGTTGGGGCGGTTTGGTGGGTGGTGAGAGGAGCAGGCACAGAAGCACCTCATGCCTTCAACGACAGGAACCATAAACAAAATACAGAAGGAACGCATACGAGCACAACATGTACAAACAAACTACGTAAAAATTGCATACATCACAACAAGTACGTCATAAACCTTGAACCGTTGAAGTACAGCAGAAACACACATAGAAAGCGCAGAGCTCATACAGAGATGCAGCATGCATCTCGCGAGGGTGATCCTCGCCCTTCGAGCACTGCAACCCCCTCGCCCCCAGCGCAGCGCAACTCTCCCGGCGCGGCCGCCGGCCCTGGGCTTCGGATATCGATGCGAGCGCACCTCTGAAGGGGCCCAGGGACACACAAATCAATACACACACAAATCCCAGGATTCCCGCTATTTTTCCAGATTTTTTTGGATTTTCGTCTTCCCTCCTTCTTCCCATATTTTCCCATAGTTTCCTGGGAGTCGACGATTCACTGTGTCTGTGTGTTTCTTTCCCTCCTGAGAATAATACAACGAGAACGATACCATGATGCGATTGGTTAGGATACGCCCCAGAAGAGGTGTCAAAGCACCTACAGCAGCCCTCACTTCCGGAGTCTGCGAAGAACAGCAAGAAGCCTTTGAGATCCTCGACCGTCCGAGTGAGGGGGCCGAACGGTCTTGCACCATCCCTGTGCGCATGCCTGCAGGGGGCGTCCGCCGTTCCGTGAAGTTTCTCACTGCTGTTGAATATTGATTACTGATCAAGCTCTTATTCTTGGACCCCCGCTCCATCTCAAGCGTTTCGGGGTAGCGCTCAAGCCAGCGCCCCAACAACAACGACAGCGCTCCCGCTCGATACTTCCTCGCTTTTCACCCAGGGTAGGTGCCCTTGTTCGCCGCCGGAAGCTGGCCGTCCAACCAAACCAGCGCTCCCACTCTATGCTCTCTCGCTTGTTGCACAGAAATAGCGTTCACGCTTTTGCGTCCTCAAGCCGCCCCCCTAGAGCAAAGTCGCTCCCGATGATGCATGCGTCCTCCCTTTTCACTCCAAACCAAAGTCTTGCTGGCCGCCGGAAAAAAAAACCTTCGAACTAAACCCGCGTTCCCGCTCGATGCTTCCTCGCTTTTTACCCTGGAGTCGCGCGCCCGCCTTGGGTCCGCAACCTGGGCCCCGTACAATTAGGTCGGGCATGCCCTCCGACAGGTGGACTTTGGACGACAAATCAAAAATTGTCAAAACATCTACAAGCATACAAATAAGATAGATTCGAAAAATCGTCCCCAGGCATTCTTTTTCGACAATTGTTGAATATTCCTCCTGCAGAGGGACGTGCCCGGATTAAAGCTGCCCCCCAACAAAACCAGCGCCCTCGCTCGATACTTCCTCGCATCTTATACCCATGACAGGCGTTCCCAAGCCTTGAAGGTCCGCAGGCCGACCCCCCCTACAGCAACGACGCTCCTGCTCGATCCTCCTCGCCTGGTGCTCAAGACGGGCGCTCCTACCCGCAAACCGAAGCAGGGGAACGAACAATGCCATAAACATAAAAACTCGGCGGTGTTTTAATGATGTCGTTGTTCGATCCCCTATGTTGACTCCAGTCGGGCGCTCCTACTCGCATCCGAAACAAGGGAACGCGGTGTCATGTTCACGACGTCGTTCGCTCCCCTATGTTTTGAACAGGGACCGACCGTCCCGGCATTCCTATAGCAATACCACGAAATCTTCTTAGAACCCAGACATGTTCGAAAAACAAAAACAATGTTCTTAGAACATCAACCCGATGTGTTAAAACAAGACAGTCCCAGCCAGAAATTTTCGAAGAACCTCAGAAAGGCTCTTAGAACATTGTTTGGTGGAGCTATGAGCGAGCCGGGACGCTTCGCCACTGCTTGAATGTATGCTCAAGACAGGCGCTCGTGCTCGCAACCGCAAGCGGGCCCCCCGAACAGATGAGCGCTCCCGCTGGATGGCCCTTCGCTCCGTGCTCGGGAGAAGGCGCTCGCGCCCTGGCGCCGCAGGCCCACCCGCCGCCTCCCTTCCCTCTGCGGCCGCTCGCTTGCTTTCCCCCGTATCGGTGCCACTCCGCTTGTCGCACACCGAGCTAGCTTCAGGTCGGGCCTGTCCCCCTACAGGGGGATTTAGGCGAAAATTTCTAAAAATACTCAAAGGATACCCCCCAAAGGTCAAATATAAGACTGAAAAAATAATCACCAGACTATTGTTGGACTATTGTTGAATATTCCTCCTGTAGAGGGACAGGCCCGACTGAAAGCGAAATGCGCTGGCTTGTCCGATCGCTGGGCCCGTGGCACAAACGTGCGTCTGAATTCTCACAACGTGACCAGTGCAATCGCCTTCCCCGATGGTGGTGTGGTGATGCTGCTCTTGTCTCGGCGACGCTCGCTGTCGCAGTTTGCAAGCGCCACCCTCGCTGCAGCAGCTGCTGCCGGCTGCAGACGCTCATTCGGATGCTCTTGATTGGCTTAGCCGTCGTGTTTCCTTTCACCCCTTCAGAGGCCAGAGGCACACGGACGGATTCGAAGCTCACGACCCTACACCTGTGTCAAAACATATAAAGGAACAAGCTACTAGCTGAACTGTGACGGAAGCAACCTTTGCATGGGCGTCAAGCATACGTTCATGCCCTACCTATCCTGCGTCGATCTCCACAAAGTTCCATGCCCCCCCTCACTATTGCGCTTCCGCCTCGGGGTCACTTGGCTCCGCAGCGTCGCTGCCCATCGGCACACCGTTGCCGGATGCCCACTGAGGCGCCTCGGGTGTACCGGGGGATGGGACGCCCCGCCTCGAGATCACTGTATGACGAAAGATCCTCGGTTGCTCGCTCGTCGCAGATGCGTCCTCATACCCGTACCCGTGCAAGACAACTGGGTGGGGGGCAAGGAAAGAGGCAAAATGCTTGAACTATCGGTCTTCTGCGAGGATCATCTGCACCCGCGACAGGCATCCAAGCATGTTCCTGTGAGGGAGCCCACCCCGAACTCACCTAGAAGCCTCCTCGGTGTTTTGAAAAGGACCCTTCCCCTCAGACACCTCCCCGTGGGAAACCAAAAGGTATCGATACCGATTCTCCCAGGACCTCTCCCGGGGCGCGTTCTGAGGCGAGTCCAGCGGTGGCGACGAAGGCCTCCCAGGAGGCCCCACAAAGGGGAAAACGAGGCGGCAAGGGTAATGGTCCTCCTCCTCCTCCTCCTCGTCCTCCTCCTCCTCCTCCTCCTCCTCCTCCTCCTCCTCCCTCCTCCTCCTCCCTCCTCCTCCTCCTCCTCCTCCTCCTCCTCCTCCTCCTCCCCCCCCCCCCCCCCCCTCCCCCCCCCCTCCTCCTCCTCCTCCTCCTCCTCCTCCTCCTCCTCCTCCTCCTCCTCCTCCTCCTCCTCCTCCTCCTCCTCCTCTTCTCGGAGGAGCGCCCTCTCGGCCCGCACCCTCCACGCCGTGGGCGTGAGGCGAGGACAGGCGAGGCAAGGCGCCGGTCTCTCGCCCCAAGGAGGGCGGCCACACGAGAGCCCGGCGTTGGCGCCAGAGCGCCACGAAATACGACTACACCCTGCGAAATGCTTTAGAAATCATGCATTAAGAAATTCATCATCTCAGAATCTGAATAAAAAAACCAGAACTCCTATTAAAATCTTGGGATTTACATTGAAGCATTAAGAATAATCGAGACTCTGGCCGAAAACTTAAGTTTTCTTAAGCATCGCCGAGGGTGTACATCTTATCATCTGAGTGAGGCTGGCCAACCGCTCACCTGTAGGCGCGCGAGGGTAGGTACCGGAGGGCGCTGGGAACAGTGGCGGGAGATGGGGGCCCGATGCGGAGAGAAGAAAACCAGGGGGCCGGGGTCAGAAAAAACAAGACCAGAAACTAGAGTCGGAGAAGGGACACGTCCCAAACTCGTTATGACTTGTCGTTGTTCCCGCCTGTGGTATGCACATTCCCCTGGTCTGTCGCGCGCCAAAAATTTCGGCTCCAGTGCTGTCCATATTTTTTGTCCGTGGCCGTGCGTATGATCTTGTTGTCGCCACCATCGTCGCTCGCAGTTATCGTTTACAGGGACACCCCAATTCCTACGTTGCCTTCCATGACGTTGTTGGTCTGGGCGTGGGTCGTGGGTGTCGGGGGCCCGCTATGCAAAAAGCCACGTCCGCCTGTCATAGTCGTGGGCTGCGACATCCGATGCCCGCCGCCAACTCCGTTTGACGTAGATCGTGGTCCAATTCACCACACCTGTACGCCGTGCATGCCCCAGGGTTGTGCGAATCGATCTTCGTATGAAGCCCGCCATGGTTCTAACGCATCCTCTTCTATCTCGTTATATCTGTAATGTTGGGTAGGTCTGTCTGCCGTCCACGTATGGTTATGTAGATCACCATGCCGTGGCAATCCCACTACACGCCTGAACATTCTCCGCAGTGCACGTCGTAAAGCGGAGAGCATCCCTGTGACGATGGTCCACGAATAGCATCCGTACATCACCGATGCATTTCTTGTGCCGTTGAACATCTTCAAACGTTTGTGGAATGAGACGCGCGTGCTTGTCATCTCGTGAAGAGATTGACTGGATCGACCACTCATGCAACAATCCTGTTGCGTAGTTCTGGTTGTCGTGGAAGTCGTGAAAGTTGAGATGCATCCCCAATAACTTCGTGCTCGAGTATGAACATCTTATTTCGACGTTCTCGCCATTGATGTCGCCATGGGTAACTGTTCTTCCCTCCCTCCATTGGACGTTCGTCAAAATCTTGGTCTTGTCTGGTGCAACGTCAGACCACACGTTTTCGCTTGCAACTTCACACCACGGAGAAGGATGGAAAGCTGTCGAATGTTCAGGCCATGGAGCAAGACATCGTTGGCGAAACGCACATGTGTGATCCGCGCTGCTTGTGCGAAACCGAAAAGGATTTCAAACTCCTTGCGTCGCCATGCAAGCCTCACTGGTCGGGATACGCGCTCGAGAACATACTGAACACTCAGGAGCTTAGCCGGTCCCCTTGTTTTACCTCCCACTTGATGCTGGAAGGTCTGCTGGAGCAGGAGGAGGAGGAGGATGGAGCAGGAGGAGGAGGAGGAGGAGGAGGAAGAGGAGGAGGAGGAGGACGGGGACGAGGGATGTGGGATGGGGGCAGGCCGAACGTTCCGCCCCGCCACCCCTGCCTCGGCAAATCCTGGCGGCGGCGCGGGCTCCAGCACGAGCTGCGGGCCTCGTGGCGTCGGGTCCTGGGCGGCCGGCGCTCTGAGCGGGGGGGCGGAGGCGGGCAGCAACGCAGCAGGCGCACACGATGAGAAATTACCATTCGGCAGCCTCCTCCTCCTCTTCTTCCTCCTTTTCCCTCTCCCCTGGCAACATGGGGGGCAACGCAACAGGCGCACACGATAGGAAATTTCCATTCCGCTTTCTCCTCCTCTGCCTCGTCCTCCATTCCTTCTCCTCATGAATAACTTTTCCCTGCCGCACGCACCCCGAGGCCAATTGTTTGGGCGGGCCGGGCGTTTCGCCTAAGACTTCCTCACCGTTTACGTATGACCCTGACGCGTAATGATTGGCAACAGCTTTGCAGATGTAGGGCGGGCCGTTTTCAAAATGTGGTTCTCGTCTTAGCGCCGCGCACATGGTTCAAACACATTGCATTTTTTTGCGGATTGAGGGCGGTTCCTTTTCAATATGTGGCTCTGGTTTTGGCGCCGCGCACATTCGATTCTCAAAGGTGCAAGAGTTTCGCGGAGTCCCATGGTCAGCGTACAAGACATGGTGTTTTGGAGAGATGTAGGATTATGAGGGCGCAACAGTTACGTTGATTCGCGATGTCGAAGTCCCAGGAATGGCGTTCTAGCGCGATTCAGGATTGTCAAGACGCAACAGTCAAGTTGATCCGTGGCGTGGGAGTCCCGAGAGCAATGTTTTGCCATGCGTCAGGATCTTCAAACGGTTGTCTTCCAACGAGGCAGCAGCTCCTCAGTGGAACTGAACCGCTGTTGGGGCCTATGAAGAGGGAGCTTGAAAAAATGGCTGATTCCAACATCCTTGATGACTCTTGGGCTTGCACGCTTACACTGGTCCTCCTCCTCCTCCTCCTCCTCCTCCGCCTCCCTCTCCCTGGGCAGCATGGAGGACCCCCATCCTGAGGCACTCGCTGGTCACGAGTGCCCCGCCGTCACGCCGCAAAGCACCATGGAGGAAAGAACGTCCCAGCACCACGCGCCTCATCGGAGAAGCGCCTGAAGCCCAGGCCAGCGTCGCATCAGCTTCTTGATGCGAGCTGAAGCCATGAGACGCAACGGGATGATCCTCTGGACAACCCCCCCCCCCCCCCCGGTGAGGACCGGGAGCGGGGCTCCGAGGCTCGAGGGCAACGCCACCTCCTCCTCTGTCCAGGCGATGCCTGGCCAGGCACACGACAAGACACCTTTAGAGGAGCCCCAGGACACACAAATAAATACACACAAATAAGCAGACTCCCCGTATTATCCAATATTTTCTGGGTTTCTTGTCTTCCCCCCCACTTCCCATATTTTCCCACATTTTCTGGGGACTCGCCGATGAATTGTGTCTGTGTGTTTCTTTCCCTCCTGAACCTTGCTATACGAAATCTTGGGGCACGGTCTTCGTCGATCTTTGAAGGTCCGAAGGCGCCACTGAGCTTCCGCGGGTCCCGGGGGCTCTCGGTGGCGAGACAGTTCCACGGGGCACCTGTTGGCAAGCCGACGTCCTCCTCAGCGCGCCTGCTGTAGCAGCGCCTCCCCTCCTTGGCCGCTCGCATCCTAGGCCCTACGAGAGGCCGCGCATGCAGCGGCGTGCAGCTCCGCGCCGAGCCCAGGCCCGCGCGGCGGACGCGAGGCCCAGACTCTCGGAGGCACGCTGGACCACCCGAGAGGCACCCGCTGGCCGACTTCCGTCGACACCTGGCCCGCGCTCCTCGAATCGAACCTGGACAACGCGAATGCCACCTGCCTCCAGCAGGGCGACCTCCATCACCAGGCCCGGCGCCATGGTCGCAGCAGGCAGGAAGGACGCCATCCGGAGACGCCGAGGAGCAGGAGGGAGAGGCGGGAGAAGCGCAAAGGGGGAGGACGAGAGCAGAGGTGGCGGCGGGAGGCGACGCCCCTCCAAGCTGCGCGGCCGAGCGAGGGCGAGCATGGCCCCCTCCCGTGCTCCTCTCGCGCTCGGCCCCCGCTGCTCCACAATGCCGCGCCAGCGTGCAGGCTGCGGCTGGCGGCACGCCCGGTGCATTCGCCGCCCACGCGAGCCGCGGAGGCCAGGGCGGAGGCGCAGCACGCACGGCACAGGTTCCAGAGGCGTCCGCAGTGGCCTGGCCCGGGGCGCGCCCCTCCCCGAGGGAAGGCGGCCTGAGGGTGGGCCCTCCGGGAGGCTCCGAAGACCTCCGGCCTCCCAAGACGCCTCCCGAGCGGGGGCTCCTCGGAGGGCCCGGGGGCCCCCGAGAAGCCCCGCCGCCCTCGGAGCAGGCCTGCCCCCTCTCTCCCTCCCCTCCCCCCCCCCGGCTCCCCACATATGGGGCATTCGTGCCCTGCCCTGCCCACAGCAGGGAAGGGGGGACGGAGGGAGGGAGGGAGGGAGGGAGGGAGGAGAGGCCGGGAGGAGAAGGGAGGAGGAGGAGGAATCGGAGGAGAAGGAGGAGGGGGAGGAGGAGGAGGAGGAGGAGGAGGAGGAGAGGAGGAGGAGGAGGGAGGAGGAGGAGGAGGAGCACGAGGAGGAGCACGAGGAGGAGGAGGAAGAGGAGGAGGAGGAGGAGGAGGAGGAGGAGGAGGAGGAGGAGCAGGAGGGAGGAAAGGATGAATAGGAGGGAGGATGAGGAGGAATTGGAATTGGAATTGGCCCCTTCGCGATGCGAAATCTGAAAAACAGCGCGCAAAAGCTGGGGGCGCTCGAATGCGCGGCCACATCGTTCACCTATGACTGAGAGCGGTCGGGCGCGATGACAGCCCCAAAAAGTTCCTCAGAGCGGCCAGGAAAAAAGAGCTGAGCGTTCAGGTGGAGGAGGAGGAGGAGGAGGCGTACCAGTGCAAACCCAATACTCATCAACGATGTTGGAATAAACCCTCCCTCTAAGCTCCCTCTTCATAGGCCCCTACAAGTGTTCATGTCCATTGAGGGAACTGCCTCGTTGGGAGACAAAGATTTGAATACCCTGAAGCGCGCCAAAACACCATTCTCGAGACTCCCACGCCACGGATGGACCTGACTGTTGCGTCTTGACGATCCTGAATCGTGCCAGAGCACCATTCTTGGGACTTGAATACCGCGAATCGAAATAATTGTTGACCCACACATTCCTGAGTCCTTCCAAAACACAATATTCATGGTACGTGGATCATGGGGACCCGTGAAACTCTTGCAGATTAAAAACGAATGTACGTGGGGCGAATGCGAGAACCACTTTTTGAAAAAGGACCGCCCTCAATCCGTAATGCAACTATTGCAATATTTCAAAACCATGCGCGCGGCGCCAAGGCGAAAGACACATTGAAAAAGACCCGCCCTCATTCGTGAAAACCTTGGGACTCTTAAGAAAGAGTGCACACGGCTCTAGGGCGAGAGCCGTAATGCAAAACCCGCCCTCAATACGCGAAGCTCTCGCACCTGTTTGACATGAATGCGCGCGGCGTTAAGGCGAGGGCCACATCTCGGAGGCGGCCCGCCCTCCATCTGTGAAGCTGTTGCCATTCGTTTGGCTTCAAGGCCCGGGGCGAAACGCCTGGCCCACCCTTCCGACCAGCCTCGGGGTGTGACAGGGAGGAGCTACTCATCAGGAAAAGGAATGGTGAAGGAGGAGGAGGAGTAGGAATAGGAATTGGAGGGAGGAGGAGAGGGAGGCGGAGGAGGAGGAGGAGGGATGGGGATGAAGAGGTGGCCATTTTGCCTCAGGGCCGTTTGCGGGAGCTCGATCCCCCACACTCGCCCCCGGCGCCGCGCCCCGCGCACGCGGCCGCCCTCGTTGGGGCCGGCCTGGGCCTCAGCGTGCCGCCGCGCCATGGGAGGCTGGCGGCGCGCGTACCACGGGAAGGCGATCAACTGCGACTGCAACATCATCCACCGGAGGTTGAACAATTGGGAGGGGGCTCCCAACTTCGCGCTTCGCGCTGCGCGAAGCGCGAAGTGCGAATAACTTCGCCCTCTCGCGCCGCCTCCCAGGGGAGAAGAGGAGGACGAGGAGGAATCGGAGCCGAACCGCGAAGCGCGAATAACTTCGCGCCCTCGAGGGCGCCCTTACAAACCAAAAACCAGCTGTTGGATCACATGGCGGACACCTTCAACGTTGGCCAAGGGCTAGGAGACCTACCCAACCTGGTGGAGACCCACCCGGTAAGTATGCCGAGACCATAAACGCACGGATCAGCACGGGCGCGGACAGACGCGGCCCCCACAACGAGTGGGGTACTGCGTCCGCCATAGGATGCAACCTCAATCCGACGATCTCAGTATCGTTGCCACGGCCGCCGACGCGAGGGCGTCCAGGTCCACGTCGTTCATTTCTAATCGTGCTCATTTCTAACTGTGCTCATTTCTAATTGTTCCTGGCCCCCCAGTGGCCAGGAAGAGGCCCAGGATGGAACAATTAGAAATGAAAGGATCTTGGCCCCCGAAAAATCAAAGACCTCTCGAATACTTAGAAATGAACAGTGTGTACGATAGCAGGTGCGACACAAGGCACGACACCGAGCACGACACCGAGTGCCACAAGCATGTGATCATAGAGGTACCCTCCCTTGGCGCCGACGGGCCCACACGGACTGCGCTGCCGCCCAGAACTGCAGTGACCACCCTTGCCACGCGGGGCTCCACGACCACGACCACGCGGGCTACGAAGGCCGCCTGGACTGCGGGGACAACGGCCGCAGCTTCCGGGACTGCAGTGACATCCGGGGCACGCGGAGCACCGCGTCTTGGCAGCCGACGACTCCGCCTCGGACCTCGGGGACTACGATGTGAACGTGCCCTCGGGGCCAGCTGGCAGACTCCTCGACTGCTGCCTGGCCGCTGGGGAGCACGCGCCTCCCCTGCCCCCGCGGGCGCCTCAACCCGAGGCAGACACGGGCGTAAGCCCTATCAAGAGAATCAAGCTGGGTACCCCCCCACGCGGCGGCAACCCACACCTAGCCCTACGGGCTACGTCGCGAAGGACCCCCCCACCGTCGCCACGGCTCAACTCGATCGAAATACGAGGGCCACCAGCAGAGCTTCGACGGCAAGAAGCAGAGCCTCGAGAGCCAGTGCCTAAGCTTCGAAGGCCACCAGCTGCGCTTCGGCTCAGAGGTTCACCAGCTGAACCTCGAGGGCTACCAGCAGAGCTTCAACGGCAAGAAGCAGAGCCTCAAGACCGACCAGCTGAACTTCGAGAGCCACGAACGGAGCTACGACGGCAAGGGCCAGAGTTTAGAGGGCAACCAGCTCGGCTTCAAGAGCCACCTCCTGAGCTTGGCAAGCCACGCGCAGAGCCACGAAGGCCACAGGCTGAGCTTCCAGGACAACGCGCAGAGCAATGAGGGTCACAAGCATTTCTACGCGGACCACCAGTCGAACTAGGAGGACGACATGCAGAGCTTCGAGGACCACCAGCTGAGCTACGAGAGCTACCAGCCGAACCACGAGAGCCATTGGCACCAGCCTCCCTGCCACCTGGCTGGAACAGCTTCCTCGACCAACAATGACGGGGATACTACCATCACGCGGCCCTAGACATGACGACGTGGAAGCCGCCGTGCACCAACTACGCCCTTACACCCCTCCGTAGCTGCCTCAAGAAGCCAGCTGAGCCACCAAGGCCACCAGCAGAACTACGAGGACCACGAGCTGGGCTACGCCGACACCAAGCGGAGCTTCTGGGGCCTCCAGCTGAGCCACCTGAGCCCGCAGAGCCACGATAACCACCCCCTGCTCGTCAAGGACTACCAGAAGAGCTTCGAGAGCCACCAGCAGAGCTTCAAGGGCCACCAACTTAACTACCAATGCCACCCTACGATCCACGAGGACCACCTCAAGAACTTCCCGGGCCAACTGCTGAGCGACGAGGACCACCAGCAGGGCTACGAGGGCCACGAGCTGAGTTACTCGGCCAACAGCTGAGTTACGGGGGCAAACCGCTCAGCTACGAATGCTACTCCGGCCACCAGCTGAGCCATCGAGGAGGAAAACTGCTGGGCTACGAGAGCCACCGCTAGAGTCACGATGACCACCTGCAGATCTACCAGGGCCACCAGCTGAACCACGAGGGCTGCAAACTGAGCTACCTCGGCCACCAGCTGTAAAACGAGGGCCACTAGGACTAGAGGAGCTGCGAGGGCTACCAGCAAAGTTCCGAGGGCCACCTGAGCTACGAGGGCAACCAGCCGAGCTACGACGGCCACCAGAAGAGCTTCTACCACGGCCATGTGATCCACGCAAGATTGCAGCCAACTGCCAGGACAACTGGGACAGTGAACTCCAGCTGCGGATCCGAAGCATAGAGGCCGTCTACAAGGCAGGCCGCGTCTCGTAAGACGAACACGAAGAGCACATAGCAGTTGCGCACCGCTGTATGAGAGGCCTTCATAATGTCCTACAAGAACTACCGCATGATCTTAATGTGGCACCGCGGTGATCACGGCCAACCCTAAGTCGGTTCATTCCAAGTACAACTACATGTTTGTTCAGCCCGCAAACTGCTGCGCTACCTCGTCTGCAACGTTACCGACAAGGTGCGCCATGTACGTCGCCACAAGCAAAGTACGACGTCATCCGCAACCGCTACGGCATTCCGTGAGTGCCCCGCCGCTCCACCCATACCTCCCCCCGTTCCTCTACGTGTCAGAATCTGGTGACAATGTGCGGTCCTCCTCCTACCCCTGCCCCCTTCGGAACCTACCGTCACTGGCGTGCGGCGGTGCCGCCGCCGCACGCCAGCGACGCGCGTGGGGGGGCGCCGCGATGGAGGGATAGCCGCGCCAAGGCTTTGAGAGAGCGGGGGGGGAAAGGGAGAGAGAGAGCGAGAGAGAGAGAGAGAGAGAGGAAAAAAAAAAGGGAGGGGGGCAAGGCAGGGAACAGCAGGGCATGGCAGGGCATGGCAGCGCGCGCTGGCCCGAGCATCCCGAGCCACGGGCGCCGAGCTGTTCACCGCGGGCACCTCGGCCGCCGTGCGCTGCGCGGCGGCGGCCGCCTCTCGCTGCGGGGGCGCGTCGTGGGGAAGCGTGTAACACACATACGCACGCACGCACGCACGCACGCACGCACGCACGCACGCACGCACGCACACACACACACACACACACCCACGCACGCACGCGCACACACACATTCTCTCTCTCACACACACACACACACGCAACACACAACACACAACACACAACACACAACGCACAACAAACAACACACACACAACACACACAACACACAACACACACACACACACACACACACACACACGCGCACGCACGCACGCACGCACGCACGCACGCGCGCGCGAACACGGGGGTCGGTACCGGCGGGGCGCGCCGGGCGCGGGGCGCGGAGGCGAATGGAAAAGAACAGGGCGGCAGCCGAGGAGGAAAGAGGGAGGAGGCCCGACTGTCGAGAGTCGATGGGTGAGGGGTGCGCAGGCGGCATCAGGCACCGAATACGGTGTGCAGCAAATAGCGGCGCAGCGCGAGGACCATGCCGTCGAAGTAGGGCCTGCAGCACACACACAATCCCGGCCAACACATCAAACTCAGCACGGGTGTCAACGGGTGGCGCTGGGTTAATTACCGCCAAACGTATGCCGATGAAGGAAGGGGCAACCGTCAGACGATTGCGCGTGCAGATAAGAAGGCGTGCTCGTCAGACAGGCGCACGCAGAGACGCCAGCAGGAGCGGCCAGGCGGCAGTGCGGCTGTGGGGTGGCCCGAACACATGGGCAGGACGGCCAGGCGGAGACCAGGCAAGGGCGACAGGACAGCACGTTGAGGCATTGCCAGCCACAGTGAGGAAAGGAAGGCTGGCAGGTGCATATGCTGAAGGCACGTGTCCAGGCACGCTCAGGGGTGAGGTGTACAACACACACACACGCGCGCACACACACGCGCGCACACACACGCGCGCGCAAGAACGACGGCGGCGACACCGACGAGGACGGCAGACGACCACGATGACGACAACGATGCGGGCAGGACACTCGATGCGGCGGGCGGGTGTGGCGGCCAGGTGGGGCGGGAGGGACTTTACAGCGACCAAGGCTTCACACGTTCGAGCGGGCGGGGCTCCAACGGGCGGCACCATCACGGGCAGGTCGGGCTGGAGGAACCCTAACGGGCGGGTGGCGGGAGGGGCCCGAGGGGGCGCTTCGGGCGGGCGGGCGGGGCATCGAGGCGGGCGGCGTGCTTTCAGGCATTCGAGCGGCCTGGTCCTTAGCAGGCGAGCAGGGCGGGCGGGGCCCAATCAAACGGTCGGGTCGGGCGGGCGGGCTCCTCTCAGATGCGTGCTACTCTCCTCTCTCCCCTGGTGCTGTGTTGTGCGGGGGCGCACCCCCGCTCGCACACTGCTGCTCAAAGGCGCAGGATTTGAAACATTGCCTTTGTCCATGGGCCCTGCGTTGGCCGCACGTCAGCATCGGTGCGTGGCTCTCGTCTTTCAGATTTGCACTGTAACCCCATCGCGGGCCACATGTCTGGGTCGAACTCGTTCCTCGTCGTTGCCGTCCGCATCCTTTTCCCTCCGCCGCCTTCTTCTGACCCTCCTGCTCCTTCAAATCCTCCTGATCCTGCTGCCCTTCCCTTATTATCCTGCTTTTCCTCCTGCTCTTCCTCCTGTTTATCCTTCACCTTCTCCTTTTCCTCCTCTTCCTCGTCCAATGCACAACACCCCCATCGAACGATGAGACCATGTTGAGGGTCAAGGTAATCTAGGACACTCAAACTGGTGGATATTGTAAAGAATTCCGCGCAGTGGGAAGGGATGGGTGAGAGGGGTAGGATGCCAGACATGGTGCGAGCACACCTAGCCTTGCTCCCGTACCTCCCAGCCCAAATCTACAACAAAGCAGCCAACATCTCCCACCCGCCTGCAGGAACATAAAGGGAAATATAAGGGGGGACTGGCTCCATGGGGGAAGATCGACCTGGACTCGGTGATACATCGCCGACAGATCAGCGATGGGCTCTCGGTAGCACAACCGCCAGTTCCTGGGCTGGGCGGGCTATCGGGCCCCTAGCAGATATGAATGGGCGATTGGGGGTCGATGCGTCCCCCTTGAATTTCGGGTCATGACTCCGAGCTCCGGAGACCGTCCGGGACGATCCGAGGACCCCCTGAACGATCTTGGCGGGGCGCGGCCGCTGGAAGCCATCCCGGGGCTGGACAACCGCAGAGAAACGACGCAACCGCCCGAGAAAACCTCGAACCCGAAGAGCAGCCACGATCCCCCACGAGGCTCCCCAGGAGAGAGACTCGCCCGCAAGAGCACGGGCCGCCGACGCGGACACCTCGGCCGCCCCCCCCCCCCCTCTGGGGGGGGCGGGGCGGCCGAGGGGGGCCCCGGCGGACGGGGACGAGGGGGGCGCCGCGAAGGAGGAGGAGGAGGAGGAGGAGGAGGAGGAGGAGGAGGAGGAGGAGGAGGAGGAGAGGAGGAGGAGGAGGCCCCCGTCCGCCGAGGGGGGGCGCCGACCCCCGGGGGGCCCCGGCGGACGGGGGGCCCTCGTCCGCCGAGGGGGGCGGCCGCCCCCCCCCCCCGGGCGGACGGGGGGGAGCCCCCCCCCCCCGGCCGCCGAGGAGGAGGCACCGGGCCGTCGCCAGGCGGGCGCCTCGCAAGGGGCGGGGCGGAGACTGACTACCTACCAGACCACCCCAACCCAACCCGAAGACCCGAATTTCGGGTTGGGGGGGTAAGGGCTCTACGCGTGTTTTTTCGATGTTTCCCGAACCCCCCCCCACTAGAAATCGAGGGTAAATCTGAGCCTTCGGGTTGGGTTGGGGTGGTTTGGTGGGTGGTGAGAGACCGAGCGGCCCCCGGAAATCGGACCGCGGCCCCGGGCTGCCACAGGCACGGCGGCCCGCACGGCGCCCTCAAGAGAGCCCCCATGGGGGGCCTCAGGGCGGCCCCATCACCCATAGAGAGCCGATGCGGCATATTTTTTCCGTGCGGGGTCTCCGGAAGTCTCGACCCATTGCCCAGGACCGGCTTTTCGTCCCGAGTCGCTCTTTGACGGTCCCAGGGCCCGGCGAGGGCCGTGACAGGCCGACAATTGCGAAAAACCTCCGCCTTGACGCGTTCAATGCGTTGGGTCTCTGCGAGGGGCCCCCAGAGGGCCCCGGAAAGGGAAAGGGGGCGGCAGACCGCCCATCAGAGCACGCGAGCGGGCCCTGCAGAGGGGGGCAAACGGCGTGCCGCAGCCGCGGCCGCGGCTTCGCGGATCCCGGCCCCACCGCGGGCGCCGCCAGCGCTGCCCGGGCGGGCGCGGCGTCGCCGAGGGCGGTCACGTCGAAGTCCTGGGGCGAGGGAGGCTGGGCCAGCAGGGGACGCATGAAGGAGATACACGTCGTTCATGTCTGATTTTTTCAATTCTAATTGTGCTCGTTTCTACTTGTTCCTGGCCCCCTGGTGGCCAGGAAGAGGCCCAGGATGGAACAATTAGAAATGAACGGATCTTGGCCCCCCCCTAAAAATCGAAGAACCTTCGAATAATTTGACATGAACAAGGTGTAGTACTATGCGCCCTCCTCGGAGGCGCACATGCAGACCGAACAGCTAGTAGAAACATATTCGGGTAGATCGTTCCCCGAGCAGTATGGGCCAGTATCGGACGCAGAACTTATAGTGGGCCCTGGAAAAGACAAGGCCATGTTTTGCCCATCCCGTTCTGCAATTGTTGTTGCCGAATCCGTCGACATTCTTTTATTGCCAAATCCGTCGCCATGTTTTTCCCGGCTCTGGTTCCAATCCCGGAACCGTTTTTGCTGCCGTTTCCAACCGCTGTTTTTGTCTACCGCTTCCGTTTTCAAGAGACACTTGTTCGAAAACATTGAAAGAACGGCCATGCCGTTTCTAGGGCCACTAAGAAACAGAAGGATATAGTAGTACCATGCACCCTCCTCAGGGGCTCACGTGCAGACCGAACATAAAGTACAACCATTTTCTGGTATATCGTTCCCCGAACAATATGGACAGAAAACGCCCGCCACGGAGCATGTACGGTCAGACTTCTGAGCGCGCGCGCGCGTCGCCCCTTTGGGGGACGACGCACACATAGTATCAGTATGTTTGGGTGTCGCCGACAGTACAGTCGACACCTACGATAGGACGTCTTCTCAGAAAAGATCTTTGAGCACACGCTTCGCCGCTCTTTGAAGGAACTAGGGCGCCCCAACACCTCAGTGAGCTCCTAGAGCCATCGGGAGATTGGGAACTTCCGTGGTGCACCTGCTGGCAGGCTGGTTTCCTATTTGATTTGCCTACTGGCAAATGTGATGACTCTGGGCGGTTCCCCATCACTCACACATGCTACGGGCGTTACATCGCAATACTCATAGGCTTCTGAGTATGAGTATGGGTATGCGTGGGTCTGAATGTGAAAGAATGAGTGGAAGATTCTGAACGCGCGTGAATCGGAATATGAACGCCTCTGGACATGAACGATCTGAGTATGAATGGACCGCGTGTGTGACTGTGGGCTTGACCAGGGTGCGTATGACTGAATATGAATGTGGGTGGTATGAGTTTGAATGCTTCTTGGTGCTAGTAGAAGCGCGTTATGAGTGTCAGTGAGCACGAATGAATCGAATGTGACTGGGCCTGAGCAAGAGACATCATATTATGAGTGAGTGAGAACGTCGGTGATCCTGCGATGGGTAAGGGCGATATTTCCAAGAAAGCTACCCTCGTCGAGCTGCCAACAATTCATACGAATATACAACATGCAGCAATGAAGAGCTCGCAGGATACATGAGTGACCGAATTCGATACAGAGAAAACAGCATATCAATGCGGACGCATGTCTCTTTATTCACGGGGCTCATGGCCGCAACAACTCGCACGGCGAATTCGGCTGCAACGACTTCCGCGTGAAATGGCTGACTTGGCCTCGCCCAGAAAAAGGCTACGGTAGGCCGAGGAACCCCCTCTCGAATGACGAAGTGGATGCAATTGCAAGTGTGACGGCGCCCAAAGACCCGATACCTTCACAATCCACCATCTGCGAAGACTTGGATATGCCATCCAGCCTCGACTTTGTCAAAAAGCTCCTTGGGAGCCAACTCGTCGACTCCCTCCTGGCGATCTAACGCGACATGGCAAACAATATCCGCTGCTGGATGAAATTCTCGAGGCCGCCAGTGCGAAGGCAAGACACCGGCCTTGTGGCGAACAGAAGATCCGTACAAACTATAGCACCTGTTCCGTGCTCTTGAGACAATCAGCCTGTGACTGTCAGTCACTGTTGCAGCGTAATTCTGACTTTATGACAGCGAATGGGTCAACGTCGGAGCGGGCGAAGGAGTGGAAGGAAAAGAAGAAGTCGAAGAGGATCAAGGAGGAAGTAGGAGCGGAAGTGGGAGGCGGAGGCGTCGCACTGACAACAACAACAACAGAAGTGCAGAGATTGGGAAATTTGAACGATCCGATGGCGAATCCGATGGCACACAAAAATCGTCGGCGTTGTGGTAAGGGGCGCTCTCCGCCATGATTGAACTGCACAGCCCGCGGGCACAAATGCACTGATAACGACCGCCCCAGATACGACCCGCAACAGCAGCAAAAACTCGGTCTGCAATCGCACGCGCGGTGCGAAGATGACCTCCGCACCGCCCGTGGGATTGCATCTCTGCGTGATCGGTGGACGTGTGCAAATGAGACGAAACAAAAACCAAATGAAAAAGCGAAGAGACGAATCCAAGCTCCTCCTTCTGGTCCTCCTTTTCCTCCCCCTCCTCCTCCTCCTCCACCGCCCCCTCCTCCTCCTCCTCCCCTCCCCCTCCTCCTCCTCCTCCTCCTCCTCCTCCTCCTCCTCCTCCTCCTCCTCCTCCTCCTCCTCCTGTCGCAATGGCGACGCCAAGAGGTCGGGATCACCACAAGCAGCAGACGCCTCGCCAGATCGGGGGCAGGCAGTGCCCCGGCGCTGCAGACCCACCGGATGCATACCACGCTGTCGGACCACGTCAGACTGCCGCCCACAGAACGGCAGCAACGCCAACAACGACAACGTTTCTTCTGCTTCGTAGACGTTCGCTGCCATCTTCTCGAAAACGAAACTCAAATTCTGATCGTCCCGGCCCGCCCTGATTTGTTCTTCGAGGGCCGCAGAGGAGGAGGAGGGAGGCAAGAGGAGAAGACAAACGCTGAACACACTGCCCCCGCACTGTCGGGACCTTATGCTTAGCGTGTCGCGGCGGCGGCCCCGGCGACACGCAAAGCCCTCCGAGAGGGTAGCGTGTCGCTCCGCCCCGCCAGGCGTGAGGCTGGGCAAGGGTCTGGGGACGTTGACGCCTGGGCATTGGCATGTGGACAGCGTGCCGAACCGAAGCGCGGTGGGCCAGAACCGTCGGCGCAGCACGCTATGCCAGAACTCCCGACCCCATGACCACGTTGCCCCCGGCTTCCGGGTCATAACTCGGCTATCCGGCGGCCGTTCGGGGGCGATCCGGGCAACCCCAGAATGCTCTCGGCGAGTCGCAGCCGCTGAAGGTCATCCCGAGGTTGGAAATCCTCCGAGAACCAAAGGTCCGAAGCCCCCCCTCGATCGAAGCCCCTCCCCGACGCTAAGCCTAAGTCCCCGACCGCACCTAAAACAGAGTGACCCCCTAGTGCTGTGATGGGCAACGATAGGTGGGGACTGGCACAGGGGGAAACATCGACCCGGAATCGGCGATACATCGTCGATAAATCGGCGATAGGCCCCCGATTGCGAAAATGCCAAATGCACTTTCCTGGGCGGGGTGCGATATTGGACCCCATCGGCGATCAATGGTCGATTGGGGGTCCCACCTGAGCCTATTCTCCCATGTCGTAGGTTTTCGGATGATAACCCTGAAAGGTCTTTAGAATACCCCCCCCAATAGGGGGTACCTAATTATTCAATCGCTTCGCTCATTCCGCCAGCCCGTATTGTGCCATCGCAGGCGTTTGCCTGTGCGTTCGTGGCCTCTTGGGGCCTCTTGTGGGCCATTTGGGGGCCTCTCGGGGCTTCTTTTTGAACCTCTTGGGGGCCTCGTGGGGCCTCCAGGGGGGCTCCTCCTGGGCTTTCTTGGGGGTCTCTTGGGGCCTCCTGGGGGCATCTTTGGGCGGAAGGCTCGAATTGATGGTTCGCGTTCCCCCTCTTGGGCCCCTCTTGGGGCTGCCTTGGGGCCCTCTTGGGCGATCTTGGGCGCCTCTGGGGCCGTTTGGGGTCCCTCTAGGGGCCGTCTTGGGGCCCTCTTGGGCGATCTTGAGGCCCTCTGGGGCCGTTTTGGGCGATATTGGAGGCCTCTTGGGCAGCATTGGGGCGATACTGGCAGCCTCTTGGGCTGTCTTGGAACGCCGGTATGTTAAAAAGGCGAGAACGCCAAAATCCTTCAAAAACTTAAGGAACAACATTCATTTGTTCTGCCTCTGTGGGCCCTCTTCGGAGGTCTCTTGGAGACTTCTTGGGCCGTCTTGGAGGCGTTTTGGGTTGTCTGGAGGCCATCTTTGGCGTCTTGGATCGCTCTTGGACCGTCTCGGACCATGTTGAGCTCTCTTGGAGGCCACTGGGAACGCTCCTGGAGCGCTCTTGGGAATCTGCTGGGATCTGGCCGGGACCAGGCCGGGACCTGGCTGGGACTTGCCCGGGACCTGCCCGGGACCTTGCCGGCGAATTTTTGTCGGCTGCCTTATTCAAGAACTGTCGTCCCACAAATAATGGGTAACTATACTTTGTTTTCCACGGCACCCGCCGCGGAACGAGGAGGAGGAGGAGGAGGAAGAGAAGGAGAAGGAGGAAGAGGAGGAAGAGGAGGAGGAGGAGGAGGAGGTTTCAGGACTAGTCCCAGCCACCGCCGAAGGAACACGGGGGGCGACCAAAACTGAAGACCTTTAGCGGCTAACTCGGGCCCCCGGCGGCGGTTCGGGACGATCCCGGCGCCCCCGGCACGGCCTCCGCGAGGCGCAGCCGTTGGAACGCACCCCGAGGAAGGGAGACCTCCAGGAGCCCACGAAAACTCCCGCAACCCTCGACCCTCGAGCCTCGAGAGCGTGCCCTTCCCCCTCCAGCCCTCTCCTCCTCCTCCTCCTCCTCCTCCTCCTCCTCCTCCTCCTCCTCCTCCGCCTCCGCCTCTCCCTCGGCGCTGCCCCAGGGAGCGGCCCCGCGGCGGCGGGGCCGCGGCCGTGGCCTGCAGCCCCGCAGCGAGGTCGTCCGCCTGCAGCACCGCGTCGAGGGCGCCGGGCGCCGCGGGCCGCCCTGGGGGCGCTCTCTGAGGGCCGCCGCAGGCGCGCCCGCCCGCCCGAGGCCGAGGCCGAGGCCGACGCCGAAGGCCGAAGGCCGACGAGGCCGACGACGACGACGACGAGGACGACGACGACGACGACGACGACAAGGACGACGACGCCGACGACGACGAAGGCCGACGACGAAGGCCGACGAGGACGACGACGAAGACGACGAAGACGACAAGGACGACGACGCCGACGCCGACGACGACGACGAAGACGGCGAAGACGACGACGGCGAAGACGGCGAAGACGACGATGACGACGACGACGCCGACGATTCCGTGGAGGCGCCGCTGGGGGCGTCGGTTACGCTGGAGGCGCTGAAGGGAGTCCGAGAGCCAGGGCGCGCCATGCCCTGAGGAGGCCGCCGCCGCCGAGGCAGCTGCTGCCGAGGACGTTGGCGCCGACGTGGATGGTGAGGACAGCACAATCGGTGGCGACATCCGAACGCTACCCACACCAACCATCGATTGCCCTCAATCGATGGGCGGCGGGGCTAGGGTTCAGATTTCGACGCGTGTCCGGCGAATTCCCAACCCTGCCGCCGCCGACTGGTTCTTAAAAGCGCTGGGGGGCATTTTTATCATCCGTTTTCCACTTTTCGCTCTTGACTCTACTAAAGCGTTCTAAAAGGGACATCCTGGAATGTGGACGTCAAGCTGTCGGCATCGTGATACCCAAACGTCTTGAAACAACGTGCCGACAACGAACAGAAAACGACCAGGTAAATCACGGGCAGATCCACGATCTGAAAACGTAGCAAGAACGGCGCCCACAACGAAAGTGAAAGTTACGATACAGAACTGGTGATTTGCTACTGTTGTTCTGGTTGTGGTGAGGCATCCCTCCTTCTCGTGAACGTGGTTGCAGGGACCAATGGAAAGAGAACTTTGACGGAGGGCGTATTCCAAAATCATTGATGCGTCTTGGGTTTAAACTGGTCCTTCTCCACCCCCTCCTCCTCCTCCTCAGCATTCACGTCATCATCATTATCATGATCATCAGCATCAGTATCATCAACGTCATCATCACCATCACCATCATCATCGTCATCATCATCATCATCATCCTCCTCCTCATCATCATCATCATCATCATCATCATCATCATCATCATCACCAGGATCACCACCATCACCACCATCATCATCACCATCATCATCAAAAGCATCATCAGCATCAGCATCATCATCCTCATCCTCCTCATCTTCATCCTCCTCCTGATCCTCATCCTCCTCCTCATCATCACCATCATCATCACCATTATCATCAACACCATTATACTCAACATCATGAGCATCAAGTGTATCATGACCGTCATCAGCAGCACCATCAGCATGACCAATATCACCGTCATAGCATCGACATCAGCACCATCATCATCATGATCATCATCATGAGCATCATCATTATCACCACCATCATCATCAGCATCCGCATCAGCATCGGCAGCATCCCCCTCCTTCCCCCCTGCTCATCGGCGCCCCTGGAGCGGTGCACCTGGAGGGAGAGAAATCGCTGACCATGACCATAACTGCGTGCGGAAGCGTCGTCGCCGATCTTGGCCACCGTTCATCGTGGCCATTGTCAATTCGCGGATCAGGCTCACGCATCTGCGACGGCTGGCGTGGACCATGACCAAAATCGGCGTCGACAAGATCCCGAGGCATCTTGGTCATGGTCAGCGTGGTCCTTCTCTCGAATGCCGTCCTCCTCCCCTGGGCCTCCCCGCGCCGCGAAACGGAAAAACACGACGGACCACTTTTGGCATTTTGTTCTGCCTCCAGGAGCCGTCGCCAACCCTCAAGACCGTCAGAGAAAGGCCCAGGATGAAAAGCCTGTCCATGGTCAGGGGTTGCCAAAGGTGTCCCCAGCTTTTCGCTCCAGTTTGGAGCCCCCTGGGCCCTCTGGGCCTTGTGCGGGGTGCTCTTGAGGCAGTGGGGGCCTCATTGGAATCTCGGGCTGCACCTTGGACTTAGGGGCACTTCTAGCAACACCCCGACCTGGCAAGGGGTCAAGACCTCTGGGGAGCCCCGCTGTGAAAAGGTCATCAGTTCGGGCGCCTGGGACCCCCCAAAGCTCACTGCTCCCCCCGTCTCCGAAGCCTTGGGAGGCCTCCCCCATCTCTGGAGGGCCACGAGTACCCACACGCCTTCCCGCCCCAGAAAGAATGGCGCGGCAGGATCCTCCGCTCCGCCACATCCTCCCCCCCCTCCTCCTTCCCGAAGCTGGGAGAAGTAAAACCTACATGGGCGCCAGCTCTCCAAGAACTGCGAGCATTTTCTGAGATCGGCGCCGATCCCTCCCTGGCAGCGCCTCTGGTTCCGCGCCTGGCGCGCTTCGCGCGCCAAGAGAGGGCAGTGTTGCGCCGACAACGGAAATCCGCGCGGGCCTCCGACGGCTCCTGCCTGTGCCGTTCCTGTCTCTCGAGAAGCTCTGAGGGGTCCCACTACTGGAGGGCCATGAGGGCAGGGAACTCGATGACCCCTGGGGGATGAGGAAGAAGAGGGCGTAGAGGGGTGAGGGAGAATATGAAAGCGCTGCCAGGGCGAGGCGGGGACCTCACGTGGCCGATCCCGGGGACCTCTATGAATCCTTAAGTGATGCTCCGTGCTGCTCCATGCTGCTCCGTACTGCTCCCCGTCCTGCCCACTCCTGCTCTGTACTGCTTCGCTTCCTGCTCTGCGCTCGCCTCGCTTTCCTCGTCGGACGCATGTTGGCGCCCCCCCAAACCCGCAGTTTCCCGCGCCTACTCCTACCCGTACGTTTTACAATGTCGCGCAGGAAAGTGAATTCGAAACTGCCCTTGTGCCTGCCAGCGTTGGTGGTGCCTACCCATTCTCTAGACTCTCCGTTGGCGCCGTGCCTTCTCCTCCCTCGCGGGCCATTCTCACTCGCGCGCGCTCGCGTTGTCGCAAGCGGGCCCAAGCACGAGCGACTCGTCCTCCTCCCCCCCCCCGGGCCTCCCCGACACCTCTCTTCCGATTCGCTGCCGCCCTATGTCCTGCATGGGCCGCAGCCTTCGGGCCTTCCTCGGGGGCATCGCCCGAGTACGCAACCATGATGTGCTACAGGTAAATCGATCGAGAGTGCAACGAATGCTTACCAATCACGATACACGCCGCGACAAAGCTGCGAGCGATGCCCCTCTCAGACGACTGCTCTTGCTGCACGTGTTCAAAACATCTGGATATGCTCACACGCAGTGAGGGTGCGCCTCGTGCATGCCATCTATGACCGATGATCGGCAGAACACTCCCAACCATGCAAACAACACTCAATGACTTCCATCCTTGTGCTCTTGCTCCTCCCCTTTCCATTGCTCGATTCTCTGATGATGCCTTGGGTGGGCTCGCCAGGCTGCTGCCAATTGCTCTCCGTCAAGGGGATCGCCAATTCGCCGTCCTGCTCGCTTGCCGCCACTCAGCCAAACACATACGACAATGGAGGAGAACTGTGCGCGATTGCGCATTTGAATTCGCACTTGTGCTTCCTCGCATGATTGCGCTTACACGTGTGTACTCAACTGTGCACTGCGCAATGAATTAGCAGGATACTCTTGCGCGAGAAGACGGCAACCACGCGTCCGTCGCATTGCTACCAAAATTCTCGATGGACACACCTCTATACATGGCTGATCATGCAGACTTCTATGTAGGGCGCTAGAGCGTAGGGAAAGGTGCATAGAGGGAGGGTATCCAGGCGTTATGGCTCTTGTTGTCTGCTGGGACAGCTGGCGGCGCGCAGAGGGGGGTAGGGAAAGGGGGGACGGCTTCTTAGAATGAGGCTGATTCTTAGAAGGCGCCGGCCTTACATCTACAGAGAGGGCCCGCGCCTTCTAAGAAGCAGGGGTGCTCCTAAGAAGCCTTCCCCCCTCCCCCTACCCCCCTCTGCGCGTGGCCGGGACAGGCGCCATAATCTCCAGAGCGTGACGCTGACTGCTACGGCGACGCGTCCACTATCGAGTCCTTCCTTGCCCCTACCCGACGGAAGCACTGCACGGCTAGGCCCGCAAAGCACACGCGTCTGCCTTTACACTGGCCAGCGCGCACCAGCAACCGAAACCAACTGATTCCCTAGCCGTGTCCAGCCGTGGGTCCTCGCGCCCACCACCCACGTGCTGGGCAGCATACCATCATGTTTTGGCGATCCGTCACGGCAGCCTTCAACACATGCGAGCTGTAGCCTACCAGCACGCCCACTGCCCCCCAAAAAGTTCCGCTGCCAACTAAGCACGGAGGCGGGAATTGAACGGGGCCTTTCTTCCTGTCGAGAAACCATGCAAAGCCGATCCACTTTGCCGCCTTGCCGACCAATCGTCCGCACCAATCAATCTCTACTCAACCTATCATAGCAGTAAATCTAACACAGTATGATAGAATAGCGGCCCTGAGGGAAAGGCGCGGAGCGTCGCCGTCCCCGGCGATGCGCCGGGCCAGAAGATGTGAGACAGCACGCGTGCTAAGCAAGGAAAGTTGTGAAACGAGCTCAATCACACCAGCGCGTATGCTGGCCTCCTATACTGCTCTTTGCGTACGCACGAAACCACTGGTTCCATATCAGTAAACAACATCGGCCGAATCTTGTCTGGTACACTACGCAAGGGGGACATGGAAGATAATTATGCTGTCTGTGGCTTTCCCCCGCGTGCTCTCAGCAGGAATTGGGTAGCGCCATCTGTCTCACACGCCGCCAAGCCCTGTGTCTTGCGACGGTTACGCCCCCATGCCATCCCAAAACTGTGCTGTGAGGGACACTGCAACGAAGTCTCCGGGAGTTTCGAAGTCACCGCGCCGAGTTTGGGATCCCGCTTGATCTCCCTCCACTTCCCCTACCCGTCGTTGCGATCCATCCAGCGGCCAGTTTGGCTTGGGCCCTCCGCCGCTTCGGCCCTGTCCATGTCGGGGGCAATCTAGATTATGCGCTGTGGATGGCGGCGGGAATCGATCAGAGCCGCACGCAGACCCGATTCTGCAGAAGAGCCGAGAACACCCTTTCCCCAACAGCACGCACGAGGGGTGCCCACGCATGGCGAGACTCGGGCGCATCCTACTCAGGAGGCTTTGGGCTGTGGCCCCAGACATCCACGGAGAACGGCCACTGTCCAAAACCGTCGTGTCACCCCGGCTCCCCACGGAGTCCCCACGGGGTGGTCACCACACCGTGTCGGGGCCCCGGGATCAGGTTGGGGGGGGGGGGCCCACGCCGCGGTGGAGGGCCCCTGCCAGACCGCCCGCAGTGTGAAGAAACGCATGGGACAAGGCGGGGCGATCGGCATGGCAACGTGGCGGGGGGGGGGGGGAGGCGGAGGAGGATCATGGGGGGCGGGCTGGAGTCGACTACACGCAAGAGTGACCCTGGGTAAGATGACCTTTGTTGCGCGGCTCCTTCCTTGGGGGCCGTGGGGGGACCACACACGAGCGCGCAAAATGCCACTTCCGCACCGCGTTCGGCGACCGGGGAGTCCCATTGGGCCCGCACCACAAGTCACTCCGGCGAAAGGTCACTCTTACGTCCCGTACCAGACTGGGCGCGGGGCGAACAAGCCTTTTACGCCGCAGCACGGCAGAGGCAGTCCGCACGGGCGTGCGAAACGTCGGCGGCGCGCGACGAACGAATTGTCCGGCTGCAAAGCTGCAAAGAAAGGGTGCGCGTGGGGTGTGGACGGACGCGGGGGACAGGAGGCAGGAGGAGGGCACTCACCGCGGAACGAGTTCCAGGACGAACGCGCAGGGGCGATCAGCAGGTCAGGGCGGAAGTGACCTGCCAGTGGACGCGGGGCGGCATCATGGTTACACCCAGGGACCTAAGCCAGTCGCTGGAGGCGTGCAGGCCAAGGTGAACCAGCACACCAGGAAGAGGGCCCACGGGGCTGCAGAAGCGGGAGCATCGGGTTGTCCGTCACATTGCTGGGAACGTCAGGCTTGGCTGCAGGGGGCCCGCGCTAGCTGGATGCGGGACGAGGATGGTCCAGGCGAAAGACAAGAAACCCACGGGGCTGCGCCGAAGCGCGCGGGCTGCAGCAGAATGCTGCTGGAGCCGGCCACCAAGATGCCGACGACTGCCGAAGCGGTGCCAGCAGAGGCTGCAAGAAGCCTGCTGTGAGCGCGCGGCGGCGGCTGCCCAGGCGGCGCCATGGCGGCGTGGGAGGGGAGGGAAAGAACCGCGCGGACGCAAGAAACCGAGGATGTCTTTGGCGCCAGGTGCAGCTGAGAGGGAACCCTGGGTATCCTGAGCGCGCAAGCTTCTCGACGCCCGCGGGAAGCCATCGCGCAACGCGCGGAACGAAGGAACCCACGGAACCCTGACGAAAAACGCTCGGTTTCTTGATGCGCGCCCCCACTGTGGGAGGCGGCGGGAGAAACGAAGGGGAGGAGAAGCGCCCCGCCTGGCCGGCGCGCGCATCACAACCGGGTGGAGCGGGCAGCAGCCCAGCCGCAAGGGCCACCGGGTCGTGGCCGAGGCCCGGCCGCAGGAGCGGCAGAGCGGTCGCGGCCCGGTTTCGGGCTGGGAGCCCTTGCGGGGGCCGCGCGCAGGGCATGCCCAGCAGGGGGGAGAGGAAGGGGCTAGCGCCAAGCTAGGTGCGCTCGCGTCATATCTGACGTCCTACCCCTCCCTCCCATCCCTTACCATGGCGCTGATTTTCTCTATCCGCGGACGCGGAGGGCGCGAGCGCAAGGGGGGGAACAGGCCGCCAGAGGGCATTCCGCTGCAAGGGGCACCTGATGGGCGGAAGCGCCTTGGAGCATGGGAGCGTCCACCTTGGAGGGCGGACGCTCTGGCCAGGGCATCGGGATGGAGCAAGCACACGTTGCTACCAGGTTACCAGGGAGCGTGTCCTCCTGGAGGTCAGCGCGCGTGCCAGAGCACCGAAGTATTGCAGACTCTTGCGGTTGGCCAGCGAGGCGACCAAAGACTCAGGCCACCCCGCAGGAACCAGGAGCTGGCGAACCGTGTGGGCAAGCCACCAGCCCCCCGAAGAGGAGGGAGGAGAAGGAAGAAGGGTCCCAGAGCCACGGTCTCAGAGTCTGGCGCCAGGTCGTGGCAAGTGCCAGTACCCCGAGGGCCAGGTGAGGACAGGGGCCCGTTGCTAGCCGAAGCGACCGAAGACTGAACTGGAACCAGAGGGGGCCACACTGGGACCCGCGCGTCAGAATGCGTCGTCCGAGGCACGACCCTCCAGACTGTCGCCACGCAGCTCCAGCACAGCCTGCCAGTAGCCATAATGGAGGGGCTCGCCTGGCGTCCCGCACACGGTGCCGCGCATCAGCTCCCTGCAGCCCTGCAGGCGCGGCAGCGGACCTCGTCGTGCTGGGCTTCAGGTTGCGCGCCCGCCAGGCGATGTGGTCAAGCCAGGTCCTCAGGCTCACGAGAAGCCGAACACGGCAGCGTTGCTGGGGCTGCGTGCACTCGAGCAGCGCGCTCAGGGCCCAGGCAGTGTAGAGCTCGAGGTCACGCAGCACCACGTCGTCCTGGGCGTCGCCCGTCTCACAAGCCGCTAACGGGGGCGCGGCCAGTCGTGCCGGCGCCAAGCTTGGGAAGGGCGTCGGGAAGGGCGCAGGGAGTGTCGCCGGGAGGGGCGCGGGTGGAACAACACACGACAGAGAAAAAGCGGTGTGCTCGGCATCGCCCCGCCTGGCCTGGCGGCGAGGCGGGACCCGAGGATGCCCTCAGAGAGAAAGGATCGGATACTGCTGAGACACAGCGCTGCCAAACAGTGCGGAAACGCAGCGCCAGTCACCCATGCGGGCCGCCCTTGCGCCCTGCCGCGGCAGAGCGTGAGCTTCTTGCCCTTGCACACAGTTCTTTTTTGGCTGGCGTTGGCTGCGGCTGATTTTCCTGGCGAGGTCAGCCGATTTTCCCGGCGCCCCCTGGCGCACAAGGCGCGAATGTGTCGAGCACGGCGCCCGGCGGCGGGGCCGAGACCAGCTGCATGCGGCAGGGAGCCGCCGAGAGCGTGCCCTCCCGGGCCAGGCTGCAGCCGACAGCCGACTCTACCGGGAGGGTGTCCGGGTGGGGAGCCTGTCCCGCTGCCCCTTCTTCTCCTCCTGCTCCCTCCCTCCTGCTCCCTCCTCCCTCCTCCCTCCTCCTCCTCCTCCTCCTCCTCCTCCTCCTCCTCCTCCTCCTCCTGCTCCCTCCTCCTCCTCCTCCTCCTCCTCCTCCTCCTCCTCCTATTCCTCGCTCTCCTTCTCTTACACTTCAGCTTCCTCCGCCTCCTCCTCTCCTCCCTGATCGTTCTCCTCGTTTTCCTTCTCCTCCGACCTCATCCTCCTACTCCTCCTCCTCTTCCTCCTCCTCCTCCTGATCGTTCTCCTCGTTCTCCTCTTCCAACTTCTCCTCCTCCTCCTCCTCCGTCTTCTCCTCCTCTGTCTTTTCCGGGTTCTCGTCTTCCTCCTCCTCGTCGTCTCCTCCTCCTCCTCCTCCCTCCTCTTCATCCTCCTCTTCCTCGTCCTTCTCCTCCTCCTCTGCATCCTTCTCCTCCTCCTGATCGTTCTCCTCTTCCAACTTCTCCCTCCCCTCCTCCTCCTCCTCCTCCTCCTATTCCTCGCTCTCCTCCTCTTACACTTCCGCTTCCTCTGCCTCCTCCTCCTCTCCTCCTCCTCCTCCTCCTCCTCCTCCTGATCGTTTTCCTCGTTCTCCTTCTCCTCCGACGTCCTCCTCCTACTCCTCCTCCTCCTCCTCCTCCTCCTCCTGATCGTTCTCCTCGTTCTCCTCTTCCAACTTCTCCTCCTCCTCCTCCTTCTTCTCCTCCTCTGTCTTTTCTGGGTTCTCGTCTTCCTCCTCCTCGTCGTCCTCCTCCTCCTCCTCTTCATCCTCCTCTTCCTCTTCCTCGTCCTTCTCCTCCTCCTCTGCATCCTTCTCTTCCTCCTGATCGTTCTGCTCGTTCTCCTTCTCCTCCGACCTTCTCCTCCTCCTCCTCCTCCTCCTCCTCCTCCTCCTCCTCCTCCTCCTCTGCCGCTTCCTGGTTCTCGTCTTCCGTCTCCTACTGCTTCCCTCCTGCTGTTCTCCTCCTCCTCCTCCTCCTCCTCCTCCTCCTCTTCTCCTCCTCCTCCTCCTCCTCCTCCTCCTCCTCCTCCTCCTCCTCCTCCTCCTCCTCCCCCTGGGTGCCCTGGCGACCATGCGGCTCAGAAAGCGGCGCGCCCCCTCCGCCCCAGCGGCCCGTCCTCCAGCGGCAACGTCAGGGAGCCCAGCGCGAGGTCCCCGCCAGGGATTCCCTGGCGGGGGGCCGAAATGGGTACCAAAAACATGGGATTGACGATGCCCGCAAACAATTGCTGCCCCAAACGAACAGCGGCCGCTGTTGGGCAGCCAGGCCTCTGTCTCAAACGGACAATAATCGCGGGGACACTGACAGTGAGTCCTGTTCAAAATGAACCCTCCTCCTCCGCCTCCTCCTCCTCCTCCTCCTCCTCCTCTGAATCTTTCTCAGGCCTGGCTGCCCAAGAGACACCAAAACCGACGGTTCCGGGAGGCTCCTGGAAGCCGCGCCGAGTGCTCCAGAGACCTCCTAAAAAAACCCGATAGTGTCCGACGCATGTGAAAAGCGTCTCCTCCCCCCTCCTCGTCCTGTCTCCCACGCACACACGCCCTCTTCCTCATCAGTTGCCTCCTCCTCCTCCTCATCATTATCATCACCACCACCACCACCATCACCACCACCACCACCACCACCACCACCACCACCACCACCACCACCACCACCACCACCACCACCACCACCACCACATCATCATCATCATCATCATCATCATCATCATCATCATCATCATCATCATCATCATCATCATCATCATCATCATCATCATCATCATCATCATCATCATCATCATCATCATCATCATCATCATCATCATCATCATCATCATCATCATCATCATCATCATCATCCGTAGCCATTTTGGCTCAAGGTGGCGCGATCAGGGCAGATGTCTGGTCTCATGAGGCTGGCTCTAGCCGTCGCGTCCATTCTTGGGTCAGATTCCCAATCTTCCAAGCTTTCAGTGTGGCCCTGGGGGCCACAGCTCTTTCCATATTACATCACCGACACCCGGCCCCAGTCGCCCGATTGGGAGCCCAGCCGCGGCGGGCTCGACCAATGGCAGGACGAGGAGGTGGTGCTCGAGGAGCCGCGCGCGGCGGCGGCGGCAGAGCCAGTAGTGGCCGTGGACAGCGGGGCGGCCAAGCCCCAGGCGCGGGCGGCAGCGGTGCAGCGCCCAGGGTCTGGGATTGCCCTCAGTGCGGAGCCAAGAAGAATTGGGGCTCTCGGCATGTCTGCAAGAGTTGCGGCTACGACTGGTGGGAAAGCGGTTCTGGTACGAGTTCTTGGTGGAGTGGCATGTCACAACTGGACGCCAGAGAACGCCACGAGCTCAACCAGTTGCGGAGGAAGGTCAAAAAGTTGGAGACCAGCAGCCAAGCAGGACCAGGAGTCGATGGCGGTGGCGCTGGGGCGGCAGGCGTCGGGTCGCAGCCTGACGACAAGTCAGAACGTGTCCGCCGATTGGGCAAGCTACGAAGTGAGATCAAGAAGATCGAGGGCGTGGACGGCGCGGAGGCCATTCTCGAATCCAAACGGCAGGAGGCGCAGCAGTTGGAAAACGAGCTGGCAGCAACCAAGCCTACATCAGTCCAGCTCAGTGAGTTGGAGCGCAAGCAGAAGAACCAGGAGGCCACCACGGCGGCCTTGGCGAGCAGGATCTCGGCGGCGGACAAGCAGCTCGCTGAACTACAGGCCCACAAGCTCGAGCTGGAGGGCAAACATGCGCAGAGTCAGGCCGGCGAGAAGGAGCTCCAGGCGCTCATCGACAACCTCCTGGCGCAACAGCTCCGCGAGCGCGAAGCACAGCAGCGGGAGGAAGGGCCGCGAGGGACGGCTGCACCAGCGTCCCCAGGCGCCCAGCTCAGCGAGGGTGAGCGAGCCACCGCTTTCCTCGCCGCTCTTAATCAGTGCTCAGGCATGCTCGCCCCTGGCTTCGCTGAGCAATGGGACGGCCAAGTCGCAGAGTTGCGGCGTCTGGCACAGCGCGTTGCCGCAGCAGGTGCCGCGGCGGAGCGTGACGGGAGCGGCGACGAGCAGGAGATCGACGAGAAGGACGTCGACGTCATCTTGGACTCCCTGGAGGAAGAGGCCACCGAGGAGGGGGCAGCAGAGGCCGTATCGGGCGAGGTGGGCAACGGCGAGGAGGCAGGCGACGCTGCAGGCAAGGCCGCCGCAGCCGCCGCCATGCGCAAGCTTCGTGCCCAGAAGCTCCTCCAAGGACTCCGCTCCGCGGGGATCCGCAGAAGGGGGAAGCGGGGGTAGCCGCCCTCACTTCACCATCGTGAGCCTCAACGGCAGTGGATGGGGCCCTTTCACCACCATCCTCGGCGAGCAGCAGGACCCACAACAGCAGGCGGTGGCGGAGGCGCACCTCGGCGACGCACTGTGCATCCAGGAGCACCACCTCAACGGCTACCGCGCCGTGGAGCAGGAGCAGTGGTGTCGTCAGGTTGGCTGGAGCGCCGTGCTGACCCCAGGGGTGAGCTCGGTCGGCGCAAGCCTCCAGCGCGCCGTCAGCAGCGGCACTGGCGTGGCCGTGCGCACCTCGCGTGGCATGTGCGGGCCAGGCGCGGGCGGCAGCAAGGACAGCTGCCACGCGGCCGAGGGCCGCGCGACCATCGTGCACATCAATGGCGTCGTGCCTGGAGGCTTCCTGCTGGGCTCGGTCTACCTGGACAGCGACGACGTGGGCGAGCGCAGCCAGGGCGTCTTGCAGCAGGTTGGAGCCACGCTGAAGTGCACGGGCAAGCCCTGGGTCCTGGCGGGGGACTGGAACGTCGAGCCTGACAGGTTCCACCTCCGCGCGGGGCACTGGCTGCGCAAGCTGGGCGGCCACGTCGTCGACTCCGGCACGGGCACCTGCCAGCGCCCCCCCGTCAAGGAGCCATCTGAGCTCGATTGGTTCATCGTCAGTGCAGATATGCTGGACCTCGTCAGCGGGTGCGAGCGCCTCAATATGACGGAGCAGGGCTACGCCAACCCGTGCAGGCCCCACATCGGGGTCAAGCTCTACTTGGCTTGTCAGGGCGACCTTGGCCAGTCATTCCGCGTCAAGGGCCCCGCAGCCTTTCCCAAGGACAGGCCATATGGGCCTATGCAAGCCAAGGAGTGGAACCACGACGAGTTGCGGGACGCTATCGGAGTGGGGGGGGACATGCAGGCCATGACGGAGGTCTACCGCGCCCTATGCGAGGGAGTGGAGAACGAGCTCGTCTGGATCTACCAGATCCCGCCCGATGACGCCAGTTTGTATCGTGGCCGCGGGGGCCCGCCGAGCTTCAGCTTCGGCACGCAGGCCAGGGCGCGCCCCATCAAGGGGCCCAAGGCCAGCTACAAGGGCAAGAAGCTCATGCATCTGAGCGACTATTTCACGCAGATCCATCAGCTCGTCGGCGGAGGCTCGGATGCCGTTTCTTCGGCAGGGCTCGCCCAGTGCCAACTGGACAACGACGAGCGGGCGGCGGAGCGGATGGAGGCCAGGGCAATCAAGCGCTACAAGCGGGTGCTCGGGCGCCGTGCCCGCGGGTGGGTCTCCAACCCCAGCAACCCCGACCACTACGCGGACGAGAACGAGTGGTTGGAAAATTGCGTGCCCTACATCTTTCGCATGCTAGGGCTGCCGACGCACATTGCGACGGGCCTGGCCCAGAACTTTGGGCGTCGCCTGCAGACGGCCAGGGAAGTATGCGAGTCTGCCTGGCGTCGCGGCGGCGCAGGCAGGCAGGAGCTGGTGCGCATTCTTCAGCAGCTCGGCCTTCTCGACCACGACTGCTGGGAGGAGGAGCTGCGCAGGGCGGTGGACAGCTACCACGAGTCCAGGCGCTGGCTGGAAGAGCGGGGTGACTACAGCAGGCCCCTCCCAGGCGCGCCCATCGTCCACGGCTATACCGAGACGGAGAATGGCATAGGCGACGTCGCTCCCCCACCTCCAGTGCTTTGCAGGATAGCCACCTGCCCAGTGGACGCGGGGGGGGTGGAGTGCCATCGAGGTGGGTGAGGCAGGCGTCAGGCGCACACTGGCGCGACTGGCCAACGGCTGGCTGCCGCGCCTGCACGCCCCCGACGCGCAGCAGGACAAGGCAGAGTGGATGGACCTCTGCACGCACTACGCCTACGAGCGCCTCAGCCAGTACGAGGGTGGCAATGGCGACGAGGGTGAGCAGGTCGGCGTCACAGAGGGCCAGTCTGACGGGGCGGGGTTGGGAGCCGCATCTGCGGACGGGGACAGCGCGATCCCACCCCAGCCCCAAGTTAACTCCTTTGCGAGCCTCGCAGCGGCAGCGGAGGCCAGCAGTGCGAGGGCCACTGGAGAAGGCGTCAGCGATGCGTCGGCGTCGGGGGCGGGAAGGGGGGCCGCATCAGCGGAGAGTATCAGCGCGATCCCACCCCCGCCCCCTCGCGCCAGCTCGGCTCGGCCGTTTGGCGAGCGAGCGGCAGCCCGCTGGGCTCGGGCAGTCGACATGTGCGAGGACAGTTGGCAGGCCTCCGAGGGCGTGCGCAACAAGTACGCGCGCAAGGTCCGCGAGTTGGAGGACAGCGACCCCGACGCCTGGGCCATCGCTGACGACGAGCACTACTGCTACCTGCAGGGCGTCAAGCAGTTCATGCGGTACCACGGCGGCAGGCGCGGGGGCAGCGACTGCAGCTCCGACGGCGACGTCAGCAGCAGCGGCGACGGAGCAGCGCAAGCGAGCAGCAGGGCGCCCAAGCCCCCGTCCACGGTGGGCCTTCCCCTCGGAGCCCAGTGGGCAGCACGCGTGGCCCTGGCCGCCGAGTGCCCCAGCCTGCTCCCCTTGGCCGACTGGGCCGCTGAGGCCAGGGCCGAGGCGGAGGCCGATGGAGCAGCCTTCGCCGTCATTCGTGGCCAGGGCTTCAAGGAGTGGATCCGTCGCTCCATGGCTGAAGGCGCAGGCGGGCTCCACGCCTATCGGCGCGGGCCCAGGGCATGGGCCCCTGACGACGAGTACAACGGGGCCCCAGCCCACGCCCCAGACCGAGTGAAGCTTGTGGCGAAGCAATGGTCAACAGAGGTCTGGCGGGTCAGGCGAGACCGCGATAGGTTTCGGCCGCAGCTCCCGCGCTCTGGCGGCGAGGCCCTCCCCAGGCCCTCAGCCGATGAGCTGCGCGCGGCCGCCAGGACCTTCAGGCACGGCACTGGCGTCGGCAGCGACCGCCTCAACCCGCGGAAGGCCGCGGACCTCAGCGACGAGCTTCTGGAGGCAGTCGTTGACTTCGGGATGAAGTGTGAGGAGATCGGCGGCTGGCCCGACGTCATTACGGACTCGCTCGTGGTCATGCTTCCGAAGCCCCAGGGCGGGTTTCGGCCCATTGGGCTGCTGGGCTGGCTCCCGCGCCTTTGGAGCCGAGTCCGTCAGCCCGTGGCGCGGCGCTGGGACTCGCAGATTGACCCTGGCGTCGCAGGCGCCTTCTGGGGGGGGCGCGGCCGTGCGGCCGAAGAGGCAGTCTGGTGGCAGGCCCTGCGCGCAGAAGCCGCACACGCACGTGGAGAAGGAGCAGCAGCGGCACTCATCGACCTATGGAAGGCCTACGAGCTCGTGGACCTGGCCATCATCCAGGGCCGAGGCGTCCTGGCTGGCTACCCTCGGGGCCTGCTGGGTATGGCCCTCACCCTGTACGCGGGGGAGCGCCGCTTCATGCTTGACGGTAGCGTATCCGAGGCCTACCTGCTGGATGCGGGACTCATCGCGGGGTGCTCGCATGCGGGTCGGCTCCTCAAGTGCGGCCTGTTGGTGCTCGCGGACGAGCATGCGCGGCTGTGGCGGGCGCTCGAGCCCAGAGTCACCCTCGCCATCATGTTTGACGACTGCTGCGTCGGGTGCCACGGACCGATGGCACAGGTCGCAGCCTATGTGGCCCAGGCGACGAAGGCGGTCATCTCACAGCTGGAGGCCCTAGGCTGCAAGGTCTCAGCAGCAAAGAGCGAGCTGCTGGCCAGCTCGCCAGAGCTGGCATCACTGGTCGCCAAGCTAATGGGAGGCATCGCCTTTTCCATCGCCGACTCGGTCAAGAACCTGGGGGTCGACTACTGCCTCGACGGCCAAGCGTTCGTGGTCCTCGAGAAGCGGCATACGAAGGCGGCATCCCAGTTGCAGAGGTTGCACGCCATCCGCTCGCAGGAGACCCCAGCAGCAGCTCGAGTGGCGAACGCTGGTCTGCGGCCTGCTACTCGCTATGGGCTGAGTGTAGTGGGTTGGCCGACGTCGCAGCTCAACAAGTGGAGGAGCCAGGTCAACGCCGTCCACCATGGGCACGGCCCAGGCAAGAGCCTCAGCCTCAGTTTCCTCCTCAGCAAGCGTCTGCACTGCGACCCGCTGTACGACCACGTGGCGCTGCCCATTATCGCACGGGCCAAGGCGGTGCAGTTCAACTCGGACAGCAGGGACCTGAGGGCCCTGGGCAGCGCTTTCGCAGGGGCTAGGACGCTGCTGGCCAGAGGCGGGCCTGAGGCGTTGGCTGGACGCGGGCCAGCTGCTGCGTGCGTGTTAGCCTGCCACCGCCTGGGCTGGACCGCCACACTGCCAGGGCTGCTCACCAACGACAAGCAGCAGCCGCTGGACCTACGGACCCTGGGGGCCTCCACGCTCGCCAAGCACATCGCCGATGGCCACGAGAGGGCGCTGTGGCGGGCAGTGAGCAAGCACCCAGGACTGGAGCACCTGCGCGATGGAGGCGCCCTGTCCAGCATCAGCCGCACATTGGCACGCAAGCGCATGAGCAAGCAGAAGGCCAAGCAGATGAGCTCGGCCAAGAACGCGCTGGTCGGATGTCTCTGGCCCGTGGCGCGGCGGTTCTTTGAGGAACGCCCATTGGCCTCCTCTCCTTGGTGCCCCAGGGGATGCCCTGCGCACGGCACAGTGCGGCACCTGGCGTGGCAGTGCCCAGCCACCGAGGTCAGCCGCGGCGAGTGGATCTCCAACGAGGAGGCGGGCGAGCGGTGCCCCCCTGGCGACATCCCCTTTCGCACCATCGTCGGTATGGCCAGCATCGAGGGAGACGAGGACCCGCTCTGGTCCCGCGCTCTTGCACCCGAGCACCGAAGGACCCTGCCACCGCCCACCGACGCCAGGGAGGCGCGGAAGGAGGGTCATGCCGACTTGGTGGGGCAGCCGCTCTCGGGCGACCTCTTCACGGACGGGAGCGTTCTGGACCCCAGCCTCGTCTCGGCGCGCGGCGGCTGGGCGGTCGTCGTCATGGGATCCGACAGCGAGGCAGTCAGCCTCTTCGGCCCGCTCCCCTGGCCGTATCCCCAAGAATCAGGGGCAGCGGAGCTGGTGGCGGCCATCGAGGGCATCCAGAGCTGCCTACCACCTGTGCGGATCTTCACTGACTGCAAGCTGCTCGTGGACGGCTTCGCGGCGGGCAGGGCGTGGTGCCTGCAGTGGCAGCGGCCTTACCGCGAGCTTTGGGTGCGGTTCTGGGCGGCCCTCGACGACGTAGGGGTCGGCAGCGTCACCATCCACAAGGTGAAGGCTCACGCCACGCTGGCGGACGTGCAGGCGGAGCGCGTCACGGCCTGGCAGCGGCGGGGCAATCACAGCGCCGGTGCCCGCGCCGTGCAGGGCGCGCAGATGCATCCCAGCGACGACGACGTGCGAGATAGGAGCCGCAGGCAGGATCGCCTCGTCAAGAAGGTCTTCTGCTGGCTGGGTTCGGCGATGCAGGAAGGCGACGCCGAGCTCACGGCAGCGGACGGGCACGAGGGCCCAGGCCTGGGAGCAGTTCGGTGCGATTGGCGCGGCTGCAAGATGCGATGGCGGGCTCACTGCAGTTTCCCCGACTGCCCGCAGCGCACGTGCGGGCGGCACGGGACGTGGCTGGACGTCGACGGCGACACGGTCTGGGCCTGCCAGCGGTGCGCGGGCAGGGGCGACGCGCTCGCGGGCTCCTGGGCCTCAGGGGCCGAGAGCAGTGGCGGATCGGTCGCTGCAGCCGCGGCGCTCATCACGGCGGGCGCGGCGCTGCTGTCTCACAGTCAGGCCAGCGAGGCACCAGCACAGGTGGAGGGAGACGAGGCGAGTGCAGGGCGAGTTGGCAGCGGCGCGCCTGGCGGCGGCCAGCGGGGTAGCCCACCGACGTCGGGGGGTCCTTCTGGGGCCGGTGGCGGGACCCCGCCGCTGCCGCCGCCGCAGCTCCCGCCTTGGTGGGGATTGGACGCCCACGGCTCCCACGACCTGTGGAGGGCTGGTAGCCACCTTCTGCGTGAAGTGCGGCTACTGGACGCAGAGCCGCAGGATGGCGGGCTTGGCAGCGGAGTGCACGAAGGCCCCCAAGAACGATAGGCAGAAGGCGGTGCTCAGCAGGCTGAAGCGCGGCCTGCAGCCCGCTGGGGCGGGCGGCATCGGCGACCCTGAGCCGCTGCGGCGCATGCGCAGGCGCGCCGATGGTGGCTAGGCTCTTTCTTGCCACGCTTGCCGCCTCGCTCTGTCTGCCATCACGCGAACAGACGTGTGGTTTGCACACGGCTGTTCGGGCTGCCTCCGCAAGGCAACCAAACCCTACTTTGGTGCCTCTGGTCGCGCGAGGGTGTTGCCTTGCGGGGGGAGTCGCTGCTGCGAGGCGCATTCCGCGCCGCTCGGCAGCTTTGCTTGGCGCTCGTGTCCCGCTCTTGAGCTGGCCCGTGCCGTTGCACGGCTCTCGCCCGAGCGGAAGTTGGACCAGGTGCGTAGGTGTCCACGCATTGGAGCGCTCCGTTTTATGTAGTGGCTGGCGCGCTTGCCGCGACGGCCAGCGCTTCTTGCGCTCCAGCATGCTCTGCTTGTGCAGCCAGTCGGAGGCTGGACCGTGGTGGCAGGTTCGCACACCGCCATGGTTGCCTCCGATCGAGCCAGCATGCTGATCAGCTCGGGTCGCAGGCGGGTCCAAGGATCACGAATGCCTGCGCCGAGCCGCTGCTTCTGGGGGGGGAGGGACCCCGCGGCGTAGGCTGTACCCCGTGGGGCTCGGCACACGCCAGGGTTCACTCCCTCCCGCCCTCTTGGGCAACGCATGTCGCTTGGCGCCTTCGGCGCCTCCGTTTAATGTAGCTGCTGGCGCGCCTTGGGCGCGACAGCCCGCGCAGCTTGCTGCGCTCCAGCCCGCTCTGTGCTCTGTGCGCGCCAGGCGGAGGCCGAACCGTGGTGGTAGGCTATGGCCGACCGTCAGGATCGCCTCCGAAGGTCACCTCAGAGCAAGTCGTCCCCGTCTGTGGCCTGGTGCCCAGGGGACTGTTGCTCTGATGTGGCGCGCTGAGCTGTCTGCGAGCTGAGTCGCCGTGAGGGCTCAGATGCTTTGCTGATCGCCTGCCTTTGGCTGGGGCGGTCGGCGGCCTCAAGGCTTTCAGGCGAGTCTGCGAGTGTGCCTTGGGCACGGGTCAGGCCTTGCGTCCGCAGCGCCAGAGGGAAAGGCCATGGCCTCGGGAGGCTGTATCGAGCGGGGAGCTCCAGACCTTCTTGGATGCGTGGATCATCATCATCATCATCATCATCATCATCATCATCATCATCATCATCATCATCATCATCATCATCATCATCATCATCATCATCATCATCATCATCATCATCATCATCATCATCATCATCATCATCATCATCATCATCATCATCATCATCATCATCATCATCATCATCATCATCATCATCATCATCATCATCATATCATCATCATCATCATCATCATCATCATCATCATCATCATCATCAGCATCATCATCATCATCATCATCATCATCTCATCATCATCAGCATCATCATCATCATGCATCAATCATGATCATGATCATGATCATGATGATCATGATCAGCACCAGCACCAGCACCAGCACCACCACCATCATCATCATCATCATCATCATCATCATCATCATCATCATCATCAGCATCAGCATCATCATCATCATCATCATCATCATCATCATCATCATCATCATCATCATCATCATCATCATCATCATCATCATCATCATCATCCGTCGTTTCCTTTTCCTCCTCCACCTCGTCCCCCTCCACGCCCAAATTACCAGTGCGCACAACAGACGTCAGAAACGCAGAACCGCGACCAACCTACAACTCACATCACACGGGCGACGGAACGTCATGGAGCTCAAGCGGCACGCGGATGTGGCGAAGGTCGAACCCCGATGAAACAAACACCGAGCGGCCTCGAATACCCTAGAAGAAGGAGAAGAAGAAGAAGAAAACAAGTACGCCATTAACATAAACTGTTGTGGGCGCTCAGCGCGGATTTCTTGGATCTGCGCTGGGGCCCCCCCAGCGGCGCCTCTGGCGCCGCCCCTGGCGCTCCGCGCGCGCGCGGATCCAAGAGGTCCGCGCGGAGCGATCAAAAGCTGATGTCTGTGGCATTCCTCCCTCTTCGACGACTGCTCCTGGCCCAGTGTTCGCTCCAGCCCGGCGATCCGGCCTGCGCAGGGCAGAGCCGGCCACCTGCCGCCCCGTGCCCCCCGCCCTGCACTCCGCCGCCTCGCGGGGCGACCCCCTCGCGCCAGGCCCTGCCGGCTTTCCTCGCTCGACCGCCCCACCTCTCAGCGCCCCTCTAACGGGGACTCCACTCACGGGTACTTTGGCCAGTGACCCTGCGAACCTAACCCTCCCCGATGTGGGCAATGCTGCAGTGCCACAAAGAGGCCCTATAAAGGGGCAACTTTCGGCAATCTTCAAAAGTACCCCTCTTAGTGGAGTCCCCGTTAGAGGGGCGCTGAACCTCTCGGTCTCGGTGGCACCCGGCCGTACGCTGTCTCGCCTTCGTCGGACCGCTGCTGGCGCTGCGCTGACGACTCGATCTCTGGGCGACTTCGGAAGCCCTGAACCCAAAAGCGTTTTCCAGATCTCGGGGGCACCGCGTTCCTTTCCCCCGCCTTCCGCCGAGCTTCCGCTGGCTTCCGCCGGCGGAGGCGGCCTCGTTCTACTTCCGCCGACCTTCCGCCGCCCTTCCGCGGCGGAAGAGATGGCAACTCCTGTCATCCTCGAAGGCGGAACGCGGGTTCTGGCTCCCGCTACCCCTCCGTCTGCCCCCATCTCCCGCACAATGGGTGCTCGCACTCCCACGCCAGCGCTGATCGGGAAGACGTCGCCTCCCGCCACCCTTCCCCATCCTCGCCTCCCCCATCCCTCGGCGGCTGCAGCATGGGCGGATCGCCCCGGGGGAGCACTGCATGTCATATCCTGGGGCTTCGATCGCAAACGTATGCGACGAAAGAAATCATCATCGTCGCCCTCGCTCTCCTGGTCTTTTCATCACCCTTCTCTGGTTCGCCCTGGCCGAGGCCCTTCTCGAGCCCCTTGCTCCTCCTCCTCCTCCTTCTCCTCCTCCCCCTCCTCCTCCTCCTCCTCCTCCTCCTCCTCCTCCTCCTCCACCTCGTCTTCCTGCCTCTTCTCCCATATCCACCTCCTCCCCCGCCCTTTTTGCAGGGGCGCGCGCGTCGATATTTCTTGGCGCCGTCGCCGCTTCGACCGGCAGTGGCGCATTCTTCGATGGCCAGATCGCCAAGCCGTTGGGATTCCGATGGCCGGCTCGGATCACTGAGACAGCGTGTGGTCCCCATAGGGAGGCGGCTCCCGTTCGAGACGTCATCGTGTTTCACTCACAGGCGAGGCTCCCGCTCGAGACTTCCTCAAGATTCAAGCCTCAGAAACCCAGAAACGATTACGACTATCGGTTTTCCGATAGCCGCCTCGGATTACTAATTCACATGACCCCCGGGCCCCATATGGGAGGGGCACCCGCTCGAGACTTCCTCGCGCCTCACTCACGACTTCGCGTCGCGTCGACCTTGGCGTTGGTCCCCGACACCGCGACAATCGCTGAACCTTGAACGATCGGCCGGTTCCGAAACGTCAGATCATTCAACATCGATCGATTCTGGGTCGCCAGCGGCGGTCAACGTTGATTGAACACCGGCGGCGGGGTCGCCGGCGGTCGACACGAGGCGAACCTACCTGAATAACTGGCCGTCGCGTTGATTTTCTGCAGCGCCCAGATCTGTTGGCGGCGCGCACAAATTAACGGGCGAAGAACGGTATAACATAAACTTTTTCGCTGTCGGGGGCGACTGTCCCTGGGCGGCTGGAAAGTTTATACCCTTACAATGGCACCGTAGGGGTATAAACTTTCCAGCCGCCCAGGGACAGGCGCCCCCGACAGCGAAAAAGTTTACTTCATACCGCTCTTCGCTCGCTGAGCAAAGGGGTGGAGGGAGTGGGGAGGGCTTCTTAGAAGGAGGCTGCTCCTCAGAAGGCGCCAGCCCAACATCTATAGCAATACTGGTGAGGCCCGCGCCTCCTGAGAAGCAGGGGTGCTTCTATACGAAGCCCTGCCCCCTGCAGGCCACCCCCCCTCTGCGCGTGGCTGACCAGCCATGGGAGGAAGGCCGCGAGCGGGCAGAACTCCTGCCGGGGGCGGCGACGGAGGCGCACGGCCCCGCGGAGAGCCACATACGTCTCTACACCCACGGGGCGGCGAGGATCTGTGCCTCCGGCGAGGCTCCCCGGCGAATCCTTGCCCGCCCGCTGGGGGCTGGCCCCCCCTCTCCAGACCCCCGACGTCGTGATGTTTGGTCGCGACCTCGACGCCCAAAGGTCTGGAACCTCTCCCCCGGGACCGCTTCTTCGTCCCATGTCGCCTCTTGACGGCTTCGCGAGGCCCGGGAAGGCTCCCCCCCGGAGGCCGCAAACGTTGCGAAAAACCTCCCGCCGCGATTCTTTCACACCGCGAGGAGGTCCTCAGAGATCCGACGTCGTGATTTGTTCAATGCGGGGTCCCCGGAAGCCTCGACCCATTCCTCAGGACCGGTTTTTCACCCTCAGTCGTTCGTTGACGGTCCCGCGGCCCGGCGAGGGCCCCTGGAGGCCGAAAATAGGGGGCAAACAAACCTAACTCGCTTTTGACCACCTCGCTTTTGACCACCCTCGTTTCCAAGAGATACCACGCGATGCCAGACTACGGCCTGGTTACTGGTCAGGCCGCTTGACGAGGCGGCGCGTGGCATGACTTGCTTTTGCCTGGAAGCGAAAGCGGGGCAGGTCACTCACGCTCTGAGAAAAGGGGGAAAAAACGCCGTCTTGACTTTCTCAGTGCGTTGGATCTCTGGGTCCCCGGAAGCCTCGACCCATTCCTCCGGACCGGTTTTTCACCCTGAGTCGTCTTTGGACGGTCCCGCGGCCCGGCGAGGGACCCTGGAGGCCGACAATGGGGAAACACCGCCCGTCTTTTGACGGTCCCGCGGCCTGGCGACGGCCCCTGGAGGCCGAAAATAAGGAAAACCTCTAGATTTTCCAGTGCGTTGGACCTCTGGGTCCGGGCCTGCGCGCGGCCTGCTCTGTGAGCGGCGGCGCTCGGAGCAGGCCGCGGCGGGCGGCCGCGGGGGGATCGGGCCGCGGCCGCCTGCCGGCGGCCGCCGCGCCGCGCGGCGCCGGCGGCCCGCGCCGCGGGGGCGAGCGCCAGCGCGGCGGCCAGTGCGGCGGGCCTCGGGGAGGCGTCGGGCGCGTCGGGGAGAAGCAAGAAGCTGTGATGCGCAGAAGGCATCTACACACCGCCACCGTGCCAGGCCCGAGCCATCCTGGCCCTGGCATGGTGTGTACGCCATCCTGGCCGAGGTCAGGAGGGTCCATACACCATCCTGGGTCCCAGGATGGCCCCGGCCTGGCACGGTGGTGGTGTATAGATGCCTTCGTCGGATGTGAAGGGGCCCTGGGGCTCGCAAGAAAAAGGTGCAGATCCCAGTAGCCCCCATGTTTTGTTCCCGCATTGTCTGGGGTTCCCTCTCCCCCCCCCACCACACTTCCCATGGTTTCCTATATTTTCTCAGGGATCGACGATGAATGGTGTCTGTGTGTTTTCCCCTCCTGCAGGACGGCACAGAGAAGAGGACAAGCGCATACAGTTTAATGATGGCCAAGTGAATCCTACTCATGAGCATCACGAGATGGAAGATGCCAGGCGAGCGCCATGACAAAATACCTTTCTATGTGTCGTACGGAGCTGTGCCCTTAATTAGGCTGATCCAGGCCAGGCCCATCCCGGACATCGGTGCGCCCTCCCGGCCCTGGGTCGGCGAGGGCGTGCGCAACCGATCCCGGGCCCCGGATCGCCCTCGCCAGGAGAGCGGTGCAGGTGCACAGTCGCCTCCTCCTCCTCCTCCTCCTCCTCCTCCTCCTCCTCCTCCTCGTCCATGTTGCCAGAAGTACCCCTGGCCCAAGGTACCCCTAGGATTCTCGGGGTGGCCCAGGCAGCCTCTAGGGCACCCCTCACGAGGCCCAGGGGACGCCAGGGGCTCCAAAACGGAGCGAAAAGCTGGGGGCACCTTGGGCCAGGGGCCAGTCGCCTCCTCCTCCTCCTCCTCCTCCTCCTCCTCCTCCTCCTCGTCCACGGTGCGTGCGAGCGCTCAGGCGGCCGAGTGCGATGGCGTCGCCCCGCCGAGAGAAACCCTGAGCAACGCGTGCACGGGCACCGGCACGACGCGGCACGCTCAGCTGTGCCACCTCGCCGGGGTGGAACGATGCCCTGCCTGGCCCGCTGCCCCCCTGCAGAGCATCAGGGCCTGTGGACCGGGAAACTGCGAGCAACGATTTTTGACAATTTCGCCTGGAGGAGAGGAGGAGCTGAAACTGCTGCTGCGACCCACGGCTGCGGTCTTCTCGGGGAGCTGGCATCGGTGGCGCTGGGGATGGTGCTGGCGTAGGCGCAGGCGTTGCTGGCGTCAGTGCTGGCGCTGGCGCTGGCTTTGTAGCCGGCGTCGGGGCTGGCGTCGGTGCACGCGTCCAGTGGAGCGGCTTGTATCGATTTTGCTGCGCGCGGCGCTGCTGGTCCGACTCATGGTGATCACAATGGCGCTGCTGGTGGCACTGGTACTCCTGCGCGCGGCATTGCTGGTCCCGATCGTCGTGCTCGTCCTGGCTGCGCTCTACCGGCCACTCTGCGATTTTCGGCGTGCCGGCCCATCAGCTAATTATCGCACGGCGGAAGGGCCCTGGCCGAACCAAAGCACTCAGCAAAAATGGTACGTCCTGTTTCCACCTATGTCAAATTATCTCGTTCCGACTTGCAATAAAGTGTCCCGTAAAGTTCCGGACTGCAGCGGCACCTCCACCACCTGGGTGGGGAGCAGGAGTCGGAGACGCACGAACGGCTGCTGGGCCAAAAGACCGCCGTCGGCCCGGGAGTCGGCGAGTTGGTCGGCGCGGGAGTCGTCAAATTGGTCGGTGCGGGAGCCGGTGAGCTGGCCGAGCTGGTAGTCGGTGAGATGGTCGGCGCGGGTGTCGGCGAACTGGTCGGTGCGGGAGTCGGTGAGCTGGTCGCTGCGGGAGCGGCCCAACTGGTCGGCTCGGAAGTCATCGAGCTGGTCGGCGCGGACGTCGGCGAGCCACTCGGCTCGGGAGTCGGCGAGCTGGTCGGCGCGGGGGTCGGCGAGATGGTCGGGTCGCTGTAGTCGGCGAGCTGTTCGGCGCGAGAGTCGGTGAGCTGGTCGGTGCGGCAGTCGATGAGCTGGTCGGCGGTCGGCGCGGGAATCGGTGAGCCACTCGGCTGTGGAGTCGGAGTGCTTGTCGGCGCGGGAGTCGGCGAGATGGTCAATGATGGAGTCGGAGTGCTGGTCGGCGTGGGAGTCGGCGAGTGGTCGGCGTGGGAGTCGGCGAGCTGGTCGGCGCGGCAGTCGGCGAGCTGTCTGGTGCGGAAGTCGGTGAACTGGCCGGCGCGGGAGACGGCGAAACTGGTCGGCGCAGAGCCGGTGAGCTGGTCGGTATCGGGGGCTGCCAAACTGGTCGGTCCAGGAAACGGAGAGCTGTTCGGTGCGGGAGTCAGCGAACTGGTCGGCGCGGGGATCGGCGCGCTGATCGGTGCACGACTCGGTGAACCAGTCGGGGCGGGAGTCGGTGCGCTGGTCGGCGCGGGTGTCGGCGAAGTGGTCTGCGCGGGAATCGGTGGGCCAGTCGGCGTGGGAGTCGGAAAACTGCTTGGCGCGGGTGTCGGCGAGCTGGTCTGCGCGGGAGTTGGTGAACCAAGATCGCCGAAACTCAGATGGGAGCAAGCGATCGAAAAAATCCGGGGCAGACGATTAAAACAACAGTTTCCCTGGTCTTCGTGCCCCAGCAGTAGCGGGGGCGGCGGGGCAGGCGGACGGCGGACAATCCCAATTGTCTCGAGGCCAGGGGGAAGCGGGGCACGGGTTGACAATTCAGGGCGGGCGGGGGGGCAATTCCGAGCTGGGCAGGCCAAAAAGCAACCTGACCGACGGAGGGCGGACAAGCTCTGACTGTCCGGGAGGGGCCCCGCGGGCTGACAATGCGAAGCCGCGGGGGCGGACAATGCGAGGCCGCGGGGCTGCCCGCGGCCGGCCCTGCGCGGAAAGCAGAACCTCCGAGTCACAATTCGAGGCGGGCAGAGACACTTCCGAGACGGACAGGCCGAATCAGCCTGACCGGCGGAGGGCGGACAAACTCTGGCCGTCTAGGAGGGACTCCGCTGGCTGACGGATCGAAAATCCGCGCCCGCCCGACGGCAGAATAATGCTGGGGGGGCAGACGATTGAAAAATCAATCTCCGGCAGCTGAATTGTTTTTGTTTGCCCCACCTATTCATTTGTCGGCCCCCTGGGAGGGGCGGGGGGGCGTTTTTTTTCAATCGCTTGCCCCCATGAAGTACACGGGAATTCCTAATATAGCGCCGCTACCCACGCAAAAAAGGGTATTCCGTCACACGTCCCAGCCTTCGAAAAATATATAAACTGGTTGGCATCCCCCAAAACTGGCACAACGACGAGGTAGGCCCGAAACGCCGGCGTCCACCCCGACCGCCAGATCTCGAACACCATTTCAAGTCCAAAACTAATACACAAAGCGCCGGCACAAGCTGGGGCGCTCGAGCTGCGTGCACCATCCAGCGTGGGAGGACAAATCCTGACCCCCAGGGTCCCCTGACCGTCCCAAGCCACCCGGCAGTCTCGCCCGCCAATTCCATAGATGGCAACGGAAGACACGTTTTTGGGCAGGACCACGATGAGCAACATGATGTCGCGATGGCTGCTTCTGGTCGCGGTGGATGTTTCTGGTCGTGGTCGTGGTGGACGTATCTGATCGTGGTGACTGCTCGTGGTCGTTGTGGCTGTATCTGGTCGTGGTGGCTGTTCGTGGTCATTGTGGCTGCTTCTGGTCGTGGTGGCTGTTCGTGGTGGTTGAGGCTGTTCCTGATCGGCGACCTGGGAGGACCTGTTGGATTTGGATTCGGCGAGCTGGACGGCGTCGGACGAGCTGGGCGCGCGCGAGCGGGAGCCGACGTCCCTGCAGTCACTGCCGTCGGCGACGATGCCCCCCATGATCACGAACACGCAAGCCTTCACAACCGGAAGGGTATGGGAGGCATTGACTTGTCTCGCCGCCGACGATTCCACCTGTCGTTGAAAACGCGCGTTCCGTTACGATGTTTTTTCTGCGTCTTCCCAGAACCGTTGCGAGGTGGCCTCCCCCGTGTCTGTGCCCCTCGCTGGGGGTTTGTGCCGGAAGTGGTTGACGGCGTTGTAGATCCCGAAAGTCAGCAGTGGAAGCGAAACAAGTTCATCTTGCGTCTGGGCGTACGCGGTGCAAAACAAGAAGCTGTGAACATTGGCGTACAAGCGCGGGGATAGGTTGAGTTTGCGCGACAATGCCTCTTTCGTGAACGGGCGCTGATTACAGTGCTCGATCGAATACTTTGCTGCACCTCCACACCCCGAGACGCGCCAGTTGGACTGCGAGTGGCGCTTCTGAAATGCGCGGCGCGTGTGCCATCGATGACGCATGGTCCCAACAGCTGATTCCCATACCTCATGTTCTCATTCGTGTGCTCCTTCCTCCTATCTCCTCATCCCTCTGCGCCTTATCCCAAGCAGTACGATGTCGATATTCCATGTGTAACTGCCCGAATTCCCGCCCTGAGAAGCCAAGCGTGCCATGCGCTAGTTTGACTCCGGGCTGAATCCAAACAGATGTCTCGGTCGCAGAGAAGAGCCGACTGATACTGATCTGATCATGCATCAAGGTGCGCGCTATCGACAGAGGCCGCCAGACGACCTTCGAGGAAGGCAGCGCGAGCGAAACTCCAGGCGATCGCGACAAAACTGCGGCGCGCACCCGCAGGGGGGCGAACTTCTGACCGGGGGGGGCCGACATGGGCGCGGAAAGAATGGGCACAATGCCCAACAGCAGTTCCTGTTCATTTTGAACAGGACTCGCTGTCCGCGCCGCCGCGGCCTGTGTCAATTTGAAACAAAGGGCCGCCTGCCCAACAGCGGCCGCTGTTGGTTTGGGACAACATTTGCTGTCGGGCATTGTACACATTCTTTCCGCGCCCATTTCGGGCGCCCAAATCAGCAACAGTTGGATGTTGGCCGCCGCCCGGCGCGCCAGCCAGGGGGGCGCGCTGTCGAAAGCTGGCCCCTGCCGGAGGTGGATGTTTCGCGCGGTCCAATAGCTCCCGAAGGCGGAACTCGGCCCGGGCGCGGAAGGTAGGGCGAGGCGCGTTGCGCGCGAGCAAGAAGTGATAAGCGGGTCGTCTCGATGTCGGTCTCGGGGCGAGTCTTGGGCGTTGCCTGGGCGCGGCCAATTGCCCGTCCGAGCCGAGCGGCTAGCGCCTGCGCCAGTGGGGAAAGCAGTGGCCGCGTCGCCGTCGCCTGCGTCGTCGGGCTGGTCAGTGGTTTGCAATGGCCCCGCGCGGACCCGGCCTGGAATTCCCACGGTTGCCATGCGCGCTGCAGGGTGAACGCGAAGGCTCTGGAATGCCCATCGCCCCAGCGAGCCCGATTGGACAGCTGCAGGAGTCGCGGGGGCGCCCCTCTGAGACCCCGCGCATCCCGCGCGCGCTGGCGCGCTACAAGCCGGACCTCGCGCGCGCGCGCAGAGGAGATGCCTGGGGCGCCAGGCGACTGGGCCGGCATGGAGCGAATTGGCCATGAGACTCTCGGAATCTCTATCTATCTATCTATCTATCTATCTATCTATCTATCTCTCTATCTAACTATATATATGTATGTTCTCTAGCAGAGCCCAATCATAAGGCCCGTTGCGGTCGATCTGTGGCGCATCTTCCTCCAAATCCTGAGTGCCAGACGGGGCTTGTTCCAGTTGTCCAACGCACCCGAACGTAGATGCTGCGAAAGTGTTGTGCGCCGCCGCGTGGCGCTGCAGGCCAATGCCCTGCCCCCCCCAGTCTCGGCGCCGCTGGGTTCACTTCCTGCCGGTTTCATCCCAGATGTGCTCGCCCTTGCCTGGGCCAACGAAGAACCCCGCATATGTTCCGCGTCCGGCTAGCGGCATATTGGACCATCCTGGGAGTAGCTGTTCCCGCCCCACCTTGACCTGCTCCAAAGTACAAGTGCCCACGGGGATCGCAATGCAGCTGTGCGAATTAGCATGCGACCCTGAGAGCGCGCCATTGGCTTCTAATATACGCTGCGACCTCGGCGCTTCCAGCCAGTGGGCCAAAGGCGGCAGACAGGCATCGTCGGCGCATGCTCGCACTAGCGCGCTGGGGCATTCAACTTCGACGCGGTCCATGAACACCTCCGCCACCGCGGCGCAAGCGGGGAGAGCGGGCGCCCGCGTCGCCTGCCGGATTCAGAAAGGGGCCCCGCAGCCGACGACTTCGACTGAACCGTGACGAACAAGACAGTGAGATTATGCCAGGGCGTCCCCCCATCGGTCGCGGGCGGCGCTTGCGGCCGTGCAATCGTCAGCGTCGACTACGTTCAGCGGGCGGGCGCTGGCCATCGTGTAGCTATTGATGCCTTTGGGGGCGGCGCCCGTGCCCTTCTTGGCCAAGCAGACGAGACTGCTCTTGTTCAAATGGCGCGCGCGGGTATCGGTTCCGTCCAAGTGCGCGGCCTGGAACTCTTCGGCTGCGCCAAGGTTGCTCGAGGCTCTGTGCCGCGTCGCGCAAAGTAGAAAGCCCCAATGGCCCCAGCGCGCGCCAAGCCTTGAACGGGATGCCGCGGTGCCGCGTTGCCGCTGCACCGACTTCTCCGAGTCCTTCTTCCGCTCGCGCCAGTGCCTGGCGCCTGTGGGCAGGCGGGGCCGCGCTTGCCTCGCCATGGCGCGAGGCCCGCTCGAGCGCAAAGTATCTCCTGAGGCGGGTCAGGCGAACGACGGTTTGGCGCGTCTGGCGGGAGTGGAAGTCGAGTCCGCGAGTGCGCGCCCTGGAGCCACTCTGTCAACGAATGTTATTTGATGGGCTTGGTTTTGAATGTTCGGGCCCAATGCGCCGCGCATTCCCGTGCAATTGAGGTCGGGTACGCGGCGCGCACTCCAGCTGAAGTCTAGATGGCCCAATCCTGGTCCACGAGCCTCGCGTGAGTCACCCCAGCCCGCTGAGCATGTTGCGCTTGCGTGTCGTGGTCCTGCAATAGTTGGCGCCCTCTTCTGTCTGCTGTTGCAGATCGCGAAGCTCGTCTTTGATGTCCTGTCATGCGAGTGCGACTGCGTGGTCCTGGGACGCTGCGCGGAGAAACATAACGAAACACGTATTCGGGTCCGTATGGTGTGAGACAGCGAGCATGTAGCTGCCAGACCCTATCCGGCATCCGCCCCTAGGTGGTAGTGGTCTATCCTGGCCGTTGTGTGGCCCATCCGCACGGTCGTCCATCGTGACCTCTCCAATAATCTCCGCGCGTCTGGCCTTGTAAAAGTCGATGCGCTTGCCGAGGAGGTGTTTGAAGCAATGCCGCCTTCGGATATGATGTCGCCAATCTTGGAGTAGGTCTTTCCGTCTGGTTCATGCGTGATGTTGGCTACCAACTGTATCCATGTTCGCTGGCAGCTCAGGTCACGTAGTCGGATGCCTGCCTCGGCGAGCAGCTGTTGTTACCCGCTGGTTTCTCCGTGTGGTACGTGGTAACTCATGGTGAACATGTTGGCGATCTGTGACGGGCACAAAGATTGTAGCCAGGTGCTCGAGCCAGCAGCTGCAGTAGTGGTGGCCAACGTTCATGTTTATATGGTGATGTTACCAAGCTATAAGATAAAACAAACCAGATCAGTTGGCGGATGGCTTGTGGCATGCGGTAGGTAGCAGTGGGTGCATCTCGTGCTGTTGAATCTCTAATGTTGGTGTGCACGGTGCAAGCTCAATGGTACAATCCGTCTGTCGTGCCCCATCGTACCCTTTCTAGCACGGTTCAAGTTGGAGATGTCGTACGCACCGTTCCAGGGAAACGTACAAGTCCAGGGGAGGGAAAGGCATGTATGGCGCCACCCGTCAGGTTTTTTAGCAGCGGGCGCGGCAACTACAAGGTTGGGGCATCGCGTAGCATGCCGCAACCAGGCGGAGGTGGTACCTCAGGGGAAGGAGCGCGCCCGAGGTATAGGTGTTGCCCATCATGCCCTCGGCGGTCTCAATTGTCGATGGCGTCGATCTTGCGCTTGAGGGCCTCGGCATTGTAGTAGACAGCCCCCGTCGGTTTTGTAGTCGATGCCCTCAGCGTGTGCTCGTCGTTCGTCAAAATATGGTGGAGCATGTCCATGAACTTGATGAGGTCGTACTTGTGCCAGTCGTCGGAATTATCCTGGTCGTTATTTGGGCCCACCGCGAAGTAGGTGCCGTCGGGCGTGCGCAGGCGTGCCGTGCACTAGTCCGATGTACAGGAGAGCAGTCGTAGTGCAGCTTATCACTGGTAAACTTAACGGCACCAGGGTACTCTGTAAAATGACCTGGTCGAAGTACTGGTTCTCGTAGTCGTACACCTTCTTTCGAACCGTTTCCTCGTCCCCCTCCTCATCCTCCTCCCCCTCCTCCTCCCCCTCCACCTCCCTCCTCCTCCTCCTCCTCCTCCTCCTCCTCCTCCTCCTCCTCCTCCTCCTCCTCCTCCTCCTCCTCCTCCTCCTCCTCCTCCTCCTCCTCCTCCTCCTCCTCCTCCTCCTCCTCCTCCTCCTCCTCCTCCTCCTCCTCCTCCTCCTCCTCCTCCTCCTCCTCCTCCTCCTCCTCCTCCTCCTCCTCCTCCTCCTCCTCCTCCTCCTCCTCCTCCTCCTCCTCCTCCTCCTCCTCCTCCTCCTCCTCCTCCTCCTCCTCCTCCTCCTCCTCCTCCTCCTCCTCCTCCTCCTCCTCCTCCTCCTGGCGCGCCTCTTCACCCCCCCCCCCTTCCCGCGCGCCTCTTCATTGCGCGGGGCCGCCGCTGCTCGGAGATGCAGGTTCGGTCCCCTGCGGTCACGGGAGGGGGCGAGGCCCCCGGCGGCTGCGGTGGCGGCCCGCGGAAAAGGGGCGACTCCGGGGAAGGCTTTTTTGTTTGAGAAGGTCCCTTAGGGCTTGTCGACTTTTCGCCCATCGACTTGTGGAGATCGAGCCAGATAAATCCAGCAAGATACATCCAAGTAAATCCAAGTCAATCCGGCAATCTCCATGGGAAATTAGAGCAACTCGCGGCCGCTCCAGCGCGAGCCGAAGGACGGCAGACATCGTTAACCCTTGAACGAGAAGGAGCGAGCGTGACCGCCAGATCTCGACGCCTCAATCATGACCAGAATGCACGCCTTTGAGACGCCGGGCAAGCCTGGAACGCTACGCTACACACCATGCGCGACATTGCGGGCAGATTCTGGGGAAGGTTGCTTTCCAGCGCTTTGATCGGGGGCGTTCCAATGCGGAGAGGGGAGGTCGCAAATCATACCCCGAGGCACTTGCGCGGACGAAGGGGGGGCAGGGAACCCAAGAAGAAGGAGGGACCACGGAGACTTGGAGACGTCATTGCGTCCGCCGATCTGAGAGGCACTGCGAGTGAGAGCATCAGCGCCAGCATCAGAAGCACGGCTATGAACAGCAGGACCACGAGCAGCAGCAGCAGCAGCAGCAGCATCAGGGGCAGTGTCGGCAGTATGTCTGCGACCAGCAACTCTCCCATTGTGACTGCCTGCCTGTCTGCCGCCTCTCTTCAGACGAGGGCATCACGGAGACAGCACTGGATGCGAGTAGATCGGGTCTCTCTCTGAGAGCCCGCGGGCTCAGCAGACGCACGCAGAAATCTTGATGTTAGAAATATTCGGGCATATTCCTCGTCGACCCACGAGGGTCCTGAGGTGCCCCAGAGCTTCTGTGGGTCCCGGGGCCATCGGGGGTGGAACAATTTCCGTCGGGCACCTCCTGCTGGCAAGCAAATGTGCCAACTGTACAGAGGACCTCTCGAGCGCGTCAGCCGCTCCAGTCGAGGATTGACAGAACCCCGTTAGCAAAACGCCCTTTAGCGGGCGTTATCTCAATGCCCCGAGGAGCGCTCTGGAGCGATCTGCCCTGACACTTGGCCTACCCGGCGCTTCCCCCTCCCTCC
>CAUYUJ010003336.1:365000-377500 GCA_963575745.1 Prorocentrum cordatum
GCTCCCAAGACGGCGCCGAAACGACCCAAGAGAGCCCTCAAGACGGCCCAAGTGCCGCCCAAGACGGACCAAGAGGCCCCAAGACGGGCCCAAGAGGGACTCAGGAGGGATACCGAGAACTCAAAAATGGAGCCCTCCGTCCCAGAAGGCGCCCAGGAGGTCCCAAAGAGGCCCCAAGAGGCCTCCAAGAGGCCCCAAGATGTCGCCAAGAGGCCCCAGGAGACTCCCAGGAGGCCCAAAAGAAGCCCCAGAAGGCTTCAAACATGTCTCCCAGGCGCCCCCGAACGGCCTCTCAACAGACCCCAAGAGGCCCCCCAAAGAAGCATCTTGACGACGACTCTATTTCGCCCCATCGAGAGACGACCCCCAGGGAACTGCTTCACCATCAAAACTCCCCACGCAACGCGTCCGAACGACACCCGCCCCCAAGAGCGCAACATGGGCAACGAACACACAGACAAAAACCAGCGATGCCATATCACGGGCCGGCGGAATGAGCGAAGCGATTCAATAAAAGATAAATCGTCCTCAAACTTAAAGGAAAAAAACTATGCACATACACCGAGTCTGGCCAGGCCCATCCTGAGCCCAGGATCGGTGCATACGCCCTCCTACCTTGGCCAGGAAGGCATATGCACCGATCATTGGTCAAGGATGGTCCTTGCCAGCATCGGTGCATGTGCATAATTCTCTTCGCCCGAAAACTATGTTGTTTACTATTTTTGAATTTTTCTCCTGTAGAGGGGACGGGCCCGACTTACAACGAGCCCGACGAACCCTGCTCGCCGGGGTGGGCCCGCGGGACGTCTGCGGAGGGCAACGTCAGGGGGGGCACCGGATCTCAGGGGAGGAAGCATGGCCCCGAGATTCGGTGACGCGTCCTCCTCCTCGTCGTCGTCCTCCTCCTCCTCCTCCTCCTTCTCCTCCTCCTCCTCCTCCTCCTCCTCCTCCTCCTCCTCCACCTCATCCACCTCCACCTCCTCCTCCTCCTCCTCCTCCTCCTCCTCCGCCTCCTCCTCCGCCTTCTCCTCCTCCTTCCTCCGCCGACAGCTGGGCGGTGGGCCCCCGATAGCGGGGCCGCACGCCGCGCAGTTCTGGGCGGGGTGCGCTGTTGGGCCCCCCCCCCATCGGCGATCCACGGGCGGTCAGGGGTCGAGGCATCCCGCCCTGCGCCCATGTTCCCCTGGCGTGTCCCCTGACGTCTGGGCGGGCGTCTCGGTGAGGCGAGGGGGTGAGAGATGCCAAGACATCCAGCGTCGCGAACGACATCGGCATGGATGCTCTCATCGTTTTCGGCCTCTGGGGCCCTCGCCAGGCCCCCGGGCTGTCAAGCAACGACTCGGGACGACAGGCTGGCCCTGGGGAACGGGTCCCGACTTCTGGGGACTCCGTATGGGAGAAATCAAAACATCGGATTGGGATTTCTAGGTCGAGGGGTGACGTCAGGTCGGACGAAAGGGGATGTCAGTAAGGGGGGGGGGCTACCGAATCAGCTCACGTAGCTGACTTTCGAGGGCGCCTGCTGGTGCCAGAGGCGCCCGCGTACCGAGGAAGGCGCCCAGCGGCGCGGGCGAAACCAGCTGCACACAACAGATTTCGTACACAAGCCATCCTTTCCGTATCCCCCCTTCGGTCCGACCTGACTCCGAATGTGGGGGAACTGGCTCAGGGGGGGAAGCGTCGAGCTTGAATCGGCGATGCATCGCCAACAGATCGGCGACTGGCTCTCGATACCCATCGGTCCGAAGAAGTAGGCGGACACATGAAGTAGGAAGGACTTGAACATACATTCGGTTCCCGCCCGCCCCTGGAACGGGAGGGAAGGGGGAAGCCGCTCGGCTCTTGCAGTAGGAAGGCGCCTAACGTAGACTGGAATCCGAGAATCCAGAAACGATTGCTTTCACATACTAATGGGTATAGGGGAGGCTGGCTCAGGGGCGGAGATGCCGAGTTTGCATCGGCGATGCATCACCGATAGCTCGACGATAGGCTCTGGATAGCCTGATAGCGAAGCAGCGTGCCCCTGGGCGGGGTGAGGGGTCCAAGCCGCGAGTCGCGGGCGATGGATGGGCGCTTGGGGGCGCTGCTTCCCAAGACGGAGCCATGACCGGGACACCATCGGACCAGGGCAAATCGAGGATCTCCGAGATGCGGCAGCTCTGGAAAATGTGCAGTGGAGGCCAGTCCACAAGAGACCTTCCACCAGAAACCCAACCCTGAGACCCCAGGACGTCCATGGATTTTTGGTGCGGGAGCGCCACGCCTTCCACAGCAAAACCATCGAAACCCAAGCGGGGGGAAGACCTGCTCGGCGAATGGTGGCCGAGGTCGGCGTATCTACGGGTGAACGGTAGGGGGGGGGCGACTCAAGGCCTCTCGTGACGAATGCCCTTGGGATGCCGCATCTGCTTGTGTGATCGCCGCCCTCGTGACGCCGTCATCGTCGTCGCCGCTCCTTCTCCGTGGTTTTGCTGCGCGCTGTGCCCCTCACGGTTTGGATGCGTAGTCTCGGGCGCCGAAGATCTGGGAGCCGACCCGCACAGAAGTCGAGCCTTCCAGGATGGCATTCTCGTAATCGCTGCTCATGCCCATGCTGAGCTCCAGCGCGGCCTCCTCTACGCCAAGTGCGGCAGCGGCCTGCGCGCGACATGTGCGCAGTGTCTCGAAATCCTCGGTGCGGCAGCCGCTGTAGTCCGGGGCCCCGATGGTCATGAGCCCGGCGAGCTCCAGGCCACGCAGCTCGCGAGAGATCAGAACGCACAGCTGTGAGACCTCGTCCGGGGGCACGCCGTTCTTCTGCACCTCGCCACTGGAGTTCACCTGGACCATCACGGGCAGCCTCCTGGCGGCGCCCGCGGCGAGCCACGCCTTGTCCACCGCCCTCGCCAGCTTCTCGCTGCTCACCGTCTCCAGGCACGCCAGGGACGGGCAGCCCTGCACGAGCGCCCTGACCTTGTTGCTCTGCAGGCGCCCCACGAAGTGCCACTGCGTGTCGCTTGGCATCAGCGGAGCCTTGTCCACGAGCTCCTGCACGTAGTTCTCACCGAAACACCTCTGACCGGCGTCGTACGCCTCCCGCAGGAGCTCCACCGGCTTCGTCTTGCTCACCGCAACCAGCCTCTGTGGGCGCAAAGGTGGCCCTGGGGCGCCAATTGACCTCTGGCGCACGGCTTGCTGGTCGTTGCGTGCGATGTGGCGGTGACGGCCCGCGTGACTGGGCTCGGTCCGACCCGCCCCCCACAGAACCGCAAACCAAAAAGGTCCCTCCGGCGACGGGCCGCTCCGCGGGCGGGCCGCAGCTCGGGGGTCTCCGGCGGCCGCTCGGGACGCTTCGGGCACTCCCGGAGCGAGGCGCAGCTGCCCGGAGGCACCCCGAGGCTGGAGAACCTCCGGGAACGAGCCGAACCTCCAGGAAACCTCGAGGTCCGACGCCCGAGCGGGGTGCGGCAACCGACGGAAGGACGCCCGAAAGCCAGTGGTCACCCCGTGGCAGGGTCATTCTTAGAGGCTCCCAGATGGGGTCCGAATAGATGGGGTCGGAGGATCGCGCCGCATCGCCGATGCATCGCCGATGTATCGCCGATGCATTGGCGATCCATCGGCGAGGTCGGCGACGCATCGGCGACGTCGACGTGAAGCTCATCGGGTTCCTCGTCAGGCCGAATCGGCGATGCATCGGCGATGCAGCGCGATCCTCCGACCCCATCTACTCCGACCCCGCCTGGGAGGCCTAGAATCCCATCAGCCCTTAAGGTGGTTTAGGGAGCTTCCTCTTCCACCCCTCCCTCTTCCCCTTCGGGGAAGGGTTCATCACTGTTCCCTATGAATGGACACCCCCTCCCCCACCTGGCCGGCAGCCAACTCGGAACCATGCGGGCTCCTCCCCCATCATCCCTATCAACAAGCAATACAAGATGCACATTGCGGGGACCACCCTGCCAACACCCTCCACAATCCCTGTCAAAAATAATACGAAGTGCACATTGCAACAAAATCTGGACAGTGCGCTGGCGCCCTGTGAGCACGTGGTATTGTTCTTTGGCAGGGATAGCGGGGCACCCTTAGTGAAGCCGCTTTGTGCAGGACCACCATTCGTGTCAAAAACAATGCAAATGCACGTTGCGACAACGTCGTGGGTGTCGTGTGCTGGCCACCCACGATCACGTTGCATTGTTTTTTGACAGGGACGGCGGTGGTGCCCGCATGATGATGCTTGCTGTGCGCAGGCCCACAACAATGCTGACGCCCCCCCACATCAGCATCTGGACCATGCGGGCGGGGGGGGCATCACGTTTTTTTTACATGGATAGCACACCAACCGCATGTGGAACCCGCGGCGAGCGTCGCGCACCTGGCGTCCGCTTTAGTTCCCAATGGCTGTACATCCAGTGGCGACCCCTGGCTATGCCGAGACTCGGATGCAACTTATTTAGTGGGAGAGCGGGTAGGAATGAGCTAGACGGCTTGCGTGCGGAGAGGGTATCTTGACCCCTCCCCCTACCCCCTCCCCTGGACCTGGACGGGGAATCTCGCGGGTAGTTGGAGCGTCCAAAACGGCCTCGGCGAGGAAGCCAAACTCATTTGTCTAACTAAGGCTTTGGCCCCATTTTGGCCTCTTGGGGGAGGGGCTAACAGTGGGACCCCCCTTCTTTGATCGATCTCCTCCGACATGGCCCCAAGAGCGCCCCCAAGGCTCCCAAGGGTGCCCCAAGAGGGCCCCAAGAGGTGGCCAGGAGGCCGCAAGAAGTCCCCAAGAGGCCCCCAGGATACCCCCAAGAGGCTCCCAAGAGACCCTCAAGAGGCCACAAGAGGTTTTGGCCACATTTTGGCCTCCTGGGGAAGGGGCACTGATCAAGATGACTCCAAGAGCGCCTGGGAGAACCCAAGACGACCTCCAAGATGGCTCAATGTACCCCAAGATGCCTCAAGATAACTCCAAGAGACCCCAAGACCGCTCCAAGTCGGCTCCAAGTGGCCAAAGAAATCCTTCCAAAATCTTGGGTACTACAATGTGTTTGGCTTTCTCGCCTTTCCGCTTCCAATGGCCATCCGAGGCCTCAACATGGCTCCAAGATGGCCCAAGAGGGCTCCAAGAGAGGCTCAAGGGAGCCCCAAGACGGCCCCAAGAGCGCCCAAGAGCGCTCCAAGAGCGCCCCAGGAGCGCCCCAAGAAGCGACTCTTTTGGGCTCCCGAGGGGCAACGCTAATTTATGCTCCCCTCTTGTTTGATCGATGTCCTCCTAGATGGCCCCAAGAGCGCTCCAAAGGCTCCCGAGAGCGCTTCAAGTGGGCATCAAGAGGCGCCCAGGAGGCCCCAGGAGGCCCCAACAGGCGCCCAAGAGGCATCCAAGAGGCTCCCAAGAGACCCCCAAGAGGCCCCACGAAGCTCTCCGAGGCACCCAAGACGCTCTCAGAGGCGTCCGGGACCGCCACGAGACCCCCAAGACGCTCCAAGAGGCCTCCACTGGGGGGCCCTTCCTCTGTGTGCTGGCCACTTCCCTGATCGAGGCAGTGCCTCTGGGCACCGTTTCTGGATGGGCTGGTGGGGTTACGCTGAGCGTCTAGAACTCTTGCGCGTAGCCGCCAGCCGCACTGGCCGCGCGGACGCGGCGCTGGAGGCACGCTGGACGGCGGCCTGCACGGCAGCCAGCCGCTCCCGCAGGGGCGCCTCCCGGCCGAGAGAGGGCCGAAGGCCCAAGGGCAGCACGCAGAGGGGATCGGTGGCAACTCGTGGGGACCTCCCATACCATCTTGTCGGCTCCTGCGAATCGACGCTCGTCGACACTAAATCGACGCTAAATCGACGCGGCACCGGCACATCTCATCGACTCCCAGACGCTGGTCGGCGGTAATCGGCACGAAAGACGCACTTGAGAGGGTATACCAGGCTCCCATGATTTGCTAGGGTCCGTGGGGGATGGAAACGCGGTTTATTCCCTACCTAGGCTCTGCCTAGAAGGGTTCTTACCCTCTATCTTAACTTAAAGGGGCCGGGCAGTGTTGCCCGCCCCGGGCGGTTCCCCCAGTCCCCTGGGAGCGGTTCCCCCAGTCCCCTGGGAGCTTTAGCTTTAGCTTAGCTTCAGCTTAGCTTTAGCTTAGCTTTAGCTTAGCTGTAGCTTAGCTGTAGCTTCGCTTTAGCTTAGCCGTAGCTTAGCTTTAGCTTAACTTTAGCTCAGATGTAGCTTTGCTTCAGCTTAGCTTCAGCTTAGCTTTAACTTAGCTTTACTGTTACTACTAATGCTGCTTTCCTAGGGGCTCCAACTCCTAGGTAGGGTCGCACTGGGATAATGTTACATCCTCGGGGGGCCTTGTCTGTCCCGTCGCGGCCCTGTCCGTGTCGAATCCGTGTCGAATCCACGTCGACCTCGTCGCATCCGTGGCGAATCCGCGTCGACCCCGTGTAGAATCCATGCCACGTCCGCGTCGAGGCCGCGCCGAGCCCGCGTCGGGCACGAGAGCAGACGCCACTGCCGCGGGGGGCACGCGAGGCCCCCTCCGAGGATGCAACGCACGGCGGTGTCCGTGGCACGCCCCCGTGGGGGGAACCCCTCGGCGAGCTCCTGCCGAAGAGGTACACCGTGCCTCTGGGCGGGGAGCAGGGGGGGAGGAGCACCCCCCGACGGGCTCGCAGTGGCTGCGTGTCGCTCGTGCTCGCGGCCCCTCCCGAGCTCGACGACCTTCGGGCAGCGCACCCCGCGGAGCGCGGCTACCGCCGCGCCCTCGCGCCACCCCCTGGCTGCACTCGCAGCCGCAATCACTTCGGCCACGGCGCGCCTCGAGTCGGTCGTCCCGCTCTGTTGCGCTCCTCGGCCGCACGGGCGCTGCGCTCCTCCAATCGGCTCCCCCTGCAGCGCAGGGAGAGGGTGGGGGTGCGGGCACTTCTCGAAAAGCCCACCCTGACTTCGGAGGTCCGCCGAGGAGGAGGCGGAGGCGGAGGCTGAGGCGGAGGCGGAGGCGGAGGCGGCGGCGGCGGCGGCGGCGGCGGCGGCGGAAGAGGAGGAGGAGGAGGAGGAGGAGGAGGAGGAGGAGGAGGAGGAGGAGGAGAAGGAGGAGGAGGAGGAGGAGGAGGAGGAGGAGGAGGAGGAGAAGGAGGAGGAGGAGGAGGAGGAGGAGAGGAGAGGGAGGAGTAGGAAGAGGAGGAGGAGGAGGAGCAGGAAGAGGAGGAGGAGGAGAAGGAGGAGGAGGAGGAGGAGGAGGAGGAGGAAGAGGAGGAGGAGGAGGAGGAGGAGGAGGAGGAGGAGGAGGAGAGGGAGGAGTAGGAAGAGGAGGAGGAGGAGGAGGAGGAGGAGGAGGAGGAGGAGGAGGAGGCGCCCGTCGACCTTCGCGCGGTGTCCGCCCCTGCGCTGCTCCGGCACAAGCCCTCCCAAACTCGCGCCCTCCTCCTGCCGTCTGTGTCCTTTTCCCTCGCCCCCTTCTTGTCCTTCTTGTCGCCCCCCCTTCCTCCTACGCTTGCCCTTGCAAGGCGAAGCCAGAGCCGAGACGCAACCAGACCGGACCACATCGGGGGCCTCTGTGATCCAGCGGACCTGGAGGATGGGTCGGGCGCCGTGGCCCTTCGAGCACGCTCTGGAACGCGAGAGCCTTCCGGAATGCTCTGGGGCGACTCATCCCAGTCCTATAGTTAGGTCGGGCCTGTCCCCCTACAGGGGGATTTTGGACGAAAAATTCGCCGGCCCAACGGGCCAGAGGCGTGCTAAGATCTCCGGTAACTGCTAAATAATACTTCGCGCGGGGCGGGGCGGCCCCTGGGGGTCCCCGGACGAAAAGTACCCCGGGCGATCCCCGGCAGGGTCGGGTCAGAGATGGTTTTCCTCCTGGGCGCCGCCCCCGTGGCCCTCCAGAGAGCCCCAAGAAGGGCCACGAGGCCGCCAAGAGCCCTCCAAGATGGTTCAAGAGTGCTCCGAGATGCCACACGATCGCTCCAAGACGCCCAAGATGGCCCCCAGACGCCCCAAGAGGCCTCCAAGAGCACTCCCCAGAGGGCCCCAAGAGGCAAAATTCATTACTTTTCCTTAGGTTTTGGGCAGAATTTGGCGTGCCCATCTTTTCGGCTTCCCGACGCCCCAAGACGGCCCAAGAGGCCCCCAAGATCGCCCCAAGAGGGCTCAAGAAGCTCCCAAGAATGCCCCAAGATGGCCCAAGAGGGCTCCAAGACGGCCCCAGAGGCATCCAAGACGGCCCAAGAGGGCCCCAAGCGATGCCCCAAAGGGGGAACACAAAACAAAACTTCGAGCCCTCGGCCTTAAGAAGCCCCCAGGAGGCCTCAAGAGGCCCCTGAGAGGCCCCCAAAGCCCTCAAGAGGCCCTCAGGAGGCCCCCAAGCGACGCGGAAGAGGCCCCCCAGCCGCCCCAAGAGGCTCAGTCATGCGAAATGGGCCGGCGGAATGAGCGAAGCGATTCAATAAAACATATTCAAACAATACTCCAAAAATGCTCAAACATAATCAAGAAATCGTCCCCAGACTTTTTTTGGTAGAGGGACCGGCCCGACGTAACTCTGGGGCGACTTATCCCAGTCCTATAGCCCCGCCCGAAGGACCTTGCTCGCCGGGGCGGGCCTGTCTGCCGTCCGTTTGGACGCCCGACATGGGTACCGAAAAAATGGGTACGATGCCCAACAACAAGTGTTGTCCCAAACCAACAGCGGCCGCTGTTGGGCAGGCGGCCTCCTGTCTCGAATGGACACAGGCCGCGGCGGCGTGGACAGCGAGGCCTGTTCAAAATGAACAGGAACTGCTGTTGGGCATTGTACCCACTCTTTCGGTACCCCTTTCGGGCGTCCAGAGTCCGGGGGTGAGGCGTGGGCCTTCGGAGTCCGGCGGCACGCCGCCCATAGATCGGCGGTGGGCCCCCGACAGCGGATCCGCACAGTCCTGGGCGGGGTGCGCTACCGCGCCCTCATCAGCGGGAGCACGTCGTTCATTTCTAATCGTGCCCATTTCTAATTGTGCTCGTTTCGAAGTGTTCCTGGCCCCCTAGTGGCAACGAAGGGGCCCAGGATAGAACAATTAGAAATGAAAGGAGCTTGGCAAAGAACCTTCGGATAGTTAGGAATGCACAAAGTGTAGCGGGCGACGGGGGGTCGATGCGTTCCCCCCCCCCGCGAGCCCCCCCCCCCCCTAGCATTGCCCCTGACGTCTGGGCGGGCGTCTCGGTCGAGGTGAGGGGCGAACGGCGCCTTCAACCACAGCGGCACGGATGCTCTTCGTCGTTTTCGGCCTCCTGGGGCCTCCGCCAGGGTCCCCGGAGGCTGTCATTCGCCCGCCCGACCACTCCTTCCTTCCTTCTTCGGGGGGGGGCCCAGGAGGGGCTTCGCAGATCATGGCCCGAGGCACGCGCGCGGCCAGGGTGGGGGAGCTGGGGGACGTGTTGGAAGGAGGAGGAGGAGGAGGAGGAGGAGGAGGAGGAGGAGGAGAAGGAGGAGGAAGAGGAGGAGGAGTAATAGGAGGAGGAGTAATAGGAGGAGGCGGAGGAGGAGGAAGAGGAGGAGGCGGCGGAGGAGGAGGAGGAGGAGGAGGCGGAGGAGGAGGAGGAGGAGGAGGAGGAGGCTAGGTGGGGGAGCTGGGGTATCATGAGATCCAGGGAGATGCCAGGGCCCAGCGGTGGGCCCCAGAGACCCCCCCCTGACACACGGCCCCACCCGCCCCCCGCCGCCCGGTAAAACTCATGACGCGATCGCGTCTGGGAAAGGGCCTTTGTGGAGGCCACCCGGGTGAGGTCCGAGTACCGATGGAAGTGGAAAATCGCTCCGCATCGCCAATGCATCGGCGATGCACTGGCGACGCATCGGCGACGCATCGGCGACCTCGGCGTGGAGAAGTTCAGGCTGCACATCGCGCTGCACGGCTGATGCAGCGGTGATGCGGCGCGATCCCACCAAAAGGTACCAATACAGCTACTCCCTGGCTGGATCTCTCCCTGGGTGCGTTCTGACCCGCATTTGAAAGCGAATCAAGAAGTGGCGGCGATGGCCTTCCATGAGCCCCCCAATGGGCCGCCAGAAAGAGGGAAGGGTAGCGGTATCGGCACCTTTCCTCCGGACGCCATCTGGGATGCCTACGGTCAGGAAGCTTGGGATAGCCGTAGGTCGGGCCTGTCCCCCTACAAGGGGATCTTGTGCGAAAAACTACAAATACTCAAAAAATGCCCGACGTGAACCAAAATCATAGAACACTCGTCCCCAGACTAGTTCTTGCTCATTTTTGCGAACTGTTGAACACTCCCCGTGTAGAGGAACAGGCCGACGTCGCGACACGCTATCTTTCAGCTACGGATGGCGTGTCGCGGCGGCGGCCCCGGCGTCACGCCATGCCCTGCGAGTGGATCGCGGGTCGCTCCGCTCCGCGGGGCGGGCGGCTGGGAGAGGCTCGGGGCGTGGGCGCCCTGGCGTGTCGCGCCGCAGCGTGGCGGCCGGAGCTGGCGGGAGCGACGCGCCATCCAAACCTCCCGACGGGATCGTCTTACAACGCGAGCGCGTGTGGGAATCGGGGGCCGCCAAGAGGGGGGCGTCCAAGAAGGGGGGGCGCAAATCATGGCCGGCAGCACCTGCGCGGCCCATGGGGGGGGGGCTGGGGACGTATCGAAAGCAGAAGAGGCGCCATGAAATCTGGGGAACTATCGTTGCCCCCTTCCATGAGATCCACCCCCCCTCGTCATCGCCCCTCTCTTGGCCGCCCCCGAGGGAAGGGAGCTATCTGCCTCCACAGACCTCCGGCGTCTCGACCTGTTCGACGCACGGCCTCCAGACCCCTCGACCCTTCCCCCGGGACCAGCTTTTCGCCCCCAATCGTTGTTGATCGGCCCCGAGGCCTGGGCAAAGGGCCCCGCGGGAGCAAGAAACACCGTATAAAACACCGTCGTCTCTGATGAGCCTGTTTCCCACCATGGAAAACAGTCCCATCAGTCTCGGCCCCAACGGCTTAGATCGCAAACCATACCCAAGCGTAACCACACCCATTGACGGGCCCGTTTCCCGCCACCACCACCACCACCATCAGTTGGAGGGGGAGGGGGTTCTCCTCTTCCTCCTCCTCCTCCTCCTCCTCCTCCTCCTCCTCATCATCATCATCCTCCTGAAAAACGGACTCGGCCGGCCGGGGCCTCTGCCGACGCCAGGCCCCTGCGGGCGCCCCGCCCCGGGGCCGGGGCGCCGCTGCGCCGGCAGGGGCCCAGCAGCACGGCCCGGGCGCGCCCCGCGGACATCCCTCGCCAGAGGGCGGGGGCTCCAGGCCGTTCTGCGCGCGAGGCGAGGCCAGGACCGGGGCAGAATCCCAGACCTGCGGCGTGTTGAGCAAGAGGGTGAAGGAAGAACGACAGACACACACACACACACGCACTCACTCAAACCTATGTGGAGGAGGCATGGGGAAAAGCAAGGCGATGAAGGCGCTGTAGGTGTGGGTGCGGATTGTCGAACCCCGCGGACCCCCAGGACTAGGGCAAACTCCCATACCCCCAACGTGTTTGGACAAGAAACAAAACGACACCACCCCACCTACGACCCAGCGATGTTGAGAGTTAGGCCTACGACCCATCCACGACACCAACCCGCCCATGACCCACCTGCGACCCAGCGGGTCGTAGGTGGGGTGGTGTCGCCTGCTTCCTCTTCTTCGAGTGTGGAGCAAAAGCAAGAAGTATTTGTTTCGTCGTGTTTGACCTCTGGGGACCCTCGGCGGGGCCCGGGACCGTAAAAGAACGGCTTAGGGATTACGAGCCGGCCCTAGGGAAAGTGTCGGGATTTCAGGAGGCCCTGCATTGAACGAAAACAAGACATCGCATGTCTGGGTCACCCTCTTGTTCTTTTTTAACACCGATGCGAATCGGCTCGAGTCGCAACGTCACACAGCGAGCGCCAGACATGACGGATGCTGAGCACTCGCATCGCAATGAACAGCGGCAGGCCTGGACAAGTGCAAGTAGAAGACTTTTGCTGAGAAAACGACGGTGTCGAAGAGAAGAGGTGTCAGAGTAGCTCATCGTTCTCCTCCACCGCATCTCTCCTCGTCCACCCTCTCGCTGTGGGCGCCGCGCATGATCGCTCTTTGAGAGGTCGGCATGTCAGACGAAGCCAGGGCTGGGACTAAATCGGACTGGGGGGGTTGGGGGGGGGTGCTGCCGCTTCCGCTTGGGTACAAATTCACTCGCCTGCCGAACTCTCCACCCCGATGCCGCGAGCACAGTTGCCTACCCAACAGGTGTGTGCGTGTGCGTGTGCATGCGCGCGTCCGTCTGTGTTTGCGTGCGCTCCTGGTCCCCACGCCGCGTGATCTGGCATGGCCGCCGCGCGCGTGGCCGCGACGCCAAGAACAGTGTGTCCATGTGTGTGTGTGTGTGCGTGCGCGCGCGCGTGCGTGCGTGCGTGCGTGCGTGCATGCGTGCGCGCTCGTGCGCGTGCGTGCGTGCGTGCGTATGTGTGCGTGCGTGTGTGCGTGCGTGCGTGCGTGCGTATGTGTGCGTGTGCATGTGTGTGCGCGGGTGTGTGTGCGTGCGTGTTTTCGTC
>CAUYUJ010003336.1:380000-392500 GCA_963575745.1 Prorocentrum cordatum
TGTGCGCGTTTGCGCGCATGTGCGTGTGCGCGTGTGCGCGCGTGCGCGCGTGCGCGTGCGCGCGGTGTGCGCGCGTGCGCGCGTGCGCGAGTGCGCGCGTGCGCGCGCGCGCGTGCGCGCGTGCGCGTGTGCGCGCGTGCGCGTGTGGGCGCGTGAGCGCGCGCGCGCGTGTGCGCGAGTGCGCGCGCGCGCGCGCGTGAGAAAGTGCGCGCGCGCGAGCGTGCGCGCGAGCGTGCGCGCGTGCGCGCGCGAGTGTGCGCGCAGAGCGTGAGCGCGCGCGCGCACATTCGCGCGCGTGCGCGTGTTGCGCGCGCGCGTGTGCGCGCGCGTTTGCGCGCGCGCGCGTGTGAGAGCGCGCGTGCGCGCGGTGTGCGCGTGTGCGCGTGTGCGCGTGTGCGCGTGAGCGCGTGAGCGCGCGCGTGCGCGTGAGCGCGCGTGCGCGTGTGCGCGCGTGCGCGTGTGCGCGCGCGCGTGCGCGCGCGTGCGCGCGTCCGCGCGTGCGCGCGCGAGCGTGTGCGCGCGTGCGCGTGTGCGCGCGTGCGAGCGCGCGTGCGCGCGCGTGCGCGCGCGTGCGCGTGTGCGCGCGTGCGCGCGTGCGCGTGTGCGGCTGCGCGCGCGTGCGCGTGTGCGCGCGTGCGTGCGCGTTTGTAAGCGCGTGCGCGTGCGCGCGTGTGCGCGCGTGTGCGCCTGCGCGCGTTTGCGCGAGAGTGAGTGCGCGCGCGCGTGCGCGAGCGTGCGCGCGCGTGCGCGCGTGCGCGTGTGCGCGCGTGCGCGTGTGGGCGTGTGCGCGTGCGCGCGTGTGCGCGCGTGCGCGTGTGCCCGTGTGCTCGTGCGTGCACTTGCGCGCGTGTGCGCGTGTGCGAATGCGTGCGTGTGCGCGCGTGCGCGCTTGCGCGGCGCGCGTGCGCGCGTGCGCGCGCGGGCGTGTGCGCGCGCCTGGCGCGTGTGCGGGCGCGCGCGCGTGCGATTGTGTGTGTTTGTGCGCGTGTGCGCGTGTGCGCGTGTGCGCGCGTGCGTGTGTGCGCGCGCGTGCGCGCGTGTGCGCGCGCGTGCACTTGTGCGCGTGTGTGCGTGTGCGTGTGTGCGTGTGTGCGCGTGTGCGTGTGTGCGTGTGTGCGTGTGTGCGTGTGCGCGCGTGTGCGCGCGTGCGTGTGGGCGCGTGTGGGTGCGCGTGGGTGCGTGTGGGTGCGTGTGGGTGCGTGTGCGCGTGTGCGTGCGCGTGTGCGTGTGCGTATGCCTGGGCGCGCGCGCGTGTGCGTGTGCGTGCTCGCGCGCGTGTGAGTGCGAGTGCAAGTGCGTGTGCGTGCGCGTGTGCGTGTGCGCGTTCGTGTGCGTGTGCGCGTACGTGTGCACGTGCGAGTGCGTGTGCATGTGCGCGCGCGTGTGCGTGTGCGTGTGCGTTTGCGCGTGCGTGCGCGTGTGCGTGTGTGCGTGTGTGCGCGTGCGTGCGCGTGCGTGCGTGCGTGCATGCGCCCGTGCGTGCGTGCGCGTGTGCGCGTGCGCGTACGCGTGCGCGTGCGTGTGCGCGTGTGCGTGTGGGGGTGCGGGTGCGGGTGTTGGAGTGTGGGTGTGCGTGGGTTTGTCGGTGTGTGGGCGTGTGGGTGAGTGGGTTTGTGTGTGTGCGTGTGTGTGCGTGTGTGCGTGTGTGCGTGTGTGCGCGTGTGCGCGTGTGTGCGTGTGTGAGTGCGTGCATGTGTGCGTGTGTGCGCGTGTGCGCGTGTGCGTGTGTGCGTGTATTTGCGTGTGCGTGTGTGCGTGCGTGCGCATGTGCGCGTGTGCGCGTGTGCGTGCGTGCGCGGCGTGCGCGCGGATCCCGCCAGCGCCCGTTGGGCGCCGCCGGTGCGGGCCGTGCGCCCGCAGGCAAAACGTGCGAGGCCTTGGCGAACCTGGGATCGAGGATGGGGGCGCGCGTGCAAATCAGGCTGGATGATGGTCAGCTTGGGCGCGGCCGGAGGCGGCCCGGGCATCGCCGCCTCGCTCATGTCCCAGAGGCCCGACGCGGAAACCCGCGCAGAAGCCCGCGCGCGAAACTCCGCGACTTTCAGCACGCGCTGCAGCCTAAGCCTGAGATTCCGCGCAAGCCCTGGCGCCATCCGCACCTGCCGCATGGCCACCGACGCGAACAAGTCTGCCCGAGCATTGCCGATCCAGTCGATGAGCGACACTCCGCGGTGGAGCGCATCCTCGGCTGCGAGGCGCGAACGAACCCAGCGAAAGTCGGGCGCCGCGGCGTCGGCGCGCCGCGCGATGGCACAGCGCAGCCGTCGCCAAAGCCGCGCGCGGGCGCCGCGCGAGGATGCGCCCCTTGCGCTCCAGCGCAGACCCTCGGCCGCTAACGATCCGAGAGGTGGTCGGATACCAGGCAGTCGACGCCGCCCCCCGCCTCGAAGGCCACGGCGCCTCCGCGGCGCACAGCCCGCGCCGCTGTCTGGACGCCCCCGGGGAGCGCGCCACGAAGAGCTCGCAGCGGGATTCCCGCGTCGCTAATCTGGACCGCCGACCACGCGCGCCGCGCGAGCTCGGGGACGTCGGCCGCGCGCCCGGAACCGTCGGCGCGCGCGGTGCCGAGCCAAAGGCCCCGCGCGATCGCCCCGCCGAAAGACGGGTGGGCAGGGGGGCTCGGGGGGCTCTGCCTCGGTGGGCACGCGCGGGGGCCCGTAGACATTCGTCGGCGAATCCAGACAGGCACCGCCGGCACCCGCGGCGCACTCCTGGACGATGGCCCCCCGCACCGCGAGAGTGCGCCCGCGTCACTCGGGCGGCGGCTCGTCTGGGACGGCCAGCGGCGGCGCGCAGCCAAACCAGCGACGGGGGCGGTCCTCGGACGCGACCCCGCAGGCGGCGCGCGCAGCGGGCGCGCACGGGCCCCCAACACGTCGCCGAGCTCTCGGCCAGACTCCACCCGACCACAGGGTCTGCAAGGCACCCCGCTCGGCGCGCGCGCGTCGGCTCTAGCGCGCCCTTGCGCGCAGATGACCTCGCCGTTGCGCCCGGGCAGGTGGCGGGCTCCCCGGCGGAACTGCCGGCGCTGAACAACCTCGGCGACCCGCCGCAGCACGTCGCGCGGGGCCTCCTGCTGGAGATTGCACTGCACGCCGAGGTCCGACTGGATGGCGTGGACAGCGGGCACGCGCCAGTCGACGCGCTGCAAGGAGAGCCAGATGGCGGCCACGCGCGGCGGCCCACGACGGACGCGCCTCCAGAGCCGCGGAGACCACCTGCCAGGCGCGGGAGACTGGCTCCAACTGCCCCCGTCCGTCCCGCGGCCGAGCTGCCCAGCGCCCACGGCGATGTCTAACGTGGCCGCGTGCATGGGGTCGAATCGCGCGTCGTCCTGCAGGGCGAGCGCCATGGTGAGGCTTGCAGCGGGTTTGGCCCTGGCGAGCGCGCGCAACTGCCGAAGGGCATGGGGTGCGACGCCACTGGCTCCTGCGCCGTGCGCTGCTGCCGGCGTTAACCCTGCGCGGTGGAGCTTGCGCGCCTTTAAGCCAACTGCGCCGCGCAATATGCGCAGCCGTCCGCGCCGGGCTAGCACTTGGCGGACGCGCTCGTGCTCCTGGCGGCGCAGCGCCCGCGACCCAGCGAGCTCGCGGCCTAAGTTCCGCATCCAAGCCTTTGGCTTAATGTGTAGCCGACGGGCGCTGGCCTGGAACGCGCGAGCCGCCTTGGCGTGGCTCGCGTGCAGCCCCAGCTTGGAGACGTTGACGGGAAGGCGTAGCTACTCGAGATCCTCCAGGAGCGCCGTCAGGGGAAGCTCCAGCCGGGCGCTGGCCCGGCTCGGGCACCCAGACCAGGCCGACGAGAGGTCACCCACCAGCTGGCGTGGCACCACGGCGGGGGGGAACGCTCCAGCTCGGACGACCGCGCGGTGGGTGAGCACGGCCAGCAGGGTGGTGGCGTGGCCACATCCAGCAACGATGCCCTGCGCGGTGCTGACCGGGCAGCAGAGCCGTGGGCCCCCTGGGCGAACAGGAAGCGAGGCTGGGTGCACACGCGGATGAGCATCCAGGTAAGCCGCAGTGGCAGATTGAGCGCCGCCGCCTCGGCCATGAGGACGGTGGGCGCCACCGTCTCGAACGCCTTCCAGACATCTATGAGCACCGTGATGCTGGTGAGTCCGAGCGCCCGCGCCGTCTCCGTCTGCAGGTTGAGGTCGAACGCCGAGTCGGAGGAGGACCGCCCAGAGAAGTTGCCCCATGCATGCGGCGAACAGTGGTCGCGTTCCCACGCAGCTGCCGAAGGTCGCCGTGCCCTGGACCACCACCTGATCAGCGTGTGGAGCAGCCCGGCCAGCCGCGAGGCGCCGTCCTTCTTGGGGAGGCGGACGAGGGCCGCAGCGACCCGCTCGGCGGGCCAGGCAGGCTGCCGCTCGCATGCCTCGAACAGGCAGCAGTAGATGTCGAGGCCCTCATCGCTGAGATGCGCAAGCAGCCGTGGTGGGATTTTGGTGGGCCCGACGGCTGTCTTGGTCGGGAAGCGCAGGGCCGCGCGACGCAGCCGGTCGACAGAGAGGGGCGGCAGCTCGGGCCAGGCACGCGCCTCGGGCGGGGGGCGCGGGGACGGCAGGCGATGGCGTTGCCAGACGGCAGTCCAAGAGTGCGCGTGCGCGTGCGCGTGCGCGAGCGTGCGTGTGCGCGTGCGCGTGCGCGTGCGGGTGCGCGTGCGCGTGCGCGTGCGCGTGCGCGTGCGCGTGCGATCGTGCGCGCGCGTGCGCGCGCGTGCATGTGTGCGTGTGTGCGTGTGCGCGTGTGTGCGTGTGTGCGTGTATGCGTGTGTGCGTGTGTGCGTGTGTGTGCGTGCGTGTATGCGTGTGTGCGTGTGTGCGTGTGCGTGTGTGCGTGTGTGCGTGTGTGCGTGTGTGCGTGTGTGCGTGTGTGCATGTGTGTGTGCGTGTGTGTGCGTGCGTGTAGTGTGTGTGTGGTGTGTGGTGTGTGGTGGCTGTGGTGTTGGTGCTGGCGTGTTGGTGTGTTGGTGTGTTGGTGTGTTGGTGTGTGTGTGTGTGTCTTGGTGTATGTTTGTGTGTGTTGGTGTGTGAGTATGTGGGTGTGTGGGTGTGTGGGTGTGGGTGTGGGTGTGGGTGTTGGTGTTGGTGTTGGTGTTGTTGGTAGTGGTGGTGGTGGTGGTGGTGGTGTTGGTGTTGGTGTTGGTGTGTATTGGTGTGTTGGTTTGTAGGTGTGTTGAAGTGTGTGTGTGTGTGTGTTGTGGTGGTGGTGGTGGTGGTGGTGGTGGTGGTGGTGGTGGTGGTGGTGGTGGTGGTGGTGGTGTTGGTGTTGGTGTTGGTGTTGGTGTTGGTGTTGGTGTTGGTGTCGGTGTTGGTGTGATTGGTGTTGGTGTGTTGTTGGTGTTGTTGGTGTTGGTGTTGGTGGTGTTGGTTGTGTTGGTGTTGGTGGTGTTGGTGTTGGTGTAGGTGTTGGTGTTGGTGTGTGAGTGTGTGTGTGTGTGTGTGTGTTTGAGCGTGTGTGTGAGTGTTGTGTGTGCTTGCGTGTTTCTGCGGCTGGCTAGTACAGGGTCAACAAACGGGTCGCGCGCTCCTTACCTCCTGGGCCAGTTCTCGGCAGGCGACAAGAAGAGCCTGACCTCTCGAGCGTGTGCGCTGACCTTGGAAAAGCGTGTGCTCGCGAACTCGTGTTTGCCCTGCCCACACTGTGCCTGGGGTCGGTTCTCGCCTCCTGGTGCTCCTGGTGCAGGGGGGGACGCGAGGGGGGGACAGGCTTGCGGGGGGCGAGCGTCGAGCTTGAATCGGCGATACATTGCCGATGGATTGGCGAGAGGCCCTCGACTGCGCATCCGCATGATCCTCCTGGGCGGGATGGGCTACAGTGCGGGCGCTGCCGCGAGAAACCCTCGCAAGAAACCCATCCCTGAAAACCCGCGCGCGAAGTGCACCTGCAGGGAAACCCGGAGCACCACTAACGCAGCAGCTTCTTCAACGGCTGCGGGAAGTCACCGCGCAGCGCGCGGAGCGAGGAAACCCAGGATATCCGAGCGAAAAGCATACGGTTCCTTGATGCGCGCCCCCACTGTATCGGGGCCCTATCGGCGATCCACGGGCGATGGGGGGTCGATGCGCCCCCCCTCCCCTGAGCCTGTGCCACCCCAGAGCTGCCTCTGGTGGAAGCGGCGCAGGGACAGGGCTGCCCCTGCTCCGCCGCCGCGGGCGCGTCCAGCCACCCCCGGGAGGTGGGCTTGCTGGCGCGAGGACGCTGGTGGAGGGCTTGCCTCTGTGGCCTCCCGCGGCGGCCATGATGGGCGGCGCGTGCCTGGGCTGGCGGGACCGCTTGCCAGCGCGTAGGCAGGCTCTGGCCCTCGGCGGGCACCTGCGCTGCGCCGGGGGCAGTGGGGCAGAAGTCGCCTCCTTGGCTGCGCGCCGCAATCGGCACCCTGCTGGGGCGCCGGCGGCCGCGCCGTGGCGCCCTCTGCCCGCGAGTCGAGAGGCCTCCCGCTCCCAGGGGGTCTGCCCAACTGCACGGGCGCCGCGCGGTCATTCCGTGGAGCAGTCCACCCCCCGCGAAGTCGGGGGCGGCCAAGAGGGTTGCGTCCAAGAGGGGGGGCGCAAATCATGGCCGGCGGCATGTGCGCGGCCCAGGTGGGGAGGCGGGGACGCATTGAAACAAGAAGAGGCGCCATGAGATCTGGGGAGATATCATGGCCCCCGCCATGATATCCACCCCCCCAGTCCTCGCCCCCATCTTTGCCGCCCCTGACGTGGGATGATTGGCGAGCAGGCCCCCTGTCAGACAAAACCCAGGCTGGGACAGCATCGCAGCGGGGCGACTCGGGATCTCTGAGATCGGGCGCCTCTGGAGCATGCGCCGGGCGCCGCGGCCTTTCCCGAGCGCTCTAGAAAGCCCTCAGGGCGTTCTGGAACGCTCTGGGGCGATTGATCCAGTTCCTGGGCGTGCACGATGCTGCTCGGATGGCGCCTGCTCTCGACGAGGCCCCGACCTAGGTGGGGCATCCATCGGAGCGGTTCTGCGTCTGTTTTCCTCCGAGACGCCACGCCAACATCACCCAATTCTGTTGAAATGCAGATCGCTACAGGCTGGCAGGTGTAACAAACACCTCACCATGGAATCTTGCTGCTGCTCCGCAGGGGAGCGCATGCACGCGAAAACAACACTGTACATCACCATGCAGTCTTGCTGCTGCTCCGCAACGAAGCGCCCGCACGCGAAAACAGCACTGTACCTCACCATGGAATCTTGATGCTGCTTCGAAGGGAAGCGCTTGCGCGCGAAAATCGCACTGTTATCGAACGGCTGTGGTGCGGAGAGGGCGTAGCTCGGAAACGACTACAAAGCTAACTTGCCGAGCCTGCCTCAAGTCAGCCGTCTTGCCTCCTAGAACGGGGCAGTGGCTCCAGACAGACTATGGCATCGACACGCGCTTGCAATATGCCTGCCACCTGGCGCACACGGTCCTGACGCACGACAGCTCGGGGGAGATCGGCAAATTCGCCGGCCCAACGGGCAAAAGGCGTGCTAACATCTCTGGTCACAAGCTAACAATATTTCTAGCTTGCGCGCGCGTGGCGGCCCCTGGGGACTCCTGGACGATAAATACCCCGGGCGATGCCCGGCTGACTCCCCAAGGGCGCTCCAGGAGCGCGCCGAGAGGGCGCCTTGACGCCCCCTACACGGCCCAAGAGGCCTCGAGTCGCCGAAAGATCGCTCCCAGACGCTCAAGATGGTCTCCAGATGGCCCCAGAGGCTGCGAAAAAGCCCTAAGAGAGCCTCAAGAGGCTGTCCAAGAGGGCCCCAACAAGCAAAAGTCTTCCCATTCACCTCGGAAAACGTATATTTTTGCATGTGCGACGTTTGGGGGTTCACAGCGTCCAGGACTGCCCCAGCGGCCTCCAACATCGTCCCCAGACGTCCCGACACGCCCCCAAGATGGGCCCAAGAGAGCCCAAGAGGGCCCCAAGACTGCCCAAGAAGCTTCTAAGAGCGCCCCAAGACGGCCCCAAGACAGCCCAAGAGGCGCCCAAGACGGCCCAAGAGGGCACCAAAACGGCCCCAAGAGGGGCCCAACAAGGGGACCAGGAACCGAAACGTCCAGCCTTCAGCCCCAAGAGGCCCCCAGGAGGCTCCAAGAGGCCGCCAAGAGGCCCCAAGAGGCCGCCAAGAGGCACCCCAAGAAGCCCCAAGAGGCCCCTCAGCGGCCCCAACACGGCCCCTAAGAGGCCTCAAAACTGCCTTCCCAGAGGCCCCCGAGAGGCCAACCGCGAGAGCCCCACCAACATCCATGAGGCCTCTGACCCACCACCCAAGCACGGTCAGAGGCGTGCTAAGATCTCCAGCAACTGCTTCACAGTATTTCTACTTCGCGCGCTCGGGGCGGCCTCTAAGGGGTCCCCAGACGCAAAGTACCATGGCCAGGTCTCCCGCAGGGTCGGGCCAGAGATGGTTTTCCTCCTGGGCGCGGCTTTCTGGCGCTCCAGAGCGATCCAAGAGAGCCCCCAGAGGCGCCCAAGACGGTCCAAGAGGGCTCCGAGTTGTCGAATGATCGGCACCGCATTGACAACAACACCCCGACAGACGACAGCCACAGTGGCGAGGCAATATGGGCCGGCGGAATGAGCGACGCGATTCAATAACACTGCCGCACGCCTACTGGCCCTCGGCCATCTGATCGAGGTTGCTCTGCGCAAAACAAGAGATCACTGGCAGGCCGTCGGGATACTCCCCGCGCGAGTTCACGAAGACACAGTAGACACACACCGCGAGGAGGCACAGGTACAGGAATGCAGCGATCTCGGTCGGCAGTCCTCCGTTGATGGCGGTCGCGGCGGCCGTGGGCAGGTAGAACGCCATGTCCAGGTACACCGCCTGCAGCAGGCTGAAGCGCAGCAGCCTCGGACAATCCGGCGCGCAGCTCGCGAGGAGCCATACGGCGAACAGGACGACGGTGCCGACGCCGTATGGCACGGCGGTCACGACGACCGAGGGAATTGCCAGGAGCCCAATGAGGGGCGCGAAGGCGGGAAGCGTCTGGGCCAGCGCGGCCCCGAACTGGATCGAGTCGATGAGCGGCAGCACGTACGCCAGACCTGGGGACGGGGGTAGGGTGGGGCCGAGTGGAGAGTGAGGAGGAGGAGGAGGATGGAGGAGGAGAAGGACGGAGGACAGAGGATGGAGGATTGAGGGTGGATGATGGATGATGGAGGAGGAGGAGGAGGAGGAGGAGGAGGAGGAGACCGAGAAGGAGGAGGGAAGAGGAGGAGGAGGAGGAGGAGGAGGAGGAGAGGAGGAGAGGAGGATGAGGAGAGGAGAAGAGATCATGAGGAGGAGAGATGATGAGAAGGAGGGGGAGGAGGAGGAGGAGGAGGAGGAGGAAGAGGAGGAAGAGGAGGAGGAGGAGGAGGAGGAGGATGGGAGGAGGAGGAGGAGGAGGAGGAGGAGGATGGAGGAGGAGAGGAGAGAGAGGAGGACGGAGGAGGATGGAGGAGGAGGAGGAGGAGGAAGAGGAGGAGGAGGACGGAGGACGGAGAGGAGGAGGAGAGGAGGAGGAGGAGGAGGAGGACGTGGAGCAGGAGGAGGAGGAGGAGGAGGAGGAGGGGAGAAGGAGGGGGAGGAGGAGAGGAGGAGGAGGAGAGAGAGGAGAGAGAGAGAGAAGAGAAAGGATGAGGAGAAGGAGGAGGAGAAGCAGGAGGAAGAGGAGGAGGGAGGAGGAGGAGGAGGAGGAGGAGAGCGGAGGAGAGAGGAGGAGAAAGGAGGAGGAGGAGGAGGAGGAGAGGAGGAGGAGAAGGCTCGAGGAGGGAGGAAGAGCAAGAGGAGAGGAGGAAAACGGAGGAGGAAACGGAGGAGGAAACGGAGGAGGAGGAGAGATGAGGCGAGGAGGAGGAGGAGGAGGAGGAGAGACAATGAGGAGGAGGAGGAGGAGGAGGAGGAGGAGGAGGACGAGGAGGAGGCGGAGGAGGAGGCGGAGGAGGAGGAGGAGGAGGAGGAGGAGGAGGAGGATGAGGATGAGGATGGAGAGCGGAGGAGAGGGACACTACATTGCAAAAAACAAACGCGTCGCTCGAGACATCCTCAACAGTTTCTGCAAAACAAGCGTTTCGCTCGGGATATCCTCAAATGTTTATCGACCTCGTTATGTATCGCATGTTAAATTCGTCAACCCTACAACCGTCGAGGTCGGTGGTACTCAACCAAAAGAGAACCCTGGGCCTACGACCTGACCGAGAAAAAAGGGGTGAGGCATGGAGAGGAAAAGGAGGACGAGCAGCAGTAGCAGAAATTCGAATCTAAGGAGCAATTGGAGCAGCAGGACCAGGCGAAGGCGGAGGAGGGGATATGAGAGTGGCGACAACGTGGAGGAAGCACTCGACTCCAGAAACATGGCCCGCGCTGGGGCGAAAGCGCCATGCTGGACGACGGGAGCATCGCCCCGATCCTACAATGAGGCCCATGCTGCAGCGGGCACATCGTTCTGAATTGGCAAGGACAAACGCAGCTCGGCACTCACCGTTGAACAACATGATGCGCGGAGGGGGTCGCGCAACTCCCCGACCATCTGCGGAGAAGGGGGGGGGTCGTATTCATATCAAGCTAGGTGCGCTCGCGCCATATCTGACCTCCCACCATGCTGCCCATTCCTGCCCATTGCGCTGATTCCTGCTCCCTGCGCGGGCTGGTGTCATAGCGCATCTGGAGCCCCCAAATGACCCCGTTGCGTTATGCCAGAAGGAGGGGAGGAGAGAGGGAGGAGAGAGGGAGGATATGAGAGAGGAAGAGGATAAGAGGAGAGGAGAGGGAGGAGAGGAAAGAGGGGAGGAGACACGCTGGCTAGGTGCGCTCCCGCCATGACGTGGAGGCGGATGAGGAAGGAGGATGCCGAGGACGAACAGTCACAGCCGCAGGAGCTTGAGAGGGAGGAGCGGGAGGAGCAGGAGGACACGAGATAGGCGGAGGAGGGGCACGTGGCGGGGCGACAACGAGGAAACACTCGGATACAGAAAAGTAGACCGCACTAAGGCGCAAGCGCCATGTTGGACGGCGGGAGCACAGCCCAGATCCTAAAATGAGACCCGTGCTGCAGCAGGAGCACCATTTTGAAAGGACTGACAACGCTCAAATGAGGCCAACGCTGCAGCGGGAACACCATTTCAAGGGAACGAAGACGTTCGGATTGAAACATGCATGAGGGAAACCAGCTCGGGCCAATCTTTGGGGGGCGCTACTATCAGAACAAACGGATGAGGGGATAGGCGAGGAGAGGAGAGAGGACCCCCTTTGACCCCATGCCAGGGCAACCCTAGGCAAGAGTGACCCCTAGTGCGTGGATCTCGGGGGTCCAAACTCGTGCTTGCAAGCCGCCGCGACCGCATCGCATTCAGCGATCGGTGCACCCCAGTGGGACCGCACCGGAGGTCACTCCCCTGGGATCCGACGTTGCGAACAACTGCAACATCACGAAAAACAGCGAATGGAGCCCCAGACCCCATGCTTCTGCGGCATGTCTCGAGCCAAATCGATCTGTGGTGGCCCTGGGGCCCGACACTGTAACCGGGGATATGTCGACCCCCCTCCCAGGCTTTGCGGGGTTACTCGAAAGGGCCAGAAATTTGGGGCCCAACCCTGGGATATACGAGGGGGGGGCGTCCATCCTCGATAGGGGTGCATCCAAAAGGCAACTGGGGGTCTATCGCAGGGTTCCCCTCCCTTCTTCGTCGCTTCATTTTTCGTCGAAATGCTGGGGGTTGGGACAGAAACGTCGCCTGCGACGCCTGGACCTCGGGGTTCGGCGAGCGAAGGGTCGCTCTTGCAAAAAGTGTTTCTGCTTTTTCCAGCACGGCGTTCCCGACGTCCCGGTCCTTTCCCCGGGACAGGTTTTCTAGAAGAAAGAAGAAATGAAAAACTTCAGCAACATCCGCCGGCCCCCTTGTGGGGCCACCAGGCTGTAGGCCGAAGGTTCGCAGTCTCCTGTACCAGCTGCAGCTTCCAGCTTCCACTGCTACAGTTCTGCTTCTTGCTGCTTACCGTTCCTTGTTGATGGACCGCGCGAGGGGGGGGGGCCCAAGCGGTCAGGTTTAGCACGCCCTGAGCGTGTTGTCTGAATTGCTGGGGTCGGTCAAAATTAACACGCCTCACGCAGATCGGCGGGGTCAGGGTCCAAAAACACAGGGGGGTTGCCACATTTCTGTGATTCGGTGGCACCTCTCACGCAGATCGGCGGGGTCAGGGTCCAAATGCACAAGGGGTTTGCCACATTTCTGAAATTCTGTGGCAGCCCTCACGCAGATCGGCGGGGTCAGGGTCCAAAAACATTTGGGGTTTGCAGCATTTCTGAAATTCGGTGGCACCCCTCACGCAGATCGGCGGGGTCAGGGTCCAAAAACAAATGGGATTTGCTACATTTCTGCAATTTGCTGGCACCCCTCACGCAGATCGGCGGGACCAGGGTCCAAATGCACAGGGGGTTTGCCACATTTCTGAAATTCGGTGGCACCCCTCAAGCAGATCGGCGGGGTCAGGGTTCAAATACACAAGGGGTTTGCC
>CAUYUJ010003336.1:397500-405000 GCA_963575745.1 Prorocentrum cordatum
AAGGGGGGGCGAGGACAAAAAGAAGGGGCGGGCCCACATCGAGAAGAGACCAGCAGCACAGGGATGACGCTGCTAGCGACACTGGTCGCAGGTGCACGTTCGACAACAAAAAACAACACTTAGGGTGCTCATGAAATCGAACCGAAGTCCACACCCCACACCAAAGGGCCCTCACGGCCGCAACAACTAATCACGAAACAAATCCCCACCTGGGCCCCACCACCAGCCAAATGGCGAGAACATATCGGGCGTAACACCGTACGAAATGTCGCGTTCAGCCGCTCTGGGCCACACTTCCACGTCGTCAGCGTCCTCTTCCTCGTGTTTCTCCTTGCGCCCCTCCTCCTCCTTCGCCCCCTCTTCACTCCCCTCCATCTCTCCGTCGTCCTCCTTTTCCGCCGCCGCCTCCTCCTCGTTATCCTCCTCCACGGCCTCCTACCGGCTGCGCCCTCGGCCGCCGAAAACAGAACTGGCTCCTATTGGTTGCGCCAGAAGTTGCGCCCTCGGCCGCCGAGAATTAGCCGCCGATAATCAAACGGCTGCGTTACGGGTGCGACCAGTCACTTCAGCTCAGATCAGTTCAGTCAGTTCAGTCAGATCAACCCTGGGGGAAACAAATTCGAGCTACGCCCGAAGAAGAAATATCACGGCCGCACGACAGACTCCACGCTTTCTATCCTGAAAAAGGAAGCCCAATTGCAGGAGGGGAAGGGGGAGCAACTTCAACACTTGTCCGGGGGAGTTCTCCAACCATCACGTCCGATTGCTCCGCCTCGCCCAGGTCACGGGTGAGCTGGGCTTGCGTCGCAGATGCTTGGTCGCCAGGGCAGGCCTGCGCGGCGAGGCAGGGGCGCCTCCCGCCGAGACACCGCAACGCCGCGCCCGCGCAGGACAAGAGCAAACCCCCCAAAACCACCCACGGGATTAACCAAACAGGGATAAGTTCCAGGGGGGGTCTAGAATCTAGAATCTGCTGTCAGTCCACATGGAGACGAGGCGAGGCCTGGGACCTCTGAGCCGCGCGAGGCGCTGACGCTCGTGCCACGCGGCAAATCGAGATGCAGTCCGCGTGGCAGCCTGCTTCCCCAGGATCGCGCATCATCTTGCCACTGAAACTGCGCCGAAGACCAACATGAATGACCTGCCGCGCTCTATTTCCAAGTTGGAACAGACGCGGGGCGGGGCCATGGATTCGGAGCGCGTTGCTTCAGCGCGGAGACAACCCGACAATTCTAGGCAACGCTCGGCGCGGCAAGGCCGGCACGTGCGAGGCGAATATTGCAGGCAAGATGCAGGTCTATGTCGCGCTGCGTCGGAGAGGTAACGACGAGGGCATGAGGCCCGCGCAGACGCCCTCAGATACCCGAACCACCGCCCTGGCTCCCAAGAAACATTTGTCCAGTTTTCAGATTTACGCGCCCGCGGCAAGAGCGGTGCATTTATCGAAGTGCAACTCCAACCCGATAGCATCCGCGAGCAGGCGCAGCTGACCGAAGATCGGGCCCAGATCGGCGCGCGAATTGCTCAGAGGGAACCGAGGGTCGTCAGCGTAACCTGAGAGGTTGAACCGGGCGGGGCCCGCGGCAATTCGCCGACGGCGCACGGGGCCCAGGGCCCAGGGCAGGGGCGCTGGGCAACCTTGACGGACACCGCGACCCACCGCAGACGCAGCCATAATCGCGCCACAGAAATGAGTCTGGGCAACGTTGTCCTGGCGCAGATTGCCAACATAAGGAAAACAGCCCGGGCGGGGGGGCGCACGGGCTCCAGAGAGAAGACATGCTCACTCGAAAAACGGACCGGACATGCGGATTTGAAGTCTGCGAAGAATGGGGCTGCCTCCCTGCGACCCTCAGGGCGCGCCAACCAACCGTCAGCTTTTCGTGGCGCCATCAAAAATGGAGCGGCCCGAGACGCCGCCAAATTGACGTGAGTCAGCGGTGCGCGCGCTGATCCGAGCAAGAGGATAAGCGACCGCCGCCGTCGCGCGCCGACATTCGGCGCACCCCGTTGAGAGCGGGCGAGTCGACGAGGGCGCCCGAGCCGGGGCGGCGCTCGGGCCAGGAGGGCATTCCCCTGCGGCAAAGACGCCGCAATCATTTCGCGAAAGTCGCCTGGGCGGGGATCTCCGGGGAGAGCGGCGCAATGGCGGTGGAAACCGAACTGGGCCCCGAAGACCCTGGGGCGCTTCCAGCAGACGCGGGGCAGCCCATCGCGCCCCAGCACTGAGCCCCCCCGCGCGGTTGACTAACTCGGCGAATTCTCCGCTCTCCAGAGACCGCGCCAAATCTGGCACGAGAAACACAGCGCCCTGGAAGCGACAATCGAAAGTAGGCCAGGGAGCGCGGTTTGGAGGCTGAGCAGCAAACGCAAATACCCAGTGGTGAGCGAGCTCGGTGCTGGCATGCTGCACAGACGCGCAAGGTGCGCCAGCGCGCTCCATGCTGGCGTTGCCGATGCGAACCGGCTCGCCCGGACTGCGCCGCCGCTAGCGGCTGCGTCGCGGGCGCTCGCGCCTGCGCGGCGCTTCGTGCTCGGGGGGGGCCCGTCGTCTGCAATATGGCCCTTCTTTAGCCGTCCAAGAATGTAGTGTTCAAGGTAACAATGCGCGCGCGAATCAGGCGGAGCAAGGAGGGCGCCAGCGTTGACGTCGAAGCGAGAAAAGCGCGGGGCAGGCGCGCGCTGCTCGGATGAAACAAAGAATAGGAACATAAAAACACCGCATTAGACTGCGGGCCAAAACCGCGGAGAGCAGCGACGCGCCAATGCAGACACTCGCGTGGGGAAGTAGCCAATCGACGACGTGTCGTCTTCCGGAACTTAGCACGCGTTTCAAGCGTCGCCGCCTGACCTCTCGCCGAGCGCGCGCGGATCTACGGGGGCGCGTCGATCGAACCAATCCAGTCCTTCAGAATATCACGACACCCATCGGCTGCGACGGCCCAACCAGGGATCGACGAAAGACCACCCGAAATGCGAGGCCCTCGGGGCTAGACTGATCATCGCAAGAACATGTTCGGACAGGTTCGTAAAGTTCGCGGGCATTCCGACAGTGGCTCTCTAAAAAGCGACAAGAGCAATCAATGTCGCAGATGGGGGTCGTCAGCGCGCGCGCGATCAGGGCGGGAAGTCGAGATTGCCGCGGGGCCCGACGAGCGCGGCGAGCGCCCCGAGGCCGATATAGAGTTCCGGCCAGTCCCCAAAGAAAGCATTCCACTCGCGAGTGAAGGGGGGCGTTGCCTCTACTTGATTGCTCCGTCTCAAGATCAAGCCGCCCCCAGCGCATGGCGGGAAGCAGAGCAAAGCCGATGGCAAGAAGACCGTGACGATATGACCAACACCTGCATCGACATTCGGCGCGCGAGCAGCAGCAGCCCCCTGGATACCAGAGACGCCGCCCCCCCCTCAACAAAAAGAAGACTAAGCGCTGCATGGCAAACAAAAACAATGAAACACCCAGCCAACTTCCCATTAATGCATGCCATTGACCCCATGCCCGGAGATGTACACGGTGCGGGGTCATACCTGTAAAACTCGTGATATCCCTTGCGGATATCAGTCAAGCCCCCGAGATACCCATGCGACTCCTAAATGCAAACAACCTGGTTGCGCTTGATCAAAGAACTGAATAGTTTCCAACGCGTCCAAGCACGCGTACAAGCCTGCAAGGGCAGACTGCGAAGCAACCTAATCGTCAAGGACTCAACTGGCCTGTGACTTCGTCGACAACCACCGGCTGCTTGCCTGCGAATAGCCCGAGTGGCTCGAAGTGGCCAGCGAACGAGATAACGCGGGGCATTTCTTTAACGGGGCTAGGGCTGGCAACGTGGAAGAACCACTGCGTCAGCTGTCTCACAGTCAGCGGCGAAGATGAACCCGTTGCCGACTGACGAATCGATGGGCCACTTCGGGAAGGGCAGGTCAGCCTCGACTGTCGTGTCGGGCCCTCTGCGAATCCGACCCATCGTGATGTGTCGCTTGTTGATCACACCATCGCGAAAGGACTTCAGACGCAACTGGCGGGGGTCTTGGGGGTGGTGTGCTCGAAACCGCCGGGGCAGTTCCTCCTTTTTCCTCAACGTATCGAGCGCGACGAAAGCTGCTTCTGAAGAAAAAACCGCACTAATCACTGTCTCAGAACCGTTCTGGGGGTGACGTTCATCGCCGACATCACCTACTAAGTACCGCACGACGGGGAAGATGAAACACAAGCTTCGAACAGAACCTTACGAGCGCACTCATCAATCAGAAGGACATGGGCGGCCTTCGACAACAAATGGGAATGACCGCGGCGAGTGCGAGACATCGCACGGGGGGTTCTTAGTTGAGCTGCCGTCACCGCCTGCGCTGCTGTCGCCGAAATCGCTACTTTTCGCATGCGAGCAGAGAGGCGCCAGCCATATTCAATATTAGCAATGTTTGCCTTCTGTTCGTCCAACGCAACTTGCGAGAGCCGTTGCCGACTTGACGGTGTCGCCCATCGTGGCCACCAGAGCCGTCAGCTCGGAGATGAACGCGTCCGCGCCTTTGCGACCATCGCGCCCCCGTGCAAAGTGCCCTGGTTTCGAACTGTCCCCTCAGCTGCGAGCAAGCTCCAGCGACCAGGGATTACTGTTTCGAGCTTGAGCCAAAATGGCTACGGATGATTGTGATGATGACGACGATGATGACGACGACGATGAGGACGAGGAGGTTAGAGATTCAAGGGTTTTTTGGTCTGGCCTCGCCCGCCCGCTCCGATGGGGACACGAAGCCCAAGAAAAGATTCACAGCTTGGTTGGCCAACGCCGGACGGCGACGAAGGGAAGGGGCATGAGGGGGGTGGGGCAGGGGAGGATGATGAGGATAAAAAAGAAGCAGACGGGGAGAAGCAGGTGGAGGAACCAATGGAAAGCAGGAGGAGGCGGAGGAGAAGCGGGGAGCTCAGGAAGAGCCTCCCCCCCTAGCCCCAGTGGCTGGCGCCACCCGCCGCCTTCAACGAACCCTTTCCCGCCCAGAGACCACTCCCACAACCCATCCAGGTTTTGAGGGACTTTCTCCAGCAGAGGCATCCAAGCCCTTCTGACCCATGCCTTTGCCTCCCACATTGCATCCGAGAAGATGGTGTCGGAAGACCGTGCCGCACCGAAGATCATCGGTGCCATCGGGTTGGAGAAAATCGGACTCCACATCGAGCCGCATCGCCGATTCATCGGCGGCGATATGGCGCGATCCTCCGACACCCATCTACTCTGACCTAATCGGGGAGGCCTGGAGACTTCCTCACACTGCTGCTCCCTCTCGGCCGAGGACGGACCCTCCCGTGTACCTTCCAAGCCGAAGTAGTGGCTCTGACGCAGATGGGTCCGCGGGGGAATATGCAATAATATTTGCAGTAGGTGGCGCCTGGATGCAATAGCTCCCGCGTTGGATGCATGTGTGCAGCAGGCAGCAAGCGTTGCCCGCGCAATAGTTCGTGTCACTCCGCCACGTTTGCGCACTTCTGCACGCAGCCGTACACATTCATGAGCGAGTGGCGCCATTTCTAATTGTTAACGATAACGCCCGTGACTGGCCCGATACCCCCCCCCCAATGTTCTCGTCACTGAGCCATGTTACCAGACGGCACCGGCGCGGATCGCGCAGTGGCCGACCCTGGAGGAGGAGGAGGAAAAGAGGAGGAGGAGGAGGAGGAGGAGGAGGAGGAGGAGGAGGAGGAGGGGAGGAAGAGGAGGAGGAGCAGGAAAAGGAGGAGGAGGGGGAGGAGGAGGATAAGGATGAGGATGAGGAGGAGGAGGCGGAGGAGGAGGAGGCGGAGGAGGAGGAGGAGGATCGAGGAGGAGGAGGAGGAGAAGGAGGCGGAAGAGGAGAGGATGAGGAGGAAGAGGGCCTCTCACCGCCGACCCATCTGCACCAGACCCACCATACTCTGGCCTCGAGCTCTGGCTCCCGGGGCTCCTCGTGCCCCAAGGCCGCTCCCGGCCGCCCTGCCGCGGCGCTCAGCCGCGCCGCCTCCGCCGGGCTCGGCTCGAAGCCGCACGCGTCCCGGAGGCGGGCTGGGAGCTCCTCCGGGGCCCAGAATTGGGCGTGGCTTAATGGGGGGGTCAGCAATGGGGGGGTCAGAAAAGGTCCCCTTTCGTACCCCTTTCGGGCCCCTCTGGAGCCCCAGGGGGCTCGTTTAGGTACCGTTTGGGTACCTTTTCGGACCACCCGCGACACCCCCCCATTTATGACCCCTCCATTACGCAACGCCCAACAGAAGGGCGGGCACACCAACCCCGGGCATGGGGTGGCCTGATGGGGTACAGCCGGCGCTGGCCGACAGGGGAGCAGGCCCCCCGGCGTATGGAGGGCCCGGCGAGAGACGGGGGGCGGGAGCTCCTGCGCCCCTCTGCCGAGGCGGCCGGGGCGGCGGGAGGGCTGGGCACAAGGCGAGAGGGTTGGCCAAGGCCCGACACAGGCAGAATCTGTTCCGTCTTCGTTTGGTTGTCGTGCTCCATCGTTCTGTCTTCGTTCTGTCTCTGCTGCATCATGGAGTTATCACGCACAAGGTCTACGACATCACCAGAACACCTTTTAGCTCGAGCCCGGGCACAGCATCTACCAATGTGGAGCATTATGGCGTGCGAGAAAGGGCTCATCGTTGAAGGCAGACCGATCCACGCGGTGTCGGAAATGTGACTGTCTCTCCGCCGACGTCGCCGATACATTGCCGACGTCGACGATGCATCGCCGACGCATCGCCGATACAGCGCGATCCTTCGAACCCATCTACTCGGACTCCATTGGGGAGGCCTTAAGACAAAAAAAAAAAGTTGAAGGGTTGAACGCTCCGCGTGGCGTCAGAAACCAACACCTACCGCAATGTGACGAACATGTAAAATCAAGAATGACCTCTGTATCCTGCGTGACCGCCTCACGCCTGCAGCACCCGGCTGCTCTCGGAAGAGACCGTTTTGGTTTTCCTATGTTGCGGGCAAGATGTATATCCATATCCACTTTATCTTGGACTTTCTGAGAAGGGACGCCAAAAGGCCGAGGCGCAGTGGACATGAATGAAATTCGACCCTCTAGGGGCCAGAGTTTTATCCAGATCCACTGCGCTTCTGTTTTCCGAGGAAGGGAGCTCGAAACTCCAAGATATGGATGTACAACTTGCCCGCACGTGTGAGGAACCCGGTTTGCATGGCGAGGTCTTGATTCGAGCAGCGGGGCGCTCACCTATTCGTTTCGCGGCACTCCGCTCCCAACGGAGAAACCCAATTTTGTTGATCTGTCCCAGCCGCGTGGCCGACAACAGCAAGTTTTGGCGACCCTCTTTGACTCTATCCGCACTGTTTACTGCATACCCGTGCACCCTCAGAAGATACCTGCGTCCTCTCGGGTGTCCTCCCGGCGGCCTGCCGAGGGGGGAAGTGAGAGGATGGCGGCGACGTGTTCTGAAAGATGGCGGTCGTGGCTGTCGCTATGTATCTGCATGTATTGAGACTCTTCTGGATCTGGGATCTGCCCCGATCCTAT
>CAUYUJ010003336.1:407500-430000 GCA_963575745.1 Prorocentrum cordatum
TCCTCCTTCTTCTCCTCCTCCTCTTCCTCTTCGTCCCTCCTCCTCCTCCTCCCTCCTCCACACGTCCCTCCTTCTCCTCCTCTTCCTCCTCCTCCTCCTACTCCTCCTCCCCCTCCCCATCCTCCTCCTCCTCCTCCTCCTCTTCGTCCCCACTCCCACCCTAAACCAAGACATTACAAACCAAGTCATCAAACATTCCGTCCGAAACAAAAACGCAGCATGGAAGGAGGTTGCTTCTGCCCACGGATGCAGCTTCCTCGGGCACGCCAGCGTTGCAAAGGAGCTTGGGGAGCTCAAGGACCGGACGCCCAGTCTTCGTGCCACCACAAGGAACGCTGAAGGTGGAGCGAAAGGGCTCGTCTCGCCCCGGCGAGCCGCGGCCACGAAGGACTTCCCCGATCCGAAACTAATGGCCATTCCTGAGCTCCAGGCGGTCCTTATTCCAGCGTCTTGGCTGTACAATCACAATATTCGGTACCCATCGGTCGGAAGAAGTAGGTAGATACATGAAAAAGGAAGGCGCTGAAAATAGATTGGGTTCCGTCCTGCCCCCAAGGAGGACGGAAAAGGTGAAGCACCATACAGTAGATTGGAATCTGGGATTAACGAAAATCTTACAATGACCGATGGGCAGGTATTCATTCACCCCAGAATGCCCAATGCATCCGATGTTGTGGTCTGCTGCGCTTCCAAGGCTCACGAGTGCTTGTACCTCGTTGGCCCAGAACGACGGCGCTGTCATCGCGGCGAGAAACCTTAAATTGGGAAAACGCCAGAATCCCTCGCACATCTTTCAGTGTCCAAAGGTGCCCCAAAGCTTCTGTGGGGCAGACTCTGATAGGTCGATCTCTGATTTGATGCGCCTACTGTGTGTTCCGATGGGCCACTCTCGTGCATGCTCATCTGTCCGTGCGTAAGCTCTCAGACCCGCTGCATCTTCAGAGAATGCCGTGCTCGATTGCTGCCTTGTGGGCAGAGCAGCGCGGTGGCAAAATGAGAAACCCTCAATAGGAAATGACAGCCCTCGTCGGGTCCAGCAGCGCCCAGATTTACGATGGGCACCCGCGCTAACATCTGAGGATGGAGCCGAAGAGCTCCGAACCCACTCAGGAACCAGATGTTGGCAGTGCACGCAAGGGGGTAGCGCCAGGGGAGTGTAAGAAGGCGGGGGTGCCTCTTAGAAGACGGGGGCCTTCTTAGAAGCGCCTGGATGTTTCTAAGAGGCCTCTGGTCTCCTCGGGTAAGGTGAGTCATCCTCGCCATTCTGAGCCAGGTCTGTGGGTCGGGGGCGTCCAAGAAGGAGGTCGCAAATCATAGCCGGAAGCATGGGCGCGCAGGAGGGGGCGTGGGCAAGGGACGCACTGGAAGAAGAAGGGAGGGCATGCCATCCAGGGAGATATCATGGCCCCCACTATGATCTCGTCTCTTCGGGCTTCCGTCAGCTCAGGAAGGCCCAAGAAGAGGACCCCCAAGCGGCTTCAAGAGGCCCCAAAGAGGCCTCCAAAAGGCCCCCCAAACCCACAAAAGGCTCCCGAGAGGCGTCCCGAGAGGCCCATGGTACGCACCCAATAGACCTCTGACCCAGAACCGGGCCTGGTGTCGGGTTGGCCCGAAGACGATACGACGAGTCTGCAGCCAAGGGGGCAGCTGTTTTGATCGAGGCACCCCTGTGTTACGCTGTGCGAGACGGACCGTCCCGCAGAAACAACACCATGTGGGCAGCGAAACACGACGCAACTTGACGAGAGCCAGAGAGGCGTGCAAGAGGACCCCAATAGGATGGTGCTGCGACATACAAATCAACGCGCTAGTTGGCAGGAAAAACGAGCCTCCGCCACGAACAGTTTCCCCGACCCAGATTTCCTGAACGGCCCGACAACCAGATCTCTTCTCGAGCCCCGGAAAATCCTGCAGTCAGCGTCTTGGCAGCAAGCCGGCGCATCACTGGAAACACGACGTGTGCTCTGAGTCATCCCTGGCCGTCGTCGACGCGAAAACGCGACTCCCAGGCGGGAGGGTGCAGTCGGTTGCACATCCCTCTCACGGCCAGCGAGGAAGCTGCGGGGTCAGGGCCCGACGGCCGCCGCGCCAAGGGGGTGCACGTCCCCGGCGCCCCCCCCCCGCTGGGAGGCGCCAGGGTACCGAGAAGGAGCGCCCAGCGGCGGGGCGGAGACCAGCTGCGCACACATGCAGCAGGTTTCGTATCACCGCCACCCCTTTGTCCAGGGCCACCCCGTCTCCCGTCTGCTCCTCTGCCTGCCCGAGGAGGCCTGTCGAGGAAGCGCACTCAGGCAGAAGCGAACCCAGAAGGAACCGAATGCACTATCCAGAATAACAGTAAAGCTTCCTTGGGGCGAAGCACAAACATGTTTCTTCGGCCCAAGCTTGCCGCGACGCCGGGCGAAAAATAGCGCGACGGCGAACCGACGACGACCAACGACGGCCGACGGCCGACGACGACGACGACGATGACAATTCCTGGGGGGAACAATGTTGAACCTTTCGCCGCCAGAAGCGCTGTTCCTCGCCCCAGGAGGGGACGGGAAGGGGGGAGGGCCCAAACCCCCCAAACGGGGAAGATGTCTCAGGCTAGCCAACTGGCTTTCTGATTCCGAAGGCCGACGGGATGTCTCATCCGACGGGTTGCCGGCCGGGCATGCTGGTCCGGCCGGAACAGAAATTGGCTTGGCAAGTGGTTTAGCTAATAATCTGGAGGGGGGCCCTGAACCGAGGTAGGTTTTTATACCCCCCCAGACGGGAAACAGTTATGCTTTCGCGGCTCTTATTGACGGACAGGGGTCCCACCGATAATAAAGAATAGCCACTGATCCGCAGCATCCGCCGCGCAACAGCGACAGAAAAGGTTGGAGGAATACTAATAGGAAGAGGAGGGGGGGGGAGGAGGAGGAGGAGGAGGAGGAGGAGGAGGAGGAGGAGGAGGAGGAGGAGGAGGAGGAGGCGGAGGAGGAGGAGGAGGAAAAGCGAGCGCCCCTTTGCGGAGACGGTTCGTCGCCTGGGTGCCGACGCGCCGCCGTGCAGGCGCGGGCCTGGCCTCAGCGCAGCGCGAGCGGTTTCGAAGAGGACCAGGTGCTGCCCGCAGCAGCCGATTCTGGTGCGGAAGATGCCCACGTGCACAGGGTCGGCACCCAACGCGTCGACGGAATGATTCTGCACCGCGGTGCAGTCGTGTGTCAGGCGGTCGTTCTTCACGCAGCAGGCCCGGCACAGCACCGCGAGGCGCGTGACCGAGCTGAGGGCGCTGTTCTCGCCCGACGTGTCCTAGTCGAGCGCTCCCAGGCCCGCGCGCGTCAAGTCGGGCGCCAGCATGCCACGAGCATCGCGACGCGGTGCCAAGCCCGGTAGCAGACTGCGTAGCGGGCCTGGGCGTCGACATCCGCGGGGCATCCGAATACGCAGGGGCGCTCCAACGGCTGCACGTGCATCCTGAAGGTCGTCGGCCATCCTCCCGCGCACGTCTTCCTGATGGGCCAGAGTCGCGACGGCGGCATCTTGGCAGTGGTGATGTGCTTTGGCCCATCTCGTGTGCGTCGCGGACGGCAGCTGGATCATGGACACGTGGTCGTTGTTGTCGTCTTCGTCTTTCCAGCGGTTGACTTCTCTCTTCGGAGGAGTCGCGTCGCTGTCGTCGTCGATCTCGTCGGGGCGTCGAGCCAGCTGGCGTCGGGCAAGCAGCTGTACTCTTGCGGCTTCAGTAGCTGACGGACGTCTGTTGGCATGTGAAGCCTTTGGGAAAGCCTTGAAAGCCAGGCCCGACGCTGCCTGGCGCCGTCGCCACCGTGCCAAGCGTCTCGACAAATGCGGCGAGCCACGTCGCTGAAAAAGATGGTTCAATTGTACAGGATGATATCTGATGGTCCTTCGAGCACTCGAAATACGCATGCTTCGCGCCGCCTTGCCCAATCGCGTCGTCGATCCAGCAGCCGGTCGTTCAGGTGCGCGCCAGGGGTCCAATCGCAGGCCCAGTGGGCCAGCACCGCCTCCATTGTGCGAAGCTGTCGGAGAGCTCGACGGGAGTCGTCGGTGGCGCGGTCAGGCATGGAGGCGTCTGGGGCCAGAGCTGGGAGGTCGGGGGCATGGGCCGCGCGGCCAGCCGTCGGGCATCGCGCGTGGAGGCGCTTCAGAATGGCGGCGCCGCAGGTGTCGATGTAGAGGGCGCGCTAGAGCTTGGACATGCATGCAGTCTGCGGCGTCTTCGGCTTGTGCCGTGGCTATCAATCATCGCGCCGCGGGTGGAGCCCCGAATTGTTTTCTCTGCGGCTCGGCCCGAGCGACCTGCCCGCTTGTCCAGGATCTGCTGCCTTGCCCTGCGCCCTGGCTTTGCGATGGGCGATCGCGAGGCGTCGAGCTGCGCATCGGTCGTTCTCCCGCTGCCGACGGTGGCGCTTGCAGAGGGAACCCTTGCCCGCGGCGTTGGACGCGCCGTCGATCGAAAACTGGAAGCGCTGGCCGATAGACAATGGCCTGCCCAGCAACCGGCAAGCCGTTGCCAGCCGATGGCCCTGACCAGGGGCATGTGTCCTTCAGCGGCGTGCTGTAGCGAGCGGAAACCGACTCTCAACCACGAGCTGTGTAAGTGGCCGTCCTCCACATGGTAGCCGCGAGCATGGCGTCGAGCCCCGCGGGGACGTCTGCGCCTCTCCAGGTTCGCATGGCCAGGATGTCCATCCTCGCGAAGGCAGAGGGGGCGGCTCGCATCAGCTCGTGCAGCGCGCGGATCTCCTGGGCGAGGAACATCACGTGCGGGGGGGGGGGCTGGCCGACGTAGGACAAGATCGCGAAGGTCGAAGTGTTGCAGGCTTGCGCGCAGAGCTGCATTGGGCCGTTGGGCGGCGCCAGTATATCTGGCGCCGGAGCCGCCATTCGGCCGCGAGAGCTTGCCATTGACGTGCGAACGATGCCGCAGGGCCGATGTAAAGGCCCAAGTACTTGTCCGCGCAGCTGATCATGAAAGTAGCCCACGACAGGTCGATGGTGATCAGCGCGTCGCGGCTGTTGGCGATCAGCAGTTCGTCGAGGGTAGTCCGCAAAAGTGCCATGGCGCATTTCTTGGGCTGGGGGCGTGGGCCTGCGAGGTCGTCTGGCGCTCGCGCGCGGGGTCGCAGGTGAAGCAGATCACGCAGGGCTCGGAGTGCACAGACTATGTCATCGGCGCAGGCGTTGGTCGCGCTAGCGTCGCGCTGCGGGTGGTGACCCGACAAGTTGCCCCCGCTGGGGATGGCCTTGAGCGCGGTGTCGATGCCAAGAGTCGGCTCATGCGTGAGCGCCCACGAGGACCCCCTGTACAATTGCGCTGTCAGCGAAACAGAGTGGGCGAAGCACGTTGCCCAACGGCAAGAAGGTGAGCGACTTGTGGTAGCCGGCGCGGAGCAGCTAGCCGTGGATGTCCCAGCGTTGGAGTTCTTCCAACAGCCAAGCATGCATGGCACTCGGGAACGCCGCAGCGATGCCCGTACTCAGGAAGCAGGGCTGCAACTCGGCAGCGCCAGGAAGGATGCTGACCTTGCGGCAGCCCGCGTAGATGTTGACTATGTTAGTGCGGAACTGCCGCCAAGGTACAAATCCGCGCTGTACGTAGCTGGTGGAGCGGACGAGGGGGTGGAGTTTCCTGTTGCAGGCATGCGGCAGACGCGATGATCTTGATGCCGCTGTTTCAATGACAGCGGGCGGAGCGCGCCAGGATCACGTAGAGAGGCGTGGTGGTCGTTGGGCTCCTTTCCTTTTGGGAGCATCACCATCAGCGAGAAGTTCATGACCGCGAGGTACTGGACAGCCGTATGTCAAGTGGATCGCGAGCTCCGCCAAGATAAAGAAGCTGAGCGAATTCGCGAGCCACGCGCGATAGGGTAGCTGGGCTGAGCTAGGAGCGGAGTCGGCAGCATGCCTGGCCGCGGCTTCGAGGCAGTGCTCGTCGTGGATGGCAATGTGGATTATCGCCTCCGTTGGGGAGACCCTGTCCAGGTGCTACAGCAAGTCCTGCTCGCCGATGGTCCCCTCAACGAGTATCGGGGCCCAGTGCGCCTGGATGGCGCTGTGCATGTTCATTGGGTCGGTCTCGGTGTGGAGGTGCCACCGGCAAAGATCTTCACGCCGATGAGGATTACCCGTCTTGCGCAGGGCTTCCACAGCCCTCCATACCGACGTGCGCGGGAGGCCGGCTGTCGCCAGCGGTCGCCTCTCACACGGACGATGGGCAGCACATGCTTGTCGGGCTTGGGCTGCTGCTCGCGCTCGTCGTCCGTCCGCCGCGTCAGCGTGAGCTGCAGCAGCTTCGGTACTGAAGTGCAGAGGGTCGCGGAAGCAAATCTTCGGGATGGAATTCGCGCTCAGCGTGTCGTCGTGGATCTGCAGGCGCTTGGCGCCCAAGTATGCATCCTCGATGAGAAATCGAGCAGCCGGGGCATCTTGATACCAAACAGCCCTCGCGACACTTCGCGCATGGTCAGGGAGTTTACCTCCTTGGCGATGTCCCCATGGCTGGCTTTCAGGACGTCAGGGTGGAGCCTCCGCAGCGCCGTTCGCATGCGCTGAGCGGCTGTGCGCACGTTGTCCTTGAATGACCTCCATTTGGCCACGGCGTCGAAAGAGGAAATGTCAGTTATCTTGTTGAGCTCGGCGACGTAGTGCTGGTATAGGCGCCCTTGAAGATCATGGGCGGGATCGCTCTACAAGCAAGTGGTCGCTGTGCTCGCGGACGGATGCGTAGATGAAAGAACTTGTGGTCGCTGACGAGCGTGCCAATCTTCTCGTCGGGATTTTCGTTCATGGCGAGCATGGTCTCCATGTGCGGGATGTTATGCGCCAGACGAGGTGAGGACACGGTCGGTAGTCGTCTCGCTGTCGTCCACGTAGTTCCGATGAGTGGTCGTTCGAGTTGTCACCTCGATGACGTGCTTGAGGATGTCACGCCAACATGCAGGAGGCTGCTGATGGTGTGGAAACGAGGCCATGTCCGCAGAGAGCGTCGTGTTGCGCGGCGGATGATCACAGGGGTCGAAGTCGCCCATCATGAACACTGTGACTCCGTCGGGCTGGGGCAAACCAATTGCATCGCGGCCTGCCACGCCGCCTTGAAATCGTGTTTGTGTCGGAGATACATCGTGACTGTGTTTATTGAGTGTTCTGCTGCTGTAGTGCTTCGTGCTGCCGGTGATCTTCACTATGGCGATGCGTCCTGGCATGAGGAGGAGGAGGAGGAGGAGGGTGAGGAGGAGGAGGAGGAGGAGGAGGAGGAGGAGCGGAGTCTATTACCCGGTCGAGGGAAACATGGGGGGGCCTCAAAACTAAGGACCTGACCTATCTCGGTCGGCCAGGGGGCCGGGGCGGGGGGATCAGGGCTCACACTGTCTGAGTCCGCCCCCCGCGCCTGTCCGTAGCCCGGCGCAGCTCGGCGGCTTCGGCGCGCAGCCTCGCGGCCTCCAGCTCCAGCCTCGCCGTCTCGGCAGCGGCCGTGGCCTCCACCAGGACTGGGCCGTCAGAGCGCGCCGTGGCGCCGACGTCCCGCCGCCTGACGGGCTCTTGCGGCCACCGCTCCCCCCCTCGATCCCGTCGCGTCAGGAGAGCCCAGGATCGAAACGATAGGACGGATCGGCGATCGAAATGCATCGGATCGGCGGAAATCGGCTGGTTGGTAATCAAGGCCCCCATGGAGAAAACGGAATCCAAATCGGAGTCCAGAGTCAAATCGCATCGGAATCGGAAGCCATCGGATTCGAATCAATGGAGGAGTCAAAATGAGCCCTACCGCGTCGCGAGAAGAACAAGACGGGAAACTGCTCGCCGATCTTGGCCTCTGGGGCCCTCGGCAGGACCCAGGACTGCGAGAGAACGACTCAGAACGGCAGGCTGGTCCTGGCGAACGGGTCGTCACTTCGGGGAGCACCGTGTTTTAAAAAACGAAGCATCGGATGTCTGGGCTCCCTCTCTCCCTCCTTCTCCCTCCCCCACTCCTCCCACGCTGAGCGCGCGATTGAGGGCACGATACAGTGTCATCCGCGCCCTGAACAGATGGGGCCCCCTCACCTGGCTTCAAACGATGAGTTCGAAGTCACCCCTCCGGGACCGCAGTCCACCTGCCCAAACGTCCGACGCCATGACTTCTCCACACCGTGACCCGCTGATGATGGGCGTGGTTTCCACCACCACCATAAGTTATAGAGGGAGGGGGTCCTCCTCCTCCTCCTCCTCCTCCTCGTCCTCCTCCTCTTGGTCCTCCTCCTCCTCGTCTTCCACCTCCTTCCCCCCTCCAACCTATGATGGTGGTGGTGGAAAACATGCCCATCAGCTGACGTCTGGACCCCCTGTTCCGAGGGCCAACTCTCCTCTAAGGAGTCGTCTCTTGACGGTCCCGCGGGGCCGGTGGTGAGAGGGCCCACGGAGGTCGAGGACTGTCAAGCATCGCCCGCAGTGATTTCTGCCGCGGCGTGAGGAAGCGAAGGCTACCGGAGGGAGAAACAAAAAAAACTAGCCTCCACCTCCTCCTCCTCCTCCTCCTCCTCCTTGGGGAGACCAAGACTTGGCGGTGCGCACACGGGGGTAGGGGGGGGGAGGGAAGGCACCTCAGAAGCAGGGGTGCTTCCAAGAAGCCCTCCCCCCCTATACCCCCTCTGCGCGTGGCTGGCAAGGCTGAGCGCGGAAACGTCGGTGCCGATCTTGGCCCACCGGCGACGGCCTGGACCATCCTCGCAAATCGGCGGCGGCCAGCGTGGGCCCCGACCAAGGTCGGGCGTCGACGAGCTCTTGCGACACGCTGCTCGTGGTCACCGTGTCCCTTGAGGGCCACGTCGGGTGCCAGGGGAGGACGGGCTCAGAGGGGGGGGAGGACAGCGTAGCGACCCAGAAGCGGCGGCGATGAAATCGCCGACGGATCGGGCACACGCCCCCGACAGCAGATCCGCAGGCTCCTGGCCGAGGTGGGCCACCGCACCCCCCACGTACGACTGGGGGTTCGATGCGTCCCCCCCTGGTCCCATCCCCCCCCAACACTGCCCCACGGATGTCGGGTCACCAGACGTAAATCAGAACTCGGCTCCCTGGCAGCCGCTCGGGACGATCCGGACAGCCCCAGAACGACCTCGGAAAGGCGCAGCTGCTGGAAGGCAGCCCGAGGCTGGAAAGCCGCCGAGAAGCGACGAACACGTCAGACAATCTCGAACCCCCCGAACTTGCCGCCCCGACCGCTGCTCCCCAGACCTCTCCCAGGGCGCGCTCTGAACAGGATTTCGAGGCAACTCCAATCGTGGCGGCAAGGGACCTCCCGGAGCGTTGCCCGACGGGCCCCTCCCCTCGAGCTGTACAGTCGGGCTGCTGAAATAAGGAACGGTACACGTCGTTCATTTCTAATCGTGCTCATCTCTGATTCTGCTCGTTTCTAGTTGTTCCTGGCCCCCTAGTGGCCAGGAAGAGGCCCAGGACAGAACACTTAGCAATGAAAGGATCTTGGCACCCCAAGAAATCAAATAACTTTCGAAGACTTAGAAATCAAAGGAACGAAGCCCCCTTCGGACGGCGGAGAAAGAAGAAAGGAGTGCCGCGGCGCCCTCCGGTGAGAGGAACCAGAGAGACGTGCAAGAGCCTCGATCGAGGCAGGAGGGTGAGGAGGAGGAGGAGGAGGAGGAGGAGGAGGAGGAGGAGGGAGGAGGGAGGAGAGGGAGGAGGAGGAGGAGGAGGGCGGAGGAGGAGGAGGAGGAGGAGGAGGAGCGGTCAACAAGGAACGAAGATCCCTTTGGACCCCCGGGGCGCCCCGGGTGCACGAGTAGGGCCCGGGCCAACGAAGGACCTGCAGTCGGGCCGCTGAGAGAAGGACCGCTGACGCAGGAACGGGGCCCGTCCGTGGCACCAGAAGCGCCTGCGTGCGCGAGGAGGGCCACAGTCGGACTTCACTGGACAGGACACGCGAGAGGACACAAGACCCTTCCGAGGGTCACATTGCCAAAGGGATGCAGGAGGCATGGGCCGCGAGACACAGGACACAAGGGTACCCTTGATTCGGCAGGGTCGACCTACTTATCTGGGCCGACTCTAAGAGGAGCAGCCATGGCAGGGACTATATAGAGGAACCTCGAGCTCCTTCCGAACCCAAGCTGCTCCTTGTTTCGGCAACCTGCCCGAAAGGAGCAGCGAGCCCTTTCCGAACCCAAGCTGTTCCTTATTTCAGCGTCTTGACTCGCCGTCGATCGGACGTCCACTCCCTGTGCATCGTTCGGTCTCGTGCGTGCGTTTTGGCCCGATGGTCGAGGATGCTCCTCGAAGGCGAGGGTCCCCCGCGAGGAAAAACGCACACGTCCGAGCGATCGGAGGTAGAAAAACGACACAAACATAAACTTGGGGAGGTCCGCGCGGATTTCTTGGATCCGCGCTGGGCTCCCCTCCCTGGCGCGCGGAGCGCCTGAGGGGCGGCGCCAGGGGCGCCGCCAGGGGCGCCCAGACGCCGATGCAAGAAATCCGCGCGGAGCGCCAACCATTAATGCAGATGGGTTTTTTCTTGTTCGATCGAAGGCCCTCCGCGAGAGCAATGCACACGTCCGAGCGTTGCCAAGTTGACCGCAGGCCGCCCGCTCCCGACCCCGAGCCTGCCTACAAGGCCGGGCTAACGGCGGTGTTGCTTCACGGTGATGTTGGGAGCCAAAGGGTAGGAAGTCACGAGCCACACACGTTCCTACATCTCCCATCTGCGAACGGATCGAGCGAGCACGGCACAGCGAATTGTAGGAAAGCGCAAGCCACGCGGTCCCACAATACCGAAACCTACATCGCTGCTACGCTACCTACATCGCCGTCAGCCCGTCTACAGTTGACGCCCGCCCACAAGAAACCCGACCCTGAGACCCCAGGACGTCCATGGATTTTCGGCGTGGGAACGTCACGTTTTCCATTGCAAAACCATCGAAACCCAAGAAACCCAGGGCATCCCGGAGGCAAGCAGGGTTGAAGGGGCCCTGGGACACACACACAAATGAATACACACACACAACTGCCAGGATCCCCAACACTTCCCCATATGTTTCCGGGGCCTTCGTCCTCCCCCCCACTTCCCACGTCTTCCCGTCCTTTCCCTAGGGGGTCGACGATCCGTTGTGCCCGTGCTTATTTGGGCGCCCGAGTTATCCGGGGTAACTCGGGTCCGGGGTAACTCGGGTTTGGCTTCCCGAACAAGGAACCCGAGTTAGCCCTGACCCGAGTTACCCCTGATGATTCGGGGCTCTGGACGCCCGAGTTATCCGGGGTAACTCGGGTCCGGGGTAACTCGGGCTTGGATTCCCGAAAAACGAACCCGAGTTAGCCCTGACCCGAGTTACCCCTGATGATTCGGGGCCCTGACCCGTGCTTCTGTCCCCTCCGAGGAGGCTGCTCCCTGGCACGGGCCCACGCTGCACGGCGCCCGCGAAGCGCCGGCGCGCCGCGTGCCAGAGCCACACCTCGGGCCACGCCTCGGGCCTCCGGCGGCCGGCCGTTGACGACCCCGGGCGCGCCCAGAAGAGCTCTCGGCGCAGAAGCGTGGGTGGGCGATCCGTGGTTGGGTCGGGCACGTCCTCCTACAGGGGGATCTTGGACGAATCATCAAAAGTACCCAAACCATACTCAAACAGTAATGAGAAACGCTCCAAAACTCGTCCCCTGAGTAATCTTTCACTATTTTTGAATTTTTCTTGTAGAGGAACAGGCCCGACTCAAACCCATGGATTTGGCGCGCGGTCGCCAAATCCATCGGGGAGGTGCCCTCCCTACAATGCGGCCGGTGCCGCCTCGCTCGGCGGCGGAGATCCGCGATGTCCCATGGAAACAGAACCCGTCGCAAATCCACGCCTTCTTGATTCATGTTTGCGATCGCCTGAAAGAGAGCTCTCTCGGCGAGGCACGGTTACCAAAAAGCATCCAAAGGACCATCAAGCCTCGAACGTTCGCTTTTGGGCGTGGTCATCGTGCCTCTCCCCTCGAGCACCGAGGAACAGTATTTGGTAGGAGCATAAACTTTCGGAGGGCCGCGCGGCTTTCTTGGATCGGCGCTGGATTCCACCAGCGGCACCTCTAGCGCCGCCCCTGGTAAGCTCTGCGGCGCTCCAGCGCCGATCCAAGAAGTCCGCGCGGACCTCCGAAAGCTTTGCTCATGCCATGTTTCCTGTCCTCCAGAAGCCCCTGCTGCTCCTGCTGTCCGCTGCGCCGTCCTCGATGCCCGAGGCCGCCTGCGCAACGCTCACTCGCCGACTCTCGGCGGCTGGGCTCCTCCCGCCTCTCGGGCAGGTGGCACCAGGGGGGGACCGACTTGGGGGGTTGAAGAGAACTAACTGCCCACGACGAGCCCTTTTTGGGGGGCAGCCCACATGCTGGGGCGACCTACGTGTGGGAACGGAAAAAAAGGGCCCCCGCCTGGAGCCAGCAGGCGGCCCCAAGGGACCCTAAAGGGCCCCTGGTAGCGCCCTTTTCGCGACCCCCCCGCTTGCGACAAACACCCTCCTGCCCGACGACGCCTGGAGGACTGAGGCCACACCCCTTCTCTCCTCCTCCTCCTCCTCCTCCTCCTCCTCCTCCTCCTCCTCCTCCTCCTCCTCCTCCTCCTCCTCCTCCTCCTCCTCCCCCTCCTCCCCCTCCACCCGCGCGACGCCTGCGCACCGTTCACTCGCCGACTCTCGGCGGCCGGGTTCTTCCCGTTTCCTCCTCTGCGGCCGCCCTCTCCTCTTCCGCCGCTGGGAAGGGCCAAGCGTACCCCATGAAAACGGAATTACCCCAAGGGAAGTGTCGCAGCGGCCACGGTGCCAGCCATGGCGGGCACTGAGGCCTCCTCTCCAGGGTACGCCTATTAGGGGGTAGTTTCTTTTTCTTCTTCCTCCTCCTCTTCCTTGGGAATGACACGAGGAGGAGCGGGAGGAGGAGGAAGAGGAGGAGGAGGACGAGGAGGACGAGGAGGAAGAGGAGGATGTTGTCTGTCTGACCTGCTCCGCAAGAACCACGAGTGCGGAGCCGACGAAAATCGAGACCCCTCTCGCCTGAGGTCTTGGGGGGGCCTCCTGCAACACGGCGCGCAGCTGAAACATCAACCAATGCGCTCCGCGTTCCCCCCGCGGCGGCGGCGTTGTCGCTCTGCGTTCCAGGACCAGTCCTGTTCACCGCCGAATGGAAAAGGGGGAGGGAGGGGGGCACCAGAACGAAAGCCTTCCTGAAATTACCCTTCGGCCTCCCCTGACGTCCGCTCCCGAGGCCCGCGGCTGGCGCGCTCCCCGCCAGTCACGGCCCCCGCGCCCACGCGCCCGACCCGCCGCCGCCGCCCAACCCAGCGCGGCCCACGGCCCGAGTCCGAGTCCGAGCAGGGGCAGACCGCCCCAGCATCCCCAGACCTCCAACGTCTCGAGACACTCGAGGCGGAGGTGTTCTTTCTCCCAATTTGTCGGCCTCTGGTTGGCCTCGCTGGGCCCAGGCCCGTCGAACAACGGCTCGGGGGGAAGCGCCGGCCCCGGGGAGAAGGTCCAGACCTCCGGGGGCCCGTCTCGACGAGAGCTCAAGACATCGGGCGTCTGGGCTCCTGAACGGCCTCCCGCGATGTGCTCCAATAACAAGCACGCGCTCTAAGAACAGACATCGGCTGGCGCGCCCCGCCTGGCACGGCCCTCGCGCTCGCGCCCGCTGGTGCTGCCGACGCGAGAAAAGTTCGAGGGCAACGGCCGTCGACCCCGAAGGTACGGTGGGGGCATTGGGTAAGGAAGCGTTGGATCAGGAACCCAGGGTCTGGAAGCCCATGGAAGCCCAATGGTTGGTTGGCCATGGATATCACCGCCGCCCTCGTCAGACAGGGTCAGAAGCCTCCTGGGCGCATTCCTTGACGACTGCCCCCACCGTATCGACTCATTCCCTGGGACAAGTTTTTCATCCTGAATATTTTTTTGACGGTCCCCAGGCCAGGTAAGGGCCGGTCACGACCCTCGCGCCCGCGCCCGCCGGCGCTGCCGATTCAAACATGCCCCTCAAGAGCCTGGCCCACCCACAGCCCGACCCTTCGGCGGCAACTCACGCAGGAACAAGCAACGACATAAGCACATCAACTTGGAAGTCCGCGCGGATTCCTCTGGTCGGCGCTGGGGGGCCCCTGGCGGCGCATCCGGCTCCGCCCCTGGCACCGATGCGAGAAGTCCGCGGGGACCTCCGAGTTGTTATGCTTATGTCATTGTTTGTTTCCCTCGCACGGGAGCCTCCCATACCATCTCGTTGGCTCTTGCGAGTCGACGCCAAACGACGCTAATCAATGACACATCGGTGCGATCTCGTCGGCCACCAGACGCTAGTCGACGCTAACGACGGAGTTAAGACGGTATAGTAAGGCTCCCAAGATTTGTTTCCAAACGATCCCGAACCCGCCTCCGTAGCTCCAGCACGCTCCAAGAACAGACCAAAACCCCGATCTTAATTTTTTCAGAACGTCGACCCCAGAGGTCTCGGCCCATTCCAAGGGACCAGTTTTTCGTCCACAGTCGTTTGACGGTCCGGGGGCCCAGCGAGGGCCCCCAGAGGCCGAACACAGCGCAAACCCCCCGTCCCGATTTTTTGCACGACGCGATCATGTCTGGGTAAGCCTCCAATGCCTGCAGACGATCCCGAAGCCCGCCGCCGCAGCGCCAGCGCGCACCCCGCCACCAGCACGACATGTTCCAAGAACAAACCCAAACCCCCGACGTCATGATTTTTTCGTAACGTCGACCCTAAGAGGTCCCGACCCATTCCCAGGGACCGGCTCTTCGCCCAGCGTCGGTCTCTGACGGCCCCGGAGCCCGGCAAGGGCCCCCCGAGGGCGGAACGTGGAGGAAACACTTCCGTCGTGACCTCTCCACGACTCGGTGGGGGCCTGGGAAGCTATGTTTTGGCGGCGCGCACAGGGGGGTGGGGGGGGGGGGGGAGGGCTTCTTAGCTGCAGGCTGCTTCTGAGAAGGCGCCGGCCTTACATCTGTAGATGAGGCCCGCGCCTTCTGAGGAGCAGGGGTGCTCCTAAGAAGCCCTCCCCCCTCCCCCCACCCCCCTTGTGCGCGCGGCTGAATGCTTCAAGGCAAGCGATCCCGAACCCCCGCCTCCGCAGCGCCAGGGCGCACCCCGCCACCAGCACCGCCCCGCCGGCAGGCGGCGGCCGCCCCTGCGACGAGGCCGCCGAGGCCCGAGGCCGGGGCCGCGCCCCCCGCCGCCCCGCCGCGCCCGCGGGCGCAGCGCCGCGCGAGGAGGGTGGGCGCCAAGTGCTGCAGAGGCAGATTGACCACCCGCCAAACCACCCCAACCCCAACCCGAAGGCTCAAATTTACAGTCGATTTCCAGTGGGGGGGGGGGGTCGGGGAACATCGAAAAAACACACGTGGAACCCTTACCCCCCCAACCCGAAATTCGGGTCTTCGGGTTGGGTTGGGGTGGTCTGGTAGGTAGTCACAGATGGGGTCGTAGGGGCGCGCGAGCGTGCTGCATCGCCGATGCATCGCCGATGCGGCTCGATGTGGAGCCCGATCTTCTCCTCGCCGACGTCGCCGATGCATCGGCGATGCATCGCCGATGCGGCTCGATGTGGAGCCCAATCTTCTCCTCGCCGACGTCGCCGATGCATCGGCGATGCATCGGCGATCGTGCGACCCCATCTGCACGGACGCCATCCAGGACATCGCCAAGTACGGCGAGGGCGTTGGATACCGAACCCTTGGATAAGGAATCCAGGGCATGAGAATCTGGTGGAGCGTGGAGCACCTACTGAAGCCTGGCCATGGATGTCGCCGCTGCTCTCGTCAGACGAGTCCGAAGCCTCATGAAGCCTCGTGGCCACACTCCTTAACGAACGCCTCCACAGAAATTATAAGCCCACACCGATGCTGGCCAGGCTCATCCTGGGCCCAGGCCCCATACCTCCTCGCGTAATGAACAGAATCACAACTTTCGGCCGCTGGGGGCCTTCACCGAGCCCCGGGGTCCGGCTTAGAAGGACTCACGCTGAAAAGCCGGTCCCGGGAAATGGGTCGAGACCTCCGGGAGACCACGTTGTGACAAAATCGTCTGACGTCGGGGGCCTTGGTCTAATTTCGCTCTCCTGGTCTTGGCAAGAACGCGCATACATCGGCACGTGGGCCCAGTGCCGGCCCAGCGCACACACACACAACAATACACACACATGTATGTATGTATGTATGCATGTATGTATGTATGTATGCATGTATGCATGCATGCATGCATGCATGCATACATGCATGTATGTATGTACGTACGTACGTATGTATGCATGTATGTATGTATGTATGCACGTATGCATGTATGTGTGTATGTTTGTATGTATGTATGTATGTATGTATGTATGTATGTATTGATGTATGTACGTATGTATGAATGCATGCATGTAAGTATGTATGCTTGTATGCATGTATGTGTGTATGTATGTGTGTATGTATGGGTGTGTGCATGTATGTATGTATGTATGTATGTATGCATGTATGTATGTATGTATTGATGTATGTACGTATGTATGTTTGCATGTAGGTAAGTCTGTATGATTGTATGCATGTATGTGTGTATGTATGTGTGTATGGATGGATGTATGCATGTATGTATGTATGTATGTATGTGTGTATGTATGCATGCATGCATGAATGCATGTATGTATGTATGTTTGTATGCATGTATGTGTGTATGTATGTGTGTATGTATGGATGTATGCATGTATGTATGTATGTATGTATGTATGTATGTATTTATATATGTATGTATGTATGTATGTATGTATGTATGTATGTATGTATGTATGTATGTGTGTGTATGTATGTATGCATGCATGCATGCGTGTATGTATGTATGTGTGTATGGATGGACGGATGGATGGATGCGTATGTTTGTTTGAATGTATATACAGATAGATGCATATATATATGTTTGTACACATGTATATCTATATATGCATGCCCCAAAAATGGTTGGATCTGTACGCATAGGCACATATATACACATGTACAATTGTGTATGCATGTATGTACATGTACATGTACATGTACATGTACATGTTCACGTTTACGCACATGGCTATACACAGACGTGCCACCGCGCCGCTGGGCACGGGGTGGGCGTGTCCTCCGGTCCTCCGCCCACTCCCTTAATAACACTCCGGAAGAGTCTTCGAGAGGCCCAGACCCCAAATTGCCAAATCTTCTTGGGCTTTCCGCGTGCCCCCTGGGGCTTCCCGCGGTTTCTCGCGTCACGTTTTCGGGGCCGGGGCCCGAGACGGGCCAAACGGGCCCCGCGAGGCCCTCAACACAGTCCAGGAGGGGCCCGAATCACCGAACGATCGCACCAAAACGCCCAAGACAACCGTCCCAAGAGGCCCCCAAGAAGCCCCAAGAGCCTTCCCAAGAAGGCCCCGAAGAGTCCAACATCATTGGCTTCGCATCGGGATTCAATGATTTTGCGGTCGTCGCCCCAGTAGGGCCCAAGCACTGCCAAAGACGGCTCCAAGACGGCCCCAGAAACGCCCAAGAGGGCCCCCAAAAAACCCAAAAGGGGCCCAAAAGGGGGAACACCAACCGAAAATCCGATGCGGCCCCAAAAGGCCCCCAAAAAGGTGCCAATAGAGCCCCGCGATGCACCGAAGACGCCCCAAGAAACCGCAAAACGGCCCCCAACAGGCTTTACAACGTCCCCAGAGAAGCCCCCGAGAGACCCCCCGCGAGATCCTAACGACCATCCTACGGGCTTACGGCCCAAAACCCAGGCACGGTGGCGGGATGAGCCGAAAACCATTATCCGCCGCCCCCTGTTGATTCATCACAGGGGTGCCTGGCGTGCTAGATGATTTCGGTTTTGGTTTTGATTCTTTTCCCTAAGAGCTCCCCCTGGGGCTCCGGCGCGGCCCGCCAGGGTCCCGGGAGGGAGCTCCAGGCCCGCAAACGACCTCAACGTCCGCAAGAAATTCTCCCAAGACGGCTCAAGATGGCCTCCAAGACGGCCAAGATGGCCCTCAAGCTCGCCCAAGATGGTCCAAGACGGCCTCCCAGACGGCCCAAGAGGGTCCCAGATACGTCCATATTAGGGAGAAAGAGTACATGAAGGTTGCCAAACAGAAGTGAATGAAAGAGTGAGAGAGAGGGGGCACGGAGAGATAGGAGAGACAGAGAGAGAGAGAGAGAAACAAACAAATTATCCCAGTGCGACCCTACCTAGGAGTTGGAGCATCTAGGAAAGCAACATCTACATCTACACCGACAGCTACATTAACATCTACACCTGCATCTACATCTACATCAACATCAACAGCGAGACTCACATCTACATCGACATATACACTTACATCTACACCTACATCTACATCTACATATACATCTACATATACATATACATCTACATCTACACCTACATCCACATCTAAGCTATGAGTTGCTATGCTATGTTATGCTATACTATTATGCTATGATATGCTGCGCTATGCTATGCTGCGCTATGCTATGCTAAGCTATGCTATACTATGCTATGCTATGCTATGCTAATGCTGTGCTGGGCTGCGCTAAGCTAAGCTGAGCTAATCTCAGCTAAGCTAAGCTAGGCTAGGCAAAGCAAAGCAAAGCTAAGCTAAGCTAAGCTAGGCTAGGCTAGGCTATGCTAAGCTAATTAAGCTAAGCGAAGCTGGGCTAAGCTAAGTTAAGCTAGGCTTAGCTAAGATGAGACAAGCAACGCTAAGCTAAAGGAACGTCACGGGGGGACCGCGGGGCGGATGCCGGGGGAACCACCCGGGGCGCTTCACACTGCCCGGTCCTTTAAGCCTACCGAGTAAGAACCCTTCTAGGCAGAGCCTAGGTAGGGAAATAACGAAATATAGAGAAAGAGAAGAGGAAAGCATGACGGACGCGGCGAGGCACAGATAGTGCACGCACATGGCTTGCAATCGGCCTGGGGGTCTTAAGTTGAACCCTTTGCGGAGGAGAGCGCCGGTACCCCGCGCGGAGGAAAGCGTGGGTGGGCGGTGCACCCTCGCGAACCGCATGAGCCCATTCGTCGTGGCGTCGCCGCGTTTCTTGGAAACGCTGTGAAGGAAACTGCCCCGGGCAGCCTCCATTCGAGGGCGGAGCTGCCGTCGTCGACGCGATGGGGGGGGGGGGCGGCAGAGGTGATGTGAAGAAACGCGAGGTGTATGGCGTCCACGATGGCTCCACATGGTTGCAATGGTGCGGCCGGGGGGCCTCTCGGGCTGTCTTGGCGCGCTTGTGGGGGGTATGAGGCGTCACTTCGGAAACTTCGGGCTCCCTGAAAGGAAGGTGGGGCTCTCTCGAACCGTCTCAGGGCATTCGTGTGTGCCTTTGGGCGATCTAGAACGCTGCGGAAGTCGCGAGAGCGGGCATGTTCAAATGGGTCGTTTCAGTGGGGCGTACCGAGAGTTTGGCCTTGTGGACCTTTGGGGGGCCGAGAGAATAATTCTCTTGGGCCGTCCAGGACGCGTCATGGACCGTGCGGGCTTTGATGTGGGCGTCGTCGACGCATCCGGAGGCAGTTTGGGGCAGCTGGTGAACCTTCGGGGCTGTCGTGTCTCGGACGAGACAGGGTTGCGGCTGTTTTGGCCCGCACGGCCCCTGGGCCCTCAAGGAGTGGCTGGCGTCGCCTCGTGCCGCCTCGCCCCTTTCCCGTCGACCTCTGCCTGAGCTCTTGCGATGAGAAATTTCCCCGTCTGGAGGCCGCCCGGGGCAGGGAACGCAGGATGGCAACGAACGGATCTACACACATATATATATATATACACACACATATAAACGAATATATATATATACACACGTATCACCCCGCAGTTGCGGATCATAAAAGTGAACGGGCGGCGGAGACGTCGTCAGTCTGCGAGGCTTCGAAGAAGCCCGCCGCAGGCGCCGAACTTTTACACATTATACATTGAGAGCGCCGCAGGCGCCGATTTGTTCGTTAAAACAATGTGAGTGGATCACGAGGTGGGTCGCGGGTGGGTCGCAGACTGGGTCGCGGGCTGGGTGTCGGGGTGGGTGGCGGGGTGGGTGTCGGGGTGGGTCGCGGGTGGGTCGTGGGGTGGGTCGCGGGGTGGGTCGCGGGGTGGGTCGCTGGTGGGTCGCGGGCGGGTCACAGGGTGGGTCGCGGGTGGGTCGCGGGTGGGTCGCGGGGTGGGTCGCGGGGTGGGTCGCGGGGTGGGTCGCGGGATGGGTCGCGGGGTGGGTCGCGGGGTGGGTCGCGGGGTGTGCCGCAGGGGGGACGACGACAACAAATAACAACAACAAAAACAGCAACAACAACAACATCAACAACAACAACAACAATCATGTTACGCTCATGCGCGATGTGTCCACACGAAGCATGCGCGACCATCATGATAACCGTCCCCATTACGATGGCTAATATTATATAGCGGGGTCCGTTATTAACATTCCCAGATCTCCTGCCCAATGAGGTATTGCCAACACCTCCTCCGAGGAATTTCAACATATCCCGCCTCGAAAACACATGCCCGCGCCTTGCTGCGCCGATGCGAGACCGCCAAAGGAAACCTAGCAAAGGGTAGAGCACAAGGCAGTATCGAGCGACAGGATCGCATTGGTGGGGATGGGGGCTGTCGGCGGGGAGGCAAGGACCTGGTCCTGACTAGAAAGGGAGGAAGTCTCGAGCAGAGCTGCTGTTGTTGCTGGGAGCGGCGCCAATGCTGAAGAGAATAGGGCGCTAGTCCAGCGTAAAACAAAACGAAGGCTCGAGCGGGAACGTTGGTTTTGTTGGGACGGCGGCGGCGGCGAGAAGGAACACCGCGTTGAGTAAGAAGGGGGTAAGTCTCGAGCGGGAGCCGTGGTTTTGTCAAGACGGGTGCTGTCAGCGGCGAGAAACAGCACCGTCCTGAAGGAAAAAGGAAGGAAGCCTCGAGCGGGAGCGTTGTTCTTGCTGGGAGCGGCGCCAATTTAAAAGAGGGTATCAAGCGAAAAACGGGAGGAAGTCTCGGGCGAGAGCGCTGGTTTTGTCGGGACGGCGGTTTTCGGCAGCGAGGAGGAGCACCGCCTTGAGTAAAAAAGGAGGAAGCCTCGAGCGGGAGCGTTGTTGTTGCTGGGGGCGGCGCCGATGAAAGAAAGAGTAGCACGCCAGTCCAAGGTAAAACGGGAGGAAGTCTCGAGCGGTAGCGCTGGTTTTGTTGGGACGGCGGCTTTCGGCGGCGAGCAACAGCACCGGCCGTGAGCAAAAAAGGAGGACATCTCGAGCGGAAGCGTTGTTTTTGTTGGAGTCCGATTTTGGCGCCCCCCCGAACCGCTCGAGCATGAACCTCGTTTTCAATGAAAATGTAGCCGGTGCCTGGGTGTGTCCAGCAATAACAATTGTTCAGTAAGTAACATTCAACAGCAACAGCAACGGCAGCAGCAACAACTACAATCATTTTACCCTCATGCCCGATGCTTCCACACGAAGCATGCGACCATCATGATAGCAATCCACGTCATGGGGGAATATTGTTGTGTAGCGGGGTCCGTTATTCCCATTCCCAGATCTCCCGCCCAATGAGGTAGTGCAAACACCTCCTCCGAGGAATTTCAGCATATCCCGCCTCGAAAACACATGCCCGCGCCTTGCTGCTCCGATGCGAGACCGCCAGTGCAACCCCAGCAAAGGGTAGAGCACATGGAAGTATCGAACGACAGGATCGTATTGGTGGGGATGGGGGCTGTCGGCGGTGAGGTAAGGACCTGGCCCTGAATAGAAAGGGATGAAGTCTCGAGCAGGGCTGCTGTTTTTGCTAGGAGCGGCGCCAATGCTGAAGAGAGTAGGGCGCTAGTCCAGCGTAAAACAAAACGAAGGCTCGAGCGGGAACGTTGGTTTTGTTGGGACGGCGGCGGCGGCGAGGAGGAACACCGCCTTGAGTACGAGAGGGGGAAACATCGAGCGGGAGCCGTGGTTTGGACGGGACGGGGGCTGTCGGCGGCGAGGAACAGCACCATCCCCAGGAAAAAGAACGGAAATCTCGGGCGGGAGCGTTGTTCTTGCTGGGAGCGGCGCCAATTCAAACAAAAGATAGGGCGCCAGCCCAGCGTAAAACGGAAGGAAGTCTCGGGCGGGAGCGCTGGTTTTGTTGGGGCGGCGGTTTTCGGCGGCGAGGAGGAACACCGCCTTGAGTAAGAAGGGGGGAAGCATCGAGCGGGAGCCGTGGTTTTGTCGGGACGGGGGCTGCCGGCGGCGAGGAACAGCTCCGTCTTCAGGAATAAGGGAGGAAGCCTCGAGCGGGAGCGTTGTTCTTGCTGGGAGCGGCGCCAATTCAAAAAAGAGTAGGGCGCCAGTCCAGTCGTCTCGGGCGGGAGCGCTGGTTTTGTTGGGGCGGCGTTTTTCGGCAGCGAGGAGGAGCACCGCCTTGAGTAAAAAAGGAGGAAGCCTCGAGCGGGAGCGTTGTTGTTGCTGGGGGCGGCGCCGATGAAAGAAAGAGTAGCGCGCCAGTCCAAGGTGAAACGGGAGGAAGTCTCGAGCGACAACGCTGGTTTTGTTGGGACGGCAGCTTTCGGCGGCGAGCAACAG
>CAUYUJ010003336.1:432500-435000 GCA_963575745.1 Prorocentrum cordatum
CGAAGGAACCCAAGATACCCTGCCGAAAAACATCTGGCTTCTTGATGCGCGCCCCCACTGTATCGAGGAGTGGGCCCGCTGCCGGGCCGAGACCGGCTGCATGCGGCAGGCTTCGTAATCCATCCCCTTTCCGTGCCCTACCCTTCGGTCGGGCATGTCCTCCTACAGGCGGATCTCAAAAAAAAAAACACAAATTAAGCATGGCCATTTATATGCAGAAACAGCGAAAAGAGCACGAACAATGGTCACCCGATGCTTGTACTATTTTTCCCCACGTCCGAAGTGGGGTTCTTGTTTTCTCTGGACACCCCGCGCAGGAACAGGAACACACACACACACCCACTCACACTCACTCACACTCTCTCATCATCAACCTCATCAGCATCATCGATGATGCTCTCTCACATGCTTAGCCACTCACATACTCATCATCATCATCACTCGCACTCTCTCACACGCTCACGAACATCATCATCATCATCATCATCGGCATCGGCATCATCCTCATTCAAACATCATCATCGCCACCACCACTCACAATCAATCATCATCCTCTTCACCACTCATCTTCACCACCACTCATCATCCTCATCCTCATCATCGTTGAGTAAATTGTGAGGAAGTCTCAGGCGGGAGCCCCCTCCCTATGGGGCCCGCAGATCATGTTGGTAATCCGAGCGGGTCATCGGGATCCTGTAACTGTCGTCACTTTTGAGCTCCCCAGGCCTGAAAGTGGAGGAAGTCTCAGGCGGGAGCCTCGTTTGTGAGTGAATTGGGAGGAAGTCTCAGGCGGGAACTCCCTCCCTATGGGGCCCGCAGATCACGTTGGTAATCCGAGCGGGTCATCGGGATCCTGTAACTGTCGTCACTTTTGGGCTCCTCAAGCCTGAATTTGGAGGAAATCTCAGGCGGGAGCCTCGTCTGTGAGTGAATTCTGACGAAGTCCCAAGCGGGAGCCCCCTCCCTATGGGGCCAGCAGATCATGTTGGTAATCCGAGCGGGTCATCGAGATCCTGTAACTGTCGTCACTCTTGAGCTCCCCAGGCCTGAAAATGGAGGATGTCTCAGGCGGGAGCCTCGTTTGTGAGTGAATTGGGAGGAAGTCTCAGGCGGGAGTTCCCTCCCTATGGGGCCCGCAGATCACGTTGGTAATCCGAGCGGGTCATCGGAATCCTGTAATTGTCGTCACTTTTGGGCTCCTCAAGCCTGAATTTGGAGGAAGTCTCAGGCGGGAGCCTCGTCTGTGAGTGAATTCTGAGGAAGGCTCCGGCGGGAGCCCCCTCCCTATGGGGCCCGCAGATCATGTTGGTAATCCGAGCGGGCCGCCGGCGTCCCTGCGGAAGGCGCTCCTGGAGTTCGACAAGAGAGCGGTTTTGTCCAGGGCGGAGGCGAAGCAGCTCGCGGCAGAGCTGGGCTTCGTGCTGCCTTCCGCCTGAGCGCGGCTGCGCCTCGCTCGAAGCCCGCGGGGTTGTCCCAACGGCTTGGTCTTGCGCGCCAACGGCTCGCGGGGTTGTCCCGACAGCCTGGCCCGCGGGGTTGTCCCAACGGCTGCGCGACGTGACCAGTAGAGAACGCGCCTGTGCTGGCCGTGGCGGCGACGGCGCCGAGGAACATCGACATGCGCGCTCATGCAACAGGAAGGGGAGGAGGTGGCGGGGCGCGGAACAAACAGGGGGGCGAGGATGGGGACAACGTAAGGAGTGGAAGGGGGGCCCGCGCCAAGGCGACAGGAAATATACGCAGAAGAGACAGCCAGGACGCCTCACCAACCACGAGGACGACGGTGATGGTTTTTTCCAGATTCGCCCAGAGGATTCTTATGCGGGGTTCTTCCGTCGGAGTAATTGAATTTTCCTCCTGTAGAGGGACATGCCCGACGTAACCCCACCCTCTCGTCCAGCCCGGCGCTCGTGGGCGTGCCCGCGCCGCGTCCGACGGCGCCTCGGCGGCCATGGCGGCGCCCGGCTGGTGGGCTGCGCGGGGGCCGCGCGGGGCGAGAAAGGCCCACTCGAGGAGCCAGAGAGCGAGGGCGAGGACTCGCTGAGCCCAGTGGGCTGCGCGGGCGCTTACAGGGTGTAAAAAACTGTTCCTCCAACGTGTTCAAGATGGGCGACCTTTTTCTGTTTCCTTTTGGGGGTCCTTTGGCTGTTCGTTTGAGGATTCTCGTCCGCGCCATTTTCGGTTAGGTTCCGTTTGGTACTGCACTTGTGCGTGATGTTTGGGGTTTCCGTCTTTTTGTTCCGTTTGGTTGGCCGAAAACCGGAAAGTTCGAAACCGGGCGAGAAAAGGCGCCCCAGCGTTTTTGACATCAGCCCAATGGCGGGGTCCGTGGGGGGGGAAACAAGGCCCCACGGGGATAGAAGAGGAACAAAAAACCATAAACGAACTTTTGGCGCTCCGCGCCGATTTCCCTGATCTTCGCTGAAACCGCGCGCGCGCCAAGTGTGGCGCCGGAGGCGCCGCCAGGGGGGGCCCAGCGCGGAGTCAAGAAATCCGCGCG
>CAUYUJ010003336.1:437500-475000 GCA_963575745.1 Prorocentrum cordatum
CTGGATGGGGGGAAGGGGGAATGGGAGGAAGGGTGAGAGGAGGGAGGGAGGGAATGGGTGGGAAGGAGCATAAAGGTGGGAGGGCAAGGGGAGAGGGAAGAGGAGGCAGAGAAAGACAGGGGTGGACAGGAAGAGAAAGAGAGAGAGAGAGAGAGAAAGGGAAGGGGAAGGACGATCCCCCCTCGGCCACCTGCCACGCCCCTTGCAACGTGTCGAACCAGAAATGTGGGCAGTTGCCAGCTAGCTCGCAGCCGCCCTCGACTTGGGCCCATCTCTCTCATTATCACTCCCTCTCTCTCTCTGTCCCTCTCTCTCTCGCTGTCTCTCCCTTTCTCCTCTCCCTGTCCCTGTCCCTCTCTCCATCTCTCTCCCTGTCCCTCTCTCCCTCTCTCTCCCTCTCGCCCTCTCCCTCGCAGAGGGTGAGAGATCGCAGCGGCGACGTCAGATGCCAAGCGTGATGACAGTGCTTAGGGATATCATGATGATGATGGCGAAGATGATTATGATGACGACGATTTTCTTTGAGCTCGCAGCCCGGTTTGCAGCCACGTGTACGCAGGCGCTCAGCCCAGCACAGCTCCACATGCCCTTAAACGAAACGGTGCAGCCAAATTCCCAACTATTGCCAGCCTCATTCATGGGCATTGCTCTCCTTTTTGTTTGTTGCGCGCCCTACGCTTCGCCTCCCTCAAATTCTTCTTGTCCAGCACCTGCCGCAACCGAACGCCAGCGCTATCACCAGGGGCCGGCACATACTTGAAAGGAAGCACATTTGGGTTCTGGTCGTGGCTGGAGCTACCATGCTCTGGTTCACTTACAAGTTGGTAGCTGGATGCCAGGGAACCGCGAGTACTTGAGGGCGCATAAGGTGTCCTACGCACAGGGATCATGACAGGCTCGCCGATGTCGTGCGTCGCCAGCACCTGATCACTTGACGCGCCGCCCACTGCCACCGAAACTGGGTCCAATCTGTCGCGCCAGAGATCCCAATTACAGAACATCGGAGCATGCGCAACATAAGGGTCTGCTCCGCAATCATGTGCCCAAGCATCGTGATGAGGAGTTGGCAAGTACGTCACTTTGACGGGATGCTGAGGCGTGTGATATTGCACCGTCCAGCTATTCACGAACGTATCGCTTGCCCAATGCCACACACTGTAGCTGTCATGAGCTGGAATGTATGCGACATGGCGGTCGTCCTGGGGCCCAGAGCTGGAGCTTGGGGGCGTCGTTGGCATTGCGAATATGGCTTGGGCCTGACAGCCCTACAAGCGAGGGGGGGGGACATCATATATGAGAGCGAGCAAATCCGCCAAAACGAATGCGCGCGCACACACGCTCGCACGCGCCTGATGACTCACATCCACGCGCGCGCCGATAATCCATCAAAGGAGGAAGATGGCGAGGAGGAGGAGGAGGCCTGGACGACGACGACGAGGAAGAGGAGGAGGAAGAGGAAGAGGAGGAGAACCCAAATCTGTTCAGCATCGGTTCCTGGACCCCCCCCCTGGGGGCCCCTCCTGACCAGTTGTCCGAGCCGAGCCTAGCTGCGGCGACGAGGGCCTCTGGAGGAGGAGGCGGAGGCAGAGGGGGGAAGGGGGGGGCGGGTCCAGGGATCAAACAGCACCAGGGGGCAGGATGATCTTTCAATTGCGACTATTCTGTCGCTCATCCTCTTTCTAACTCGGTCATTCCCTGCCTTCCTTGTCTCCCATTCTTCCCATCACCATCCTCTCCTCTCCTTCCCTCCTCCTCCTCCTCTCCCTACTCTCCCTACTCCTCCACTACCGCCGCCCGCCCTCCCCCCCCTCCTCCTACTCCGCCTACTCTTCGTTGAGCGCCCTTCTTCTCATCACCATCATCCTCACCACCATCATCTTATTCTCATCTCATTTTCGTCTCTAGAGCGTGTCATCATCATCATCGTCACCATCATCACCATCATCATCGTACTCCTACTCCTCGTCGAGCCCTGCCAGTCTATCTTATCATCTCGTTCACTCACGCAGGTGCTGGCCTGGGGGCCATTCGTTGATCCCTAAAGCAAGCGCACGAAGAGAATTAACCCATGTGCAGAGCAGCGGCCAACCTCAGGGCGCGAACCTCTGTCACTGAACTCTCTGCGCGCTCGATGGCGCTGGAACTGGTCTTGGACTGTTGGTTGCACTTCCAGCGCGCTCCCTCCTACCCTATGTTACTTCGGGCTGGTTCAGACCTGACCAAAACTGACTGCTGCCTGCGCCTCCAGCGCATTCCACGACATCCCAACCTCATTCCACCTCCCTCCCCCCCTTGCCTTATGTCACTTCGCGCCGGCGCAGGCCCGACTGAACAAAAAAAAAAAAAACAAAAAAAAAAAAAAAACGCTTTTCTCAGGGGATCGCCAGCGAGCTGGCAAACCTCATAAGCGTTCAGAGCAAGAGAACAGTTAGAAGGCCTTTCAAGCTGCTGCACCTCCCTCCGCAGGGGGGGCGCCGACGAGGTAGCAGCATTTCCCAGGCGGGATCATGGCCGCGCCTTTGGTGAACAGCCCTGGCTTCACGGGCGTCAAGCCCTTCTGCGTCCAGCGGACGAACCACGCGACATGCACTGTCTGGCTGGTGCCCCACAGGTCCCAGCTCAGCTTGGCGGCGATGTTCCCAATGGAGATGTCCGGGGACGACTCCGCGAGGAGGAAGCCGATCTTGTGGGTGCTGGCGAAGGTGAGTTTGCTCGGGTCCTCCTCGTTGACCTTCATGGAGTGGTAGACGACGGCCGCCATCGGGTTGGTCTTGCGCATGTCCGATATGACTTTGCCGATGGGCTGGGCGATGTTGTTCAGGCAGACCACGTCGGCCTCTGAAGTGAGCTTGAAGGGGTACTGGTCCTTGGGGATGTCATCAGATCCTTTGGTCAGCTTGAAGCTGCCCTTTCCGAAACCGCCCATCGGCTCCTGGCTGTTCACCGCAATGTCCTTCTCACCTTTGTTGTGCAAAATCGCGATGTTCCCTGCGCGAATCTGGAACTGCAAGGCAGTCTGCTTTCCTACGCCGCACTCGAACAGCAACGCGCCCCTGACTATGGAGTTGGGGACGATCATCGAGGTGCTCAGCTTCTGCTTCTTCAGGGGGGGCTCGTCTGCGGTCTGCGAGGTCCTCTTAGCCCCCTTGCCCTTGCCGTCGTCAGTACCGCCAGGCTTCTTCTCCTCCTCCTCGGCGGCGTCCTCCTGCACAGAGTACTTCTCGGAGAACTTGTCGATCCATTCCTTGAACTCCTTGCCGCAGGTCGTGTCTGAGATCCACTGCTTCATCAGGGTGGCAGGCATCCGGAGCTGGTCCTTGTCTTCTCCAACGAGGATCAGCCTGTTCATCTGCGGGCGCGGCGGTAGCGGGTCCAGGATGTCCTCGGAGCATTCGCGCAACTTCATGCCTCCAGGTATTGGCAGCTGACCTGTCTCGCACTGGTTGGACATGTACTCCTGGACATGCTTCTCGACCCAATCCAGCTCAGATTGATCCTCGCACACTCCGAAATAGAGCTTGCCCACGTCGTGCGAAGTACGGCTCGCCAGAAATCCATGGAGCAGATCCCCGAACTTCGTGTAGAGGTCGATCACCAGTACAGCCTTGGTCTTCGCTGTGTTGGCGCCGCTCATGATAGAGGCGATCAAGGCCTGACCGCCCTCCGGGCCGATCTGCGCGTACTTCGGCGCCCCATGAATCAACGTCTTACGGGCGTCGGTCGTCGGGGGCAGCGCGTCTGGCGACATGTCCTGGCGAGGGGTGCCATGGTGTTATCCCCTCGCCCATTATCCCCCCTGTCTTCAGGTCCTGTTCAGTCTTTCAGGACCTGGGCCCCAAATTCTCAAATCTCCCGCGGCTTCCCGCAGCGCCCCGCGTGATTTTTTCGGGCCCAAAACGGGCCAAGAGGGCTAAGACGGCCCAAGAAGGCCTTGGTACACCCGAAGATCGCCCCGAAGCGCCCAAGATGGCTCCAAGACGGCCCAAGAAGCTTCCAAGACGCCCCAAGAGGCCTCCCAAGAGGGCGCCAAGAAACCCAAAGCATTAGTTTCCCTATTGGTTTTGAAAGATTTCGGCATGCTCGCCTTTTCGGGCTTCCGACGCTCCAAGACAGCCCAAGAGGCCCCCAAGAGGGCCCCAAGACGGCCCCAGAGGCACCCAAGAGGGCCCCAATATAGCCCAGGAGGCCCTCAAGACGGCCCAAAGCGGCTCCGAGACAGCTCCCAAAGTGGCCCAGAGGGGGGCGCGAAAGGAAAATCTGATCTTTCCGCCCCCAGAAGCCACAAGAGCCCTCACTCCTGGATTCCACCGCTCGCATGATGGACAACAAAAAGGGAACATTGAATCACCTTTTTTACAAAGTTGTTAACGCCCGCAAACGCACGGCAATTAACAAACACGTGTTGCACGATTTTGGGAGGAGGGCAGGTAAGCCCGTCAGCGCATGTAACATGTTTTGTTGTTTGTTTTAATGTGTGTTTCAATTGTTGTTTCGACTGTTACTTTGGATTGTGTTTGAATATTGTTGTATGTTTGTTTCAATGTTCGTTTTATGCTTGTTTCAATTTCTGTTTTATTTTTTTTTGGGTTTGGAATTCGGTTTGATTGTTTGTTTGGGTTTTTGATTGTGTTTTGTTATATGTTGTGTTTGATTTGTTGTTTGAAGTTTGGTTTGGTTGTTTGTTTGATTTTGTGTTAGCTTTTTTGTTTGAAGTTGTGTTTGACGTGTTGCTTGGATGTTCACTTGCTTTTTGTTTGTGGTTTGTTTGCTTTTTTGTTTAGATGTTTATTCGAAGTTTTGCCCGACGATTTGTCTCTTGAAAACGGAACAGACACGCACAACAGGAAACGAAAAGGGGTGCAAAAATGGCGACACAACATTGGAAACACAAAACACAAAAAAAAAAAAACATAAACATAAACAATAATACTACAAACTTCCCCCACTAATAAATGCATGTAATGTCATTTTTGTTTGCCTTTTTGTCACCGAATGTGTTTTTTGTTTAATGTGTCTCATTTTTTGTTCGATTTTTTTTGTTTGAATTATTGTGTGGGTTTTTGCTGTATTTTTTTGTTTGAACTATTGTTTGGATTTGTGTTTGAATTTTGTTTGTTTTTTTTTTTTATCTGATCTGGTGTTTGAATGTTTGTTTGATTTTTTGTTTGAATATTTGTTTGATTTTTTGTTTGATTGTTGGTTTTGGTTTTTGTTTGGATTTTCGCTTGAAGTTGTGTTTGAATTGGTGTTTGATGTTTTGTCCGAATGTTTGTTTGACTTGCTGTTTGAAGTGTTTGCTTTGATGTTGTTTTGATGTTTGTTTTGGTGTGTTTGAATGTCTGTTTGATTTTTTGTTTATTGTTTGTTTTGGTTTTATGTCCAGACGTTTGATTCAGGGATGCAGCACTCAATCACAGGATACCTCCGGGGTGGTGATTGGAACTCCAGGCCACAAAAGAGGCTTCAAGAGACCCCCTCGCGGCCCCCAAGTGCCCCCGAAAGGCCTGCGAGAAGCTTCCCCGCAAGATCCCAACGAACATCCAAGAGGCCGCATACCCACAACCCAGACACGGTGACAGGATGGGCCGAAGGCCATTAGCTATCATAACATCAATATTGCGTTGCGTCATTATCGCATAATCCCCCGCCATCCCTCTATCACTGCCTCGTCTCCTTACCCCTCCATCCTTGCCTTGTAGAACGCGCGCTCACATCAATCCCCCCGCACATCCCCCCTCCATTCCCCCCGCCCCCCTCTCACAGGCAGGAGGCCCCAGGTAACGGCTTCGCCTGACTTCGCCCGCGGCAGGGCAGGGGGCCGCCACCCGGAAGGGGGGGGGGGAGGGAGGGAAGAGGGAGAGGGAGGTGCAGGAGGTTAGGAGGAGGAGGAGGAGGAGGAGGATAATGAGGAGGGTAGGAGGAGAAGAGGAGGCGTAGGAGGTGGAGTGGAGGAGGCGGTGAGGAGGTTTTGAGTTTCGTTTTGATCGGTACAGCTGCCAAAGGGCATTGGGCCCCAAAATATCGAAACTTGCGCGAACCCCCGAAGGCTTCACAGCATTCTGCACCCCTGGGGGCTAGACAAACAACATGATCAATAGTTGTTCGATGGTCTTGCGGCATCAAGGCTGCCAAACGCTGCTAAACTATGATCCTGAGGGCTGCAGAGTGCGGCAACATTCAGGTTTGGTTTCCCTGGCGCTTGTGTCTGTAAGGCTACCCAAAGGGGCGCTGGATGGGACCCTGTACTCGGGGTCTGTTTGAACGCCCCCAAGTGAGCCCCAAGAGGGACCCAAAAGAGCCCGAGAGGGCTCCAAGGGGCCCTCTTGAGGCTCCACAAGGGGCCCCTGGGTAGGGCGCAACATAAGTGGCACTCGGGGTCTGAGTCCTCGGGTCTTATAGTCTTAAGGTGCTAGGTACTCAGGTCTTAGGGCCACAGGGTGCTAGGGTCTTAAGGTATCCGGCTTAGCTTAGAGTATTAGTGCCCTATGGTCTTAGGGCCTTAGGGCTGTAGGGCGCTAAAGTCTTAGGGCACTGCGGATGTCGGCCACCTCCAGGGCCTCTTTTGGAGCCCCGGAACAGCGCCGAGAGAATTCCAAGGGGCCCCCTTGAGGGCCACCAAGGTCGCCTTAAAATCGCCCCGAGTTTCAGGTGACCCTGCTGGGCCCCTCTTGGGCCCCTTTTGGATGTCCTGGCCTCCTAACAAGGCAGGAGGAGGGGGATAAGGAGGAGGAGGAGGAGGAGGAGGAGGAGGAGGATGACGACGAGTTGGAACAGCCGCGGGTCCTCGATCATCTTGAGCCTACCAGACGGCAGCTGCTTGACTTTGTCGGTGCTGCGGTTGCGCCTGAGCTCGCAGTTGTAGAACATGTGCTTGTGGGGCTCCACTGGGCTAGGGAGCACAAGGCGACATGGGTAGAGCAGCGGGCGCTCGTCCCGGGTGTCAGCTGGGCCCTTGAAGGCGATAGCGCAGGTCATGTCGAGATTGTGGTTCCCTTCGCCCAGCTGCTCGAGCATCTTGGTCTCCTCGAGGTGCAGCTTCCCTTTCGTGTACCCGAAAATCGGGCTCATGACAAGAGCGACGCTGTCCATGCAGTCCGACAGGGCCCAGGTCAGCACGCTCATTTGGGCCGCCTGGTACGACAGCGGCACCGTGCAAGGCGCCGTCCAGTTGAGCACCACCACGTTGGGGATGTCCGCCACATTGCCGCCAAGCTTGGAGCGGATGCCATCGCGTTTCCAATCCATGATATCAGATATGAGCTTCTCGCCGTCCTTGGCGGTGACGAGCTTCATCGCGTTCGTCATCATGGAGCTCGCCGCCGCGTCGCACTGATCCTTGCGCGCCAGCCTTACCTCCTACAGGGGGGCACTTGGAAGTCTATGTCAGCGCGCAGGGGAGGGTTAAAGCTAAGAGGGCCAGGGTAATCCAGGGGTGAAACCGCAGCTACTGGGGGTGGGGATAGTACAACCTGATAAAAGGGTTAAGACATTGAGGGCTGAACCAAAGAGGGGGCTGCTGGAGCACAGCATTGGTGAAACCACTGTCCTGCTCCTTGAAGAAGCGCGCGCCCTTGACCGTCTGGCACTTCCGCTGCCAGGTCTGATAAACACTCACATCGTAGTCCAGCTGCTTGATCAGCAGGGCGAACTCGTCCACTTTAAGCTTCGCCGACTCCTCGACGCCGACCACCAGCGGCGCGCTCTGCAGGTGCTGGTCGAGGATCCTCTTGAACGTCGGGATGTGCTTGGTCGGGTCGAACTGCTCGTGCTGCTCCATCACAGCTGCCTGGACCTCCATGTCCACCTGGTGGGAACCCCTCTCCCACGCGTGCGTCCACTCCTCCAGCGCATCTTTCTGGGGAACAGGCACTTGGGATAAAAACAAGTCCGCGAGGCCCAAGACAGCCGCTGCGCGCAGGGAATAGTTCTCCAATTGCGAGGCCTCTAGCTTCTTGCGCAAGTGCTTCGGGCTCCGGGTGTGCGCGCCTTGCAGCCTCTCAATGCATAACTGCGTGCTGGCATCGGTGGTGCGGAGCATCGGGGCCCAGGTCTTGTTCTTGGCGGGGAACGCAAACCCTGGGTACAGTTTACGATTGGCGAGGTTGTCGTCCGACCACATGCAGCCCTCCCACGTGAGCTCCTCGCGGCAACAATTATGGGGTGATCGCACTCAGCGTGAGCCCTCAAAAAACAGAAACCCATTGGAAACCGTTTCCTAAATGAGGGGGGGAAGGAGGAGGAGGGGGAGGAGGAGGAGGAGGAGAAGGGGAAGGAGGAGGAGGAGGAGGAGGAAGGGGAGGGGGAGGGGGAGGGAGAGGAGGAGGGGGGCATGTAGGAGGGGGAGGGGGGAGGGGGGGGAGGAGGAGGAGGGGGAGGAGGAGGAGAAATAGGAAAGGAGGTAATGGAGGAGACGGTGGTCCAAGTGGAGTTTCCCTAGGGCCTCGAAGATCCTAAAAAAATCCTCCGCCCTGGGTTGGCCCCGATCCTCAGCGTGGGCGAGGATGCTCTCCAAGGGCGCCCTCGGGAGAGACTCGAACAGCAAGCGTAGAGACGCCGCCCTCTTACCTGTGATCTTGCTGCTCTGCCCGCTCCGGGCGTGATGTTTGCTCACGAAGGTAGAGATACTGCGCGCCCCTGCCTTCTGCAAGTTGGCGACGATCACCGCTACCTGCAGCACGTTGTTCGCGGTCCTGATGCTGCCTCGAACTGACATCTTCATGTTCATGAGCGCGTCTTCGAGCATGCCCTTGCCCCGGAGGCGGATTACTTTGATGTCGCGCACACTCTGGAACAGGACTGGGTTGTTCGCGTAAAGGTCCACGCCTTCCTTCTTGATGAACAGGAGCAACGCCAGCAGCGTTGTGGCCCGGGCGTGCCCCTCGACGTACCCGAGGCTACGCGGCGAGAGCGCGCTGCCTCCCAACACCCCCCATGGCGGCGGGCACGTGTTCTTCAGGCCGTCGGGCAGGTTGATGGTCGGCGGCTCTGTCGTCGTAATGAAGCCGTCGAGCAGGAACTGCTCCAGGAGCTGCGTGCTCTTGGCCTTCCCGGGCGGGGGTTTCAGAGAAGAGCTTTCCTCGTACCCCAGTGTGCAAACATGCGCAGACATGAAGCAGCTTGGGTTCACATCGCGCTCTGTCTCCGCGAGCTCCATGTTGGTCGTGTGCTGGTAGAAGATGTCGTCCTTCTCGACGAAGGTGGACCACAACCACATGTTGAACTCGTCTTTCTTCTCGCAAGTGTCGAGCTCCTTCGGCAGGAACTGGCGGGGGCCGCCCACATCGGAGAAAATGTTACTGAAGGCGTCTTGGATCGCCTCGTTGAACTGCTGTAGGGGCGTCGCATCGCTCTCCGCATCCATCTGATATTGATGGCCTTGGTCGCGTTCTCCACCTTCACCGTGAAGATCATGATCAGCCTGCTGAGCGTCCTGCTGACCGCCCTCAGGCCCACTGATCACGTGGAAGCCATGCGCATTCATCACAAGTTCAGCCATCCTAACTTCTCGAACTCGCAGTAGTTTTTGCGCAGGGTTTAAAGAGGCACGTACAGCACAGACGTGCTATGAGCCACAACTTCTGATTCTCCGGAGGATGGAGCAGGGGGGCAGGGGGGCAGGGGGGGGGCAGGGGAAGGAGGGATAGCTGGGGGAGCAGGGGGGGGCAAACGAAGAGGGCAATGATGCAGGGAGGCTAAGACGAGGGGGTCCTGCACAACGACCCCCTCCGCCGCGAGATGCCGCGACCTCCTGGAAAAAGATTTTTCCAGGAGGTGCCCCTGGCGCTGCAATGATCCAGCGGATCCCACGATGGCCCAGCAGGGCGGCCAACGCGCTGGATCATTGCAAATGCCTGAGACACCTCCTGGAATCATTTTGTTCCTGCGGGCGCGGGGGTCTCTCATCTTAAACGCGTGTTGCGCTGGATGGGCGCTCGCCTTCCGAGGTCAATGTTTTTCTGTCAAGGCTTTGCGCCGGGGGAGATCTCCTGGAAAAAACTGTTTCCAGCACAACGGACCCGGCCCGACCGGCTTGACAAGAAAAAATCGAGGCGCTGAAACCTGGTAGATCGATGCGCTGGGTGATGCGCTGGGTCATGGGCGGTCGATGTGCTGGATCCTGGGCGGTCAATGTGCTGCGCTGGATCCCAGGCGGCCGATGTGCTGGATCCTTGGCGGTAGCGGGCTGGGTCTTGGGCGGCCAGGAGGAGGAGGCCTCAATATGGCCCCAAGATGGCCCAAGAGAGCCCAAGAGGGCCCTAAGAGTGCCCCAAGAGTGCCCAAGAGCGCCCCAAGAGCGCCCCAAGAGGGCCCCAAGAGGGCCTTCTTGAGCATACGGGGTTGGGGGAGGGGAGGGATAAGTACCCCCCTCTGTTGAACCATCGGCCCAAGACGGCCCCAAGAGACCTCTCATACCAAGAGGGCCCCAAGATGGCCCCAAAAGAGCCCCAAGAGGACCCCAAGAGGACCCCCAGAGAGCCCCAAGATGGCCCCAAGAGACCCCCGAGAACCTCCCACGGCAACACCTCAACTCGCCTGGGCATCGCTGCTGGGGCTGGCGGGGACAACGCGAAGCGTCAAGAATTTCACCTATTTTAGGTGGGACCGGGGACTCTAGCGGCTACTACAGCGGCAGGGCAAGGTGCAAAGCTGCAATTGCTCAAGGGTGCAGGGATGCAAGGCCCTTTGCGGTGGTGTTTCCTTTTTACCAGAGCCAGTCTGCGGCGACAGGCGTTCGCACGTCGCGAGTGTAACAACTCGCCGACACAGAGCAGGAGCAGACACTGAGAAGTTCCTAAAGGATGTGCACAACCGCATTCCACGACCAAGATATTTGAAGCATCTCGCACGTCGAAGTGAAAAGAGACAAGATCAATCACATACCATGGAAACATCTCCCACGCCGAAGTGATACGATCAACCACAGACCATAACCCATATGGAAATGCACTGGTTCCATTATCGCAATGTATCTGCTATCCAACGCATCCATGCCGCAATCAATCGCGGGCCTGGGTGGCCTTGATCTCAGTGACGGGGGCGGGGCACGGTCTCAATCAGGATCTCAGGCGTGGTGGGCGCGGGGCCAAGATGAACGGCAGCAGTTGCCTGCGTTGGCCCATCGGTCGGCGTCGGCAGCAGCGGCGTCTCCAGCGAGTGCGGAGCTGACGCAGACGCTGCGCCCGACTCAGGCGACTCAGGCTTAGGCTGGACCTTCTGCCTCTTGGCGGCGGGCTGGCCACAAACATCGGTGATACTTTCAAACGAACGCACATTGACTTTGACCGGAATCTGCAACATCAGCGTAGTGTCCTTGTGGAACCCAGCAGGCAACTCCTTTACGTTGATGGTGATAAGTGGCCCTTGAGTTGGAAAGTGATGAATGGCCCCATGTTCACGGGCCAACGACATGCGGCGAACACAGAGAAGCCGAATCACGCAATAATGTACAATATGCGGAGGGTGCTCAAAAGCTCGAGGGGCAAACACCACTACGTAAGCACATAAAGACTTGGACCCCAAAGCGCCGAGGTCTGTGCGACCCCATCCCCTTGCCCCCAAACGCACACAGCGCTAAAGCCCAAAGAGCCCAAATCGCCCCACACTCACAATAACGACAAGCCTGAAGCGCGCCAAGAGGCTCCCAAGACGGCCCAAGACGCCTCCCAAACTGCCCCAATCCATAGGAAAATGGGGGGGGGCTGGCGACCCCAAAAAACACAAGGGAAAAACGCAACGTGCAAGAGGCCACCAAAATCGCTCCACGACGGCCCAGAGAGGGGCCCAAGAGGGCCCGAAAAACACCCCGCAGAACGCCAAGCCATTTCAAGAGGCCTCCAAGACGCCTCCAAGACGGCCCCAATCCATGGGAAAATGGGTGGGGAGGCTGGCGACCCCAAAAAACCATAAGGAAATGCAACGTGCAAGAGGCCATCTTGGGGCACTCTTGGGGCTCCCTGGAAGCTTCCTGGGAGCCTCTTGGAGTCCTCTTGGGGGCCTCTTGGGGGCTTCTTTGGCCATTTCGGAAACCGTCAGAAGCTGTCCTGGGGGCCTGTCTGGGTCGTCTTGGGGCCTTCTTGGGACTTCAGGGCCGTCTTGGAGGCCATCTTGGGCGTCTTGGAGGCTTCTTGGGCCGTTTGGGGGGGCTCTTGGGCAATCTTGGGGCGATCTTGGGGGCCTCTTGGGCAGTCTTGGGCAGTCGAGAGGCCGAAAAGGCGCAAATGGGAAGTCTGGTTATGTTGCAAACAACCAGGGGGGAGGCTGGCGACCCCAAAAAACACAATGTAAATGCAATGTGCAAGAGGCCACCAATATCGCTCTAAGACAGCCTAAGAGGGGCCCAAGAGGGGCCCTGGAGGGCGCAAAGACAGCTCAATGAGGCCCCCAAGACGGCCCAAGACGCCTCCAAGACGGCCCCAATCCATGGGAAAATCGGGGGGAGGCTGGCGACCCCAAACAACACCTCAAGAGGCTCCCAAGATGGCCCAAACTGCTCCAATCCATCACTCTTATCCGCGACTGCGGGGTGCTGATATAATGGATGGTATCGACATATAGCAGCATTGAGAATCTCTTGCGATCGTTGATCATGCCCTAGAGCGAGGCGCAAAACTGCACACAGGGACATTGCTATTTATGGTGTGGCCCCCAGCAAGCTGGGGACGACACGCCTTGCGCGTGTCCTCAAAGTGTGCCCGGAACAGAATGCTCTATCAGTTGTCCTGCCGCTGTCTAGATTGCCCCCCCATCCTGCCGCTCCCTCCCCCTTCCAACCCTGCCATTCCTCCTTCCTCTCATCCCTCCCACATGTCAGGCCCTGTGCTCAGGGGGCCACATCCTGGGGGCCACCACCTCACGCCGCCACCTCCCTGTAGATGTAATTGTTGATCAGGTTAATCTTGTAGCCCTTCTGCCCGTTGGCGGCCCACTTGCGGCACACGAGGCAGCCTGGTGGACAGGGGGGAGACGCCCCTCCCCCTCCCCCTCCTCCCCCCATCCCCCATCCTCATCCTTCTCCCCCTTCTGCCCGCCTCCACCTACCCTCCTCCTTATCCTTCTCCTCCCCCTGGGCCTTACTCGCCCATCCCCCTGCCCCCCTCCCCCGCCTCCCCCGCCTCCTCCTCGCCTGTCTTGAGGGGGAGGAGGAGTATGGGGGAGAAGGAGAAGGGGGAGGGAGGGGAAGGGGGAGGAGGAGGAGGAGGAGTGAAAGGAGAGTGAGTAGCCAGATTTAGCACCCCCTTAGAGCGCCTCTCTTCGCCCAACGGCACTTCGAGCAGCCGTAGACGATGCCAGCGGGGCCAGCCTGCGTGAGGGAGGTTGGAGGGGGATGGGGGAGGAGGTAGATGAAAAGTGCAGCGGCGAGATGGAAGGGGAAGGAACAAGCATGAGCAGGAGAAAACGAAATTGGAGGAAGACCCGATGGCTCAAGGATGGATGGGCTCAAGATGTAATGGGCTCAAGTTGTAAAGCATCGCAGCCTCTGCTGCTGGCAGCGCCGCCTCCAGGGCACCAGGCGTCGCAGCCTCTGCCGCTGGCGCCGCCGCCTCAGCCTCTGCCGCTGGCGGCGCTGCCTCGGCACCAGGCTCATAGCCCTCGTCCAGGGCGTCTTCCTCCTCCTGCTCCTCTTCCTGATCCTCCTCTTCCACCTCCTCGCCGAGCTCGTCGGCCTCGCCGTCCATCGGGGCGGCGGCCGCTGGCTTCTTCTGCGCAGCGGGCTTCTTCGTCAAGACCTTGGCCTTCTTCTTGGGAGCAGCTTTGGGCTTGGGCGCCGCCGCAGGGCGCTTCATACAGCCCTTCTGGAGCTTGCGAGCCCTCTCGGCTGCGGTAAGCGGGCCCACACGCACCTCGCGGGGCACTGCCACCTTCGCGCCCTCCTGGATGGTATTCTTCATGTGCGGTGGCACGTTGGTATCTGGGTTCTTCAGGTCTGGCATCGAGTACTCGAAGATGAAGTGCAGCGGCTCTGGCTCCACGCCCCACCCTTGATCCTGCGCGTCGCACAGCTTGGTGAGGTACTGCTGCCCCTTCACGAGATTCCATGGGGGCTTGGCGATGGCATCGGCCGTCTTGCGGAACTCTTTGATCTGCTCATCCTTGAAGATACGAGCTGGGGCGATCTGCAGCTTGGACGGGTCGATCTTGTTGGCCACGCTCTCAGGCAGCAGCAGCAGGGGCGCCTGGCTGAACTGGGTATCGTGCATAGATTCCTTCAAGAGGAGAATCGAGTCGCGGCAAGACGTCGGCTCGTGTTCCCACTTCTCGTGCTTGGATTCCACGGCGTCGTCTGTCAAGCCACTCTTGCACAGGAGGTCTCGGCCCACAATCCGCCACACGTGGTTTGTGACAGGCTCGTTCTTCGTCGCCGAGAGGCCCTTGACGTGTGTGTCCATATCCGTGAACAGCTTGTCGAAGTCGTATGTTGACGGCATCACCTCCACGCGTAGCTCCCTGCCGCCTGCTGGCTTCAAGTTCTGGAGAATGTAATCCTTGAACTCCTCTGGGTCCTCCAGGCGCGGCGCGTTGGACAGTATCGACGCGATCGCCGAGAAGCGCTGGTCGAGCTCGTTGTGGGTGTGACCTGACTTCATGTACTCGCACTCCACAGCGTCGAAGCGGCCTGCCCCATGCATGTAGGCCAGCGTCGACAAGAACGTTGAGTTCTTGGCCTCCCGGCAGGTGTTGTCGGCGGACACGATCAGGGACCTGGGCATCGTTGCCTGCTCGTTGCTCAACTTGCAGTTGACCAAGTCGAGGGTCCTGGCGATCGATGTCGCCTCGTTGTTCGCGTCCTTGAGCGCGTCAGCGTGGGTGATGTAGTAGGCCTCGAGGTGGCCCCACGCGATCGCGCCCGTCAAGTGCAAGACTGGTCGGTGGAGGGGCTCGAACTCCGCTGAGCTTGCCTGGCGGTCGGGAGAGCATGAGACATATAGAGGGGAAACACCAGGGCGCAGATGAGGGACACGAGGAGGACAGCGAAGAGGATGAGCAGGTGGAAGAGAGAGAGGGAGAGAGAGAGAGAGAGAGGGAGAGATAGACATGGAGAGGAGGAGGAGGAGGAGGAGGAGGAGGAGGAGGAGGAGAAGGAGGGGGAGGAGGAGGAGGAGAAATGCGGAGGCAGAGGTGGCGCGTAAAACAACACACACCTTCAGACACGAGGCTCGAGGAGGAGGAGGAGGAGGAGGAGAAGGAGGAGGGCAAGGCAGACGAGGTGAAGGGGGGGAGAGGAGGAGGGGGAGGAAGGAACATGAGCGAGGATAGTTGGCAGCAGACATGGGCGGCAACTGAAATCTCCTCCTGTGACCCTCCTGCTCATCCTGCTGGCCCCCTCCTCCTGCTCCTCCTGCTGCTCCTCCTCCTGCTCCTGCTCCTCCTCCTGCTGCTGCTGCTGCTGCTGCGCCTCCTCCTCCCATGGCCCCCTCCTCCTGCCCCTCCTCCTCCTCCCCTGGCCCTCCTCCCCCCACTCCTCCTCCCCCCACTCCTCCTCCTCCTCATCCTCCCTCCTCCTCCTCCTCATCCTACTCCTCCTCTTCCTCCTCTTCCTCCTCCCCCTCCTCCTCCTTCCCCTCCCCCCGAATCCTCCACGCCCCCCTCCTCCTCATCTTCCTCCTCCTCCCCCTCCTCATCTTCCGTATCCCCTCTCTCTCTCTCTCTCTCCCTTCCTCCCTCCCTCCCTCCCTCCCTCCCTCTCCTTCTCTTTCTCTCTTTCTCCATCCCTCTCTCTCTCTCTCTCTCTCTCTCTCTCTCTCTCTCTCTCTCTCTCTCTCTCTCCTCCCCCGCTCTCCCTCTGTGTTGTTTTGCATTTGCCCGCTGATGTTTCCCCTGACAAAGAGAAGGAGGCGTCGCCAGATTTCGCGGGCACTTGAACTTCGCCTGGTCCATGCCATCGATGGTCAGCTTGATGACCTGCCCAGCCCCATCGCCTGATGGGTGCAAGGCGTCGTGCTCGCCCATGGCGTTCCCTCTTGTATTTACGAGGCGGTCGGCCTGCACCGCCTTGATGTGGCTCGTCTTCTGGGCTGCGACCTCGTTCTTCTCATCCTGGGTCGTCGCCTGCAGCCATTCCTGGTCGAGGCGAGCGCACTCCTTGCACCTCTTCCCTTGCCCCCGGTTGCGGAAGCTCAGAACGTTCGACCACACCTTATTGTAGCGCTTCAAAAAAGTGCTGCGTGACACACCGCCAGCTGGATGGTCCTCGTTCTGGCATTGCTGCCAGAGGCTCTCAGCAGTTCCTGGGTTGAGGAAGCGCTGGGGCGCTGCGCGCTTGGAGCCGTTCGCCACTGCAATATCCCACAGGGGGTGGCTTGCCTCCACTTCCACGCATATGGCCTCCCCTGACTGGCCATCCAGAGCGTTGTCGACGCCCATTGCTGCGACGCCCTCTGTGGCCAGCGGCTCCCCCAACGAATGGTACAACTTCAACATCCACGTGTCCACCTAACATGAGGGCACATCAAGACCTGCACCTACCCCTGCTTCGAACGAGGGGGAGGGGGCAACATCAGACCATAACCCACACTTGGAGGAACAACCAACATACATCACACTCTGTATGTATATATGCACATGACAATATGTATGGCCACCTGGCTTGCCCGACACTCTGAGCGGACGCCTGGAAGTTTGGGCATCGCCTCAGGGATGTGGGTGTGGCCGTTATCGATCAGCGTGCGGTATTCGTCGGCCTTGGAGCGGCCAATGTAGTTCATGTGACACCACATGGACTTGCACACCTCCTGGCCGTCGATGTGCCATGAGATTCTTTTCCTCGAGGACAGCTCGTCGGATTTGCTGTTGTCGCGCACCCGGAGGAACAGCAAGTTGGCACGGTCTCGATCATTCATCGCTGCCAAGTCCCTCCTGTACTCAGCGATGTATGTGCAAGTGAACTTATCCAGGCAACCCCTCTTGCAACAACAATGTTTAACTGTGTTGTCGGTGGGTCCGGGAGCGCCTGCCGCGTCGTCGTCGTCTGTGGCGGCGCCAGGGGGCAAGTCTGAGCCGACGTCGGAGGGGGCCGACGCCACCTCGGCAAGTGCCGCGACATCGCTCTGCTCACCAAGGTGCAAGGTAGGTTCGTCCAGCAGGCTCAGGCCTCCTGGCGAAGGAGGCGAACTTGACATGTTCTGTAGGAAGTCGACCAACAATCTCGCAGGCTTGAACCGCAAATGGTTTCAGGCTGCTCCGCCCATGGCATGCGCCATTCAAATCGCAGTTGCCGGGCCCAGGCGCTTTGGTTGCGCTTGCATCATTCCTCATTTGTCCTTGCCCACCCTCTCCCCCCGCCCCTCCTACCCCCATCCTCCTCCTCCTCCTCCTCCTCCTCCTCCCCCTCCTCCTCCTCTCCCCCCTCCTCTTAATGCGCTGAGTCCGATCTCGAAGGATTGTCTTCAGGATGGCCCAACTATACCTAACTTGCGATTCTCAAGTTTCTCTGGTCCCCAGGACGGGTTGCCGCTGAAGGGCTCCTGAGCCCATGGTTGTAGAAGAAGCCGCACTGACGCTTTCGGTGGGCCTCCCTACGTGGCCACGAACCGTGCGAGGGGTGCGCCGAAATGGGCGCGCAGTGGGCGGGGAGCAGACGCGTGCGAACGCAGCACGTGTCATGCGGCCTCAGGGCCATTCATCCTGTCTGTCTGCGCCCGCCATTTCCTCGTCATCTCCCTTCTCCTTCTCTTTCCCTCGCCTCCTCGTCTCTTCCCTCCTCTCCCCTCGCCTCCTCCTCAACCTCCTCCTCCTCCTCGCCTTCCCTGCCCCTCCTCCTCCTCTGCCTCCTCCTCCTCTCCTTTATGATGCCACTTGATTCGCCTGGGCAGTCAACGCAGCTCCACGAGGCTGAGGATGCTTGTGATTATGTCGTATTGGGCCAAATGGCGACCCAGGGCCCCCAGAGGCTTAGACAACTCCCAGAGAGGGCTTGCGCTTGGATCCATGGGCCCCCTAGGACTTCAAGACTGCAGAGGCTCCAGGAGGCTGCGCAATTTCCGCCAAGAGGCGCTTGATAGGATTCCCACGAGATCGCGAGTGCTACCCAGGAGCCTCCAGGGCGACTTCCCCGCAGTGACAGGATGGGCCGAAGGTTATCAAAACAATAAATCGCCCTCCCTCGCCCAGTGGGCGCACGATGAGAAGGATGAGGACAAGGCTGGCAGCAGTCAGGGAGGATAGGGCGATGGGAGGGATGAGGTAGATGATGATGGAGAGGACGAGGATGAGGTGGATGAGGAGAATGATGAGGATGAGGAGGGCATCCTTTTCTGCTGGCCAAATCACTGGCCCATGAGCTCTGCAGCGGCAGCAGCGAGGCGAGCAAGCATGCCCGGAGGATATATTTGGGCATGCGTTGACAAACGCACCCCGCCCTCCGTCCCCTCGACAACTTGGTGCTCGTGGCTACGGTCGCACAGAAGCCCGCGAAATTGGCGCACGACCTCCAGACTATTTGTCATGAGGCGAGTGCGCTTGCGCATCGGCTTGCGACGCACAGGAGATACTAAACCGCACATGCACTGATCGAATGTCCGCCACTGTGCCGTGGGCACATAGTGGGCGCGTCCTCAGGTATTTTGCCTAATCCCCTAAGCCGCACTCCAAGGGCTTCCCGCGGCTTCCCGCGTGAATTTTTTTCGGAGCCCAGAGGGCCCCAAAATGGGCCAGAGGGCGCCGAGAGGCACTCAAGAAGGTCCAAGAAGGCCCCGAATCGCCGAACGATCGGCCCAAGATGCCCAGGACGACCGCAAACGGCTCAAGAGGATCCCAAGAAGTCCCAATAGGCCCCCAAGAACATTCCCATGCACATGCGACTGTTAGGCCTTCACGGCGTGAAAGACGGTCCCAGAAGCCCCTGGGGTTGCCTCAAGAGCCCCCAAGACGCCCCCAAGAAACCCCCAAGAAGCCCCCAACGCGCCCAGAAGCCCCCAGGGCCGCCCCCAGAGGCTCCCAAGAAGCCCCCAAGGGCCCCAAGACGGCCCAAGATGCGCCCAAGACAGCCTAGGCCCCAAGACGGCCCCAGGAGGGGTCCACGCGGGGGGGCCCGAACCCCCAGGAAGCCCCCCGGAAGCCCCAAGAGGCCACCAAAAGGCCCCAAGAGGCCCCCAAGAAGCCCCCAGGACGCCCCAAGACGCCCCCAAGAGGCCCAAAAGAGTCCAATGGGCCCGAAAGCAGCCCCAAGATGCCTCGAAACTGCCTCGCAGAGGCCCCCGAGAAGCTTCCCAAGAGATCCCAACGAACATCCAGTAGGCCTGGGAATGGGCCAAAGGCCATTCGATTACACAGAACACACCATTTCGCTCTCTGACATTGGCGACCATTGGAAGGCTCCACGCGCGAGATCCAATGGGGTGTTCGAAACAAAAGAATCTCCCGCGTCTCATCTGTTCGACGCAAGCTTTCATTGAGTGGTCAATGAAGCCACAGGCCTCAGCCCACGGTCGCGCTAACTCTTCCTGGGAACGCTTCTTATCGTTCCACAAAGCTTGCACTACTGAAAATACAGTGCACGGCGGAGACAGCATGAGAAACATTACATCGAGACTCGCTAGAAGTGCCAAGGACCTCAACTTAATGGCCTCTTGGTTGAAATCCCAACCATTCAGGACTCGCTTGCACGGAAGTGCCAATGCGGCGCGGTAGAACGTTTCCCCGACACGCACACACACGCACACACGCTTGGCATTGATACACCACACCAACGACCAAACCAAAAGCATCGCAACCCACTTCACTGAAACATTGCACTGCGTCACCTGAGAAAAGCGCTGGAGGGCGGCGGGTCGCGAAAGCACATGGCTGTCACAACTCAGTGTTCCTACCATTCCTCTTCTGCGGCATTCTGGCAACAGACGCGGTGGGCTGTAATACTCAGCCACATGGTGCCTCCCAAAGAGCATGTCCTGTTCTGGCCCACCGCCAACCGTGGCCACATGCATGCTGTGAAAATCGGCCTCCTCATCAGATACAACATCAGGTAGCTCGAAATCCGCTGGCCCGAAAAGCGGGCCGGCCTCATGAAACGCTCTATCCCCTGTGGAACGCTCCCCGACTACTCCCAGACGAAACCTGTGGATGGGGCCTGTGTGTTTTAGGGGTGATGTGTTTATGGGGTGGCGCCGAGGCGCGCGGAACAGCTGGAGCTCTCTCACTCGTTCGGGTCGCTCTCAGGAGGCAACTCTGCGTCGATATCAGGAGGCAACTCTGGAGGCAACGCTGCGTCGATATCCATCGCCTCGTCCACGGAAACGCTCAGCGGCAGAGAAGGATCACTCATGGGGTCGGCGTCATCGGAAACGCTCGACGGCAGAGAAGGATCACTCATCGGGTAGGTGTTGTTTGTTTGCAAACGCTCGAGCCCCACAACAGCTAGCAACTTGGCAGATTCTTGACCTGCCAGCAAGCTGGCTGGCCAAGACGAAGAGAGCATGAACAAAAAGGAGGGGGGTGTGGTGGAGGAGGAGGAGGAGGAGGAGGAGGAGAGAGGAGGGAGGAGGAGGAGGAGGAGGAGGAGGAGGGGAGGGAGGAGGAGGTGAGGAGGAGGAGGAGGTAGGAGGAGCAGGAGGAGGAGCAGGGAGGGCAGACCAGGGAGGAGGAGGAGGTGGGAGGGAGGGAGGGGGGGGTAGGGAGGGGGAGGAGAAGGGAGGAGGAGGAGGAGGAGAGGAGGAGCAGGAGCAGGAGGAGGAGGAGGAGGAGGAGGAAGAATGGGTGGGGATGCCAGTGGTCAGCGGAGCACCGGTCGAGCTGACGCGGCGGTGGCGTCGACGGTGATCGACCCCCTCCTCCTCCCCCTCCCTCCTCCCTCCTCCCCCCCCTCCTCCCTCCTCCTCCTGCTCCTCCTCCCCTTCCTCCTCTTCCTCCTCCTCCTCCTCCTCTTCAACGACGGCTCGGATCGACCCCTTCATTCTGATAGATGTATGTGTATACATATATGTGTATATATATATATGTATATGTATATGTTGATGTACATGTACATGTACATGTACATGCATATGTATATGTTTATGTGTATGTATATCTATATGCACATGATTATATGTATATGTGTATGTGTATGTGTTTGTATATGTTTGTGTATATGTATGTGTATGTGTGTATGTGCATGTGTATGTGTATGTGTATGTACATGTGTATGTGCATGTGCATGTGCATATGCATGTATATGTTTATGTATATGTACATGTATTTGTATATGTGTATGCATATGCATATGTATATATATATATATGTATATGCGTATATATGTGTATGTGTATATGTATATGTATATGTATATGTATGTATGTACATATACTTATAAATATATGTGTGTATGTGCATACGTAGACAAATCGTACTGGTATCGTTGGTGTGTATACGCGTTGGATGGCACGCGGACAAGTAAGAGCGAGCAGTCTTAGAATGATTGTTGGTGTTGCTGTTGTTGTTGGTGTACTTGGTGTAGTTGTAGTTGTAGTTGGAGTTGTCGTTGTAGTGGTGGTGGTAGTAGTATGACGCTGCTGTAAAGGCTCAAGGATGGTGAATCGGAAACCAGGGCCCAAGCCCACGTGGTGGCCCACTCGCGAGGGGGCCATCTTGCTGCCTCCATGGGCGCCACGGGCCTGGCAGCCGCCTGTCACAGGGCTGGTCGCCGCCATTGGTCTGGCGACCCCCTGGCCAAGAATCTTGGCGTGCGAACTGGTGGCGCGGGGCGCCGCCTCCCGAGGGCCTCTGCCTCCACCTTGAAGGGGCCCGACAGGGGAGATGTCGTTGCTGGACCTTCGCTGGGGCGACCCGCAGTGCGGGTCGCTTGGTTTTTTTTGTTGGGCGGGATGAGGGGCGTTGGGTGTCAGGTTTCCTCCCCGACGCCCCTTCTCGCAGGTTGGTGCGGTATGTGCGGCAGAAGTCGCTGACTTCCACTGTCGAGACGTCTGCGTGGTTCGTGGCCACGACGATTCTGATGATGATGACGATGATGATGATGTTGATGGTGATGATGATGTTGATGATCATGAAGGTGGTGACTAACCCCAGGGTTGTCCTCTCTGAGGCGCTCCGCGGCCCCTCGCCCCCCCGCCCAGCAGCCTGAACAAAAGGGGCACTTTCACTATTCTACCCCGTTGTGAAAGTGCCACTCTGCCCTGTGAAAAGGCTGTATATGAAAGTGCCACTCCCCCAAGGCATGTCTTAAGTCGTGGCCAGGACATAGCCTTGAGATCAAAAAACATAAGCCTCGAGGGATACGACATCTCCTTAAATTTAGGTTAATGGCGTTCTTTTTCTCCTCTTTCCGAAAGACTCGGATCGGAATCCCAAATCGCATCGAAATCGGAATCCATCGAGATCGAATCGAATCGAATCGGCCGAATCGAAATGAACCCTGCCACGGGGAGCCGGAAGACGAGGGCGAGGGCTCGCCGGGCCGGAAGGGGGCGCCGGGCGAGGGCGACGAAGAGGTGGCGCCGCTCGGGGCGCCCCCACCGCCCTCGCAGCGCGAGGAGGCGTGTCTTGCGGCGCCGTCGGGCGCGCTGGCCATCGTCCTGCTCGATCGAAAATGCCCTGGGTGTCGATTGGTCCTGGAGAGCGATGTCTTGTTTTTCGCGGAAGCGGCCGTTGCCAGCCCCGGCCGTCCACCGCTCCCCCAGGTAGCGTCACGAGTCGTGCTGACGTCCGAGTTGTCTGTAGTTACTCTAAGACTTTCCCAGACGGCGCCAGCGCGAGACGTGACAATGACCTACCCCGCCCCTTCCCCCCTCCCGGTGACGCCTGTCATCGCCAGGGCATAAGAAGCGCTCTCCTGGCAGTGTCGCGTGGGGTGGGCACAAGAGTCATCCAAGGGGTGAAGAATCCTCTGAAGGGGCCCAGGGACACGCTAATAAATACGCACGAATAAAAGGATTCCCAATATTTTTCCATATTTTCTAAGTTTTCGTATTCCCCCCCACTTCCCATGTTTCCCCATATGACTGGGAGATCGACGATGACTTGTGTCTGTGTGTTTTTCCCTCCCGAGAAGAATCCTCTTGGGGCGCCCCCCAGAGGAGCCGCGCCGCCACTCGAGGGTGCCCGCCAAGTCGTTGGCGGGCATCCCTCGGGCTGCTGCCGAACATACCGCAAGTCCTTGCGGCGTCGGCGCGAGCAAAGTTTTCGGTCGGGCATGTCCCCCTACAGGCCGATTTTGAACGAAAAATGAGACATACTAAAAAAATGCCCCCAAATAGTCGAAAATACGAGCATAATCGTCCCCATATTATTTTTTTATTATTTCTGGATGTCCCTCCTGTAGAGGGACAGGCCCGACTTAAGCAAAGGTTTTGACACCGCGTCAATCGTTCAGGCTTGAACCGATCGCGGCACCGATCGTTCAGTGTTGAACTCCGTCAAGTCCTGCGGCGCTGCCGGATTCCTCGGTGCTTCAGAGTCGTTCTCGCCTTTGCTGGCGTCGCCGGCGCGCCATCTCCGCATGAGCCAGGCCGCCAGCAGACTGTGCCCGCCAGGTCGTTGGCGGGCACCCCTTGGGCTGCTACCGAGCATACAGTCGGGGCTGCTTGGAGAGGACACGCGAGAGGACGCAAGACCCTTGCGAGGGCCACATGGCCATGGGAATGTAAGAAGGCATGGGTCGCGAACACAACGGCCACAAGGGCACCCTGGATTTGGAAATGTCGACCTACTGTAACAGCCTCAACCGTACCGTCTGCAGCTTGGGCCCGAGGGCTCCGCGTCGGAGCGCGCAGCCGGGCGCGCGGAGCGCGCCAGGGGCGGCGCCGGAGGCGCAGCTGGGGGGGGCCACGCAGCCGGGGGGGCCAGCGCAGATCCAAGAAATCCGCGCGGAACGCGAACAGATTCTGTTTGTGGCGGTTTTTCTTCTTCGATGCGCGGTAAGGGTGCAAGGGCCTTGGAGGCGGATGTGTACGTTTTCCGAACGAGGTTGGCCAGCGAGAGTGGCTACGGATGGGCCGAAGGGGCAAGGCTGCAAGGGTACCCTTGGGAAGGTTGCCCATCCTTACTATGCGGGTTGACTGTATACATAGCCACTGCTCGCTGGCCAGGCCCATCCTGAACCCAGCAGCGGTGTATACGCCACGCCCTCCTGGCTTGGCCAGGAGAGCGTGTACACAGCTCCTGGGTTCAGGATGGCCCTGGCCAGGGAGCAGTGGATATGTGTGGATTTCGTCGCCCGACACGACCGTGGCTCGGCGGCGACCCTTGGCGAGAAGTGGGGCGAGGCAGGCCTTCTCAGAAGGCGCGGGGCTTCTCAGAAGCCCTCCGGCCTTCTGAGGAGCTGCCTGTGGCTTCGGGGAAGGCTTAGGGAAGGCTTATCAGAAGGCCCGAGGCTTTCCGAGCCTTCCGAGAAGGCCCGCCCCCTCTCACTTTTCCCCAGGCTCGCCGCCGAGTTGCGGTCACACGCGTCGTATCGGCGATAGGCCCCTGATAGCGAATCCGCACGGTCCCTTGCGAGGTGGGCTATCGGACCTCTACCGGCGATGAATGGACGAGTGCAGGTCGATGCGTCCCCCCCTGAGCCTATCCCCCCTACTCGCCGTCGCTCGGACGTCCATTCCCCGTGCAGTTTTCGGCTTCGCGCGCGGATCTTTGGCTCGACGATCCAAGATGCTCCTCGATGGTCCTCGCCGAAGTAAAAAATGCACGCGCCCGAGCGGTGCCACGCCTATCGTTGCCCCTGACACGCGCGGGCAGACTGACAACGAGTCCAGAGGGCGCCGGGTTGTTTGGAGCGCTGCCGCCCGCGGGTCTCGGGCAGGCTGCCCTGCCACTTCTCGCTGTGGCCAGCGCTCGCGCTGCCAACCCGCTGCCTCCCTGCTCACACACTGCCCTGCATCCACGCCCTACGTGAATGAACATCGCGACCGAGCGCAGAAGCACGAAAAGGCGAGCTCGGGCCGACGCAGCACACGAACTCACTCGGGAGGTAACGTTGATGCTCCATGCATGGAGCAAGACATTCATGCTGGCTCACTGCCGCCCCGAAACAGGCGCCGGCGCTGCGCTGTCTGTACGATCGGCGCGCGGCCAAGCAGACCAACGGGACGGTACCGCTGCCGGGCAGATATCTAAAAGCGTGTGACGGGGAGGGCGGGAGCCTGGAGAGTGCAGCAGGGGATCGGCAGAAGGCGCCCGGCAACAGGAGCCGCACGGTTCTCGACGTCGAGCAGGCGTCGGGGGATGCCCGACGGGGCGGGGGGAAGGGCCGCTGGACGGTGCAGACGAGGATCGGCGAAGGGCACACGGCAGAAGGAACCCGCTCGAGCCTCGGCGGCCTGGGACGCCAGCGGGGGCCCCCGGAGGATCGGCCCCGGGCCAGAAGCTCCCGCGCGAAGCCGGGGTCGGGGGCTCATGGCCCCCCGCGTGGCGAAGATTCAGCGGCAGGGGTCTGATCTGGAGCTGCTGGTGTGGTCCAAAAGGCCCCCAGGGGAACCCCAAGAGGCCTCCTCGTCGACCTTTTCCTCCTCCTCCTCCTCCTCCTCCACCTCCTCCTCCTCCTCCTCCTCCTCCTCCTCCTCTTCCTTCTCCTCCTCCTCCTCCTCCTCCTCCTCCTCCTCCTCCTCCTCCTCGTCCTCCACACCTCCCTCTTCCTCCCCAAGGTGTTCCCCAAAGGGTTTGGCCACATGGGTTCTTCCAGACGGCAAGGGGCGGCAAAGGTTCGCCGCAGGTGTCTTCGATTCATGCCTACCGTCCCCCAGGAAGGTCCAAGACGGCCTAGCAACCTGCCTTTTGAGAAGGCCCTCGTGTGCGACGGCTTGTTGTGCCGTCTTAATGCTCGCCCGTTGGAGCCCTCTTGGGAGTCTCTCGGGGTCGCCTCGGAGCTCCCTCGGACCCTCCCTGGAAGTGACCCCGTCGTCATCCTTCGACAGTCGGGCCGCGGAAGAAGAAGGAGCCCTTTTCGTTGGGGAGGGGCTCAGTGTTCCTGAATTGTTTTCAACTGTTCTCAGGTTTTCCTTGGGTCTTCATGTGAGATCGAAGTGGAACTTCTGGAACAAGAAGGGGCCTCGTTCCTTGGAAGTGACCACGTCGTCATCCTTCGACCAGACCCATCGAGACCACGCTGCCTTTGCATGCCTCGCTCGGCCAAAAGCTCCTCTGGGGCTTCTCTGGCGGCCTCCCGGAGGCGATGGGAGCGGCAGCGCGCCCTGCCTCTCGTCGTCCCTCGCCCCCCGCCGAGAGGCGGGGGAGCTACTCTCGGGGAGGCGCAACACCATCGTCAGCGTACAGTCGAGGCGCTGTCAGAAGGAGGCCCTGAAGAAGGAACGAGGCCCCTTTTCGTTCAAGAAGCTCCACCTCGATCTCCCATGGAGAAAAACCAAAGGACAACCCGAGAACAGCTGGAAACAGTTCAGGAACACCGAGCCCCTCCCCAACGAAAAGGGCTCCTTCTTCTTCCGCGGTCCGACTGTAGGGTTTGAGGAGGAGGAGGGGGAGGAGGAGGAGGGGGAGGAGGAGGAGGAGGAGGAGGAGGAGGAGGAGGAGGAGGAGGAGGGGCGCATGGGAGGCGTGGCCCGGTCGGCGTCGGCACCCGCTTCTTGCAGTCGGCGGCGCGCCGAAAGGCAGGCCTTCGCAGGAGGCTTGAGCAGGGAGCGTCCCGGCCGTCCTATGGGCCCACCACGACATTTTCGTAGAACCCAAAAATGTTCAAAGAACAGAAACCAAGTTCTGTTGAGGGACAACGATAGGGGGGGACTGGCATAGGGGGGGATGCATCGACCTGGAATCGGCGATACATCGCCGATAGATCAGCGATAGGACCCCGATAGTGAATCCGCACCTTCCTGTGCAGGTTGGGGCTATTGGGCCCCTATCGGCGATCAATGGGCGATTGGGGGTCGATGCATCCCCTCCTACGCCTATCCCCCCTATCGTTGCCCCCGATCTGTTCTTTGAACATAAGCAAGATGTACTAAGACAAGCCAATCCCGGTCAGACATATTCTGATCACCTCTCCTAGGGGCCACCGGGATGGTTCTCAGAACAGAGGTTGGAAGGCCCACAGGCACGCCGGGACGCTCCGCCACTGCTTAGAAGGCGGCGGGGCGTCTCAGAAGCCCTCTGGCCTTCGGAGCCGCCCTCTGCGCCTTCGGGGCATGCTCAAAATACACAAAGAAAGGGAGGCGGGAGGCCTGAGAAGGCCCGCCCCCTCTGCCCTCCCCCCCCCCCGGCGCGACGCCGTCGGGCGGACCTAACGTTGCTGTTCTTTGTGATCGTCTTGTTTTTCGTTTTGCTCTACCTGCTTTTTCCTGTACCGTACCTCCCTGCCAGAACGGAAAACAAAGCACAGCCGAAGTCCAGCAAAACAGCGTTTAGGTCCAGCCCTGATACAACGCTCTTGATCAGAGCCCCGAGTTATCAGGGCAAGGGGTGGCCAGAGATGAGTCCTGTTTTTCGGACCTCCCGCTTTCGCGCCGAAGTCGGCCTGGATAACAGTCTCCGCTCGCTAGACATTTAAGCGGTGAAACAAATTAGGTCTCGGCTGAACTAGATCGGGAGTTTAGGTCCCCGACTTGCGTAATTCCGAAAACTAGATCGACCCGCTCGCATTCTCATTTCCTATAACATACTTCAATATGCGAATGCTTTCGTTCCCCCTTGGGCGCCCCGAAATACGTGTTGACCTCGCAGTAATGTGACGGTCGGCTCGGCTGCGCTGACTTTGATCCGTCATTCAGGGTTATTCCAGGGTCGGTCTGCACGGTCACTCCGGGTCACTCCAGGCTCCGGAGCTATCGGGGTCAATCTAGCTGGGCTGACCCCGGATTGATCCCGGAGCTACTCCTGAGTGACCCCAGACTGACCCCCGACTGAACAACGAACTGACCCTGCATGACAACGGACTGACCCTAAACTGACACCTGACTGGCCCAAGACTGACCCCAGACTGGCCCTGGACTGATCCCGGACTGACCACGGACTGTCCCCAGACTGACCCTGGATTGACCCCGGACTGACCCCGGACTGACCCCGGACTGACCCTGGACTGACCCAGGACTAATCCCGGACTGACCCCGGACTGACCCCGGACTGACCCCGGACTGACCCCGGATTGACCCCGGACTGACCCCAGACTGACCCCAGGACTGACCTCGCACTTCTACTGATCCAGGACTGACCCCGGACTGACCGCGACTGACTGACCCCCGGCTGACCCCCGATTGAGCCTGGACTGGCTCTGGACTGGCTCTGGACTGGCCCTGGACTGGCCCTGGACTGACCCCAGCTGGGGTCAGTCCGGGGTCAGTCCAGTGTCGGTGAGGTCAGTCTGGGATCAGTCTGGGGTCAGTCCAGGGTCAATCCGGGGTCAGTCTCGGGTCAGTCTGACGTCAGTCAGTCCAGGGTTAGTCTGGGGTCAACCTGGGCTTAGTCGTTAGTCCGGGGTCAGTCTGGGATCAGTCCGGGGTCAGTCCCACTCCAGGGTCAGTCCAGGGTCAGTCTGGGGTCAGTCTGGGGGTCAGTCTGGGGTCATGCAGTCCGGGGTCAGTCTGGGGTCAGTCTGGGGTCAGCCTGGGGTCAATCCGGGGTCAATCCGTGGTCAGTCCGAGGTCAGTCCAAGGTCAGTCTGGGGTCAGTCCCGGATCACTCTGGGCTCTGTCTCGGCTCAATCCGGGGTCAGTCTGGGCTCAATTAGTCCTGGGTCAGTGTGGGATCAGTCCGAGGTCGATTTGGGGTCAGTCCAGTGACCAAGGATCGGCTCATGCAGGATCCATCTGAGGTGCGGCCACATTGGGAAATTCCCTCCTCCTGCTCCTCCTGTTCCTGCTCTTCCTGCTCCTGCTCCTGCTCCTGCCCGTGCTCCTGCTCCTCCTCTTCCCTCCTCCTCCTCCCCCTCCTCCTCCCCTCCTCCTCCTCCTCCTCCTCCTCCCTCCTCCTCCTCCCCCTCCTCCTCCTCCTCCTCCTCCTTCTCCTCCTCCCCCTCCTCCTTCTCCTACTCCCCCTTCTCCTCCTGCTCCTCCTCCTCCACCTCCTCCTCGTCCTCCTCCTCCTCCTCCTCCTCCTCCTCCTCCTCCTCCACCTCCTCCCACTCGCTGCGACGACGCCGACGATCGGCCAACAAAGCCCCCCGAGCTCCGATAACATATACTTCATTCGCCGTCCCAACGGGCCAGAGGCGTGCTAAGATCTCCGGAAGCTGGTAAACAATCTTTCTAGTTCGCGCGCGTGGGGCGGGCCCTGGGGGTCCACGGACGAAAAGTACCCTGGCAGACTCCCGGCAAGTCCTGTTCAAGGATGCCGGAACTCTTTTTCAGAGCCCGGGCTCCAAATCGGTCCAAAAGGGCCCCAAGAGGTCCCCCAGACGGTCCAAGAGGCCCCCGAGACGCCCAAAGAGCGCTCCAAGACGCCGATGATGACCCCAAGACGGCCCAAGAGGCCTCCAAGTGGCCTCCAAGAGGCCTCACAAGAGGGCCCGACAGGCCAAAATCATGAATTTTACTTTGGTTTTGGAAGGAGTTTGGCCTTGTCGCCTTTTCGGCCATCCGATGCTCCAAGACGGCCCAAGAGGCCCCCAAGAGCGCCCCAAGACGGGCCAAGAGGCTTCCAAGAGGGCCCCAAGAGGGCCCAAGAGGGCCCCGAGACGGCCCAAGAGGCGCCCAAGACGGCCCAAGACGGCCCCAAGACGGCCCCAAGAGGGGCCCAAGAGGGGGACCACGAACCGAAAATTCGAGCCTTCCGCCCAAAAGGGGAGGCCACGAGAGGCCCCCAAGAGGCCCCCAAGAGGCCCCAAGATGCCGCCAAGAGGCCCCCAAGAGGCCCCAGGAGCCCCCAGGAGGCCCAAAAGAGGCCCCAAGAGGCCCCAGAAGTTCAAAAATGCCTCCCAGGCGCCCCCGAACGGCTTCTCAAAAGACCCCAAGAGGCCTCCCAAAGAAGCATCTTGGCGACGACCCTGTTTGGCCCCAAGAGCAACACAAGATGCCAACGAGAGGCTTCCTCCTCCGCCCCTTCCCCTTCCTCCTCCTCCTCCTCCTCCTCCTCCTCCTCCTCCTCCTCCTCCTCCTACTTATCTTCATCCTCCTCCTCTCCTTCTCATCCTCTCCTCCTGCTCCCCTCCCCTCTCCCATCCTCATCTTCCTCCTCCTTCTCGGCGGCGCCACAATGGCCCTGGGCCCACGGCGAAGCAGTAGCGATCATGCAACATGGGCCGGCGGAGTGAGCGAAGCGATTGGATATTCAGGCCCTGGCTCAGTAAAATTAGACTCGGTAAAACTAAATCTCGGCCAGACTAGGTCGGTTTCTGATGTCTAGTTTAAAGGAGTGGAGTGTACTCCACTTGAATTTTTCCTGGATCACACGCTGCCCCATGTAGAGCTGTCCAGCACTTGCCTTAAACAGGAATCATCCTGGATGTAACGGCTCCAGGGATTCCCTGATCACATCTGGGGGCACCAAACAGAGCCCTACCCGGACCAAGTCTACCGTGGTTCATTCGGGTGCCCTGCTTGAGGACCCTGGATACGGCAGGTTTGTGTCGTGACGACCCCGGCGTTGGTTCTCCTGACACCGCGGGAATCGTTCAGCCTTGAACGATTGGCCGTTTCCGAAACGCCAAGTCGTGCAACATCGACAAATTCTGGGTCTCCAGCGGCGTTCGACGTTGAACGCAGGCGGCGCCGTCGCCGCAGGTCGACACGACCCCAACCTGCCGCAGCCCAAACGAAGCAGGCAGAGCGGGGAACGGGGAGCTCTGCGCCTTCTTCTCAACACCGGCAACTTTTCCTGGTTCGCAAGATGAGCCAATATGCTCCTCGATGATCCCCGTCGAGAAAAAATGCACTTGTAGCAGCCATGCCAAGTTCTTCCCAACACTGCAACCAGCACTGGCGCTGCGCGTGATGAGCTTGTTTACCACCACCACCACCACCACCACCACCACCACCATAAGTTAGAGGTGGAGGGGGTCCTCTCTCTTCCTCCTCCTCCTCCTCCTCCTCCTCCTCCTCCTCCTCATTCTCCTCCTCCTCCTCCTCCTCCTCCTCCTCCTCCTCCTCTCCGTCCTGCTCCTCCTCGTCCTCCTCCTCGTCCCCCCCTCCAACTTATGGTGGTGGTGGTGGTGGAAAACAGACCCATCAGCGCGGGCCCGCTGGACGGAGCGCGCGGGCGCTGCGTGCAGGGAACACGGGAGGCTGCCTCGAGACGGGGGGGGGCGGCGGGAGCTGGGGCAAGAGCGCCCACTCGCTGGAGGCTGCAGCAGACGAAGATGAGCCGCCACCGTGCCGCGAGGCACGCGCTGCAGTGCACCCAGGCCCCAGAGCAGGAGGACGGAGAGGCATCGAGAACAGAACCCTGCATCGCACGACGCAGCTAAGGGGTACGGCGCAGCTGCGGCTCTCGGCCCGCCCTGCCTTGGAGACCACACTTGTCAAGTCTCGGCCCCCAGTCCTTAGAATGGAATGTTAGGGGGCCTGGGCCTGCAGTTCTCACGTTTCCTGGGGGGGTGGACCCAAAACGGGCCCAGAGGGCCCCGATACAGTCGGACTTCATTGGACAGGACACGCGAGAGGACAGAAGACCCTTCCGAGGGTCACACTGCCATAGGAATGCAGGAGGCACGGGTCGCGAGACACAGGACACAAAAAGGTACCCTTGATTTGGCAGGGTCGACCTACTAATCCGGGCCGACTGTAGCCCTTGGACCCACAACCCAAGCACGGTGGCGGGATGGACCGAAGGCCAATCCGCCGCCCCCTGTCGATTCATCGCAGGGGTGCCTGGCGTGCCAAACTATTACGGTTTTGGTTTTGGTTATTTTTCCAAAAGAACTCCCCCTGGGGCTCCGGCGCGTCCCGCCGGGGTCCCAGGAGGATTGCCAAGGACCTCAATTCCCTACTTTCCTGCCCAAGACGGCTCCAAGATGGCCTCCAAGATGCCTCCAAGACGGCCAGGATGGCCTCCAAGACGGCTAAGATGGCTTTAAGATGCCTCCAAGACGGCCTGAGAGAGTCCAAGACGGCCCAAGAAGGCCCAAGATAGCCTCAAGAGGCCCCCCAGAGGCCTCCCAGACGGCCCAAGATGCCTCCAAGAGGTCCTCCAGGAGGGCCCGAAGAGGCCAAAATCATTGATTATCCTGGGGTTTTTACCTAACAGCTTTTGCTGATAGGTTTCTAGTAGGGTCAAAAGAAAGCATCATGACTCCTCAGGGGGGTCTGGGCGGGTGCCGGGGAGGAGAACCGGGAATCGTTTTTCGCCAACAGTCACACACTTCGTGCTCTTCGACCTCCCAGAACTCCATTCCCGGGCCACATTCTGGAGAACCGGGAACAGAGCCGGGCTCGCTTTTCGCCAACAGTCACACACTTCGTGCTCTTCGACCTCCCAGAACTCCATTCCCGGGCCACATTCTGGAGAACCGGGAACAGAGCCGGGCTCGTTTTTCGTCAACAGTCACACACTTCGTGCTCTTCGACCTCCCAGAACTCCATTCCCGGGCTACATTTTGAGTGCCCGGAGCCAACTGTAGGCCACTTCGTGCTATTCGAGTTCCCAGAACTCCATTCCCGGGCCACATTTTGGATGCCCGGAGCCAACTGTAGGCCACTTCGTGCTCTTCGATTTCCCAGAACTCCATTCCCGGGCCACATTTTGGATGCCCGGAGCCAACTGTAGGCCACTTCGTGCTCTTCGAGTTCCCAGAACTCCATTCCTGGGCATGATTTTGAATGCCCGGAGCCAACTGTAGGCCACTTCGTGTTCTTCTAGTTCCCAGAACTCCATTCCTGGGCCACATTTTGAATGCTGAGGCAGGCTGATGCTGCGGCCGAGGCAGGCTGAGGCTGAGGCAGGCTGAGGCTGAGGCCGAGGCTGAAGGCAGACTGAGGCTGAGGCTGAAGCAGACTGAGGCTGAGGCTGAGGCAGGCTGAGGCTGAGGCTGAGGCAGGCTGATGCTGAGGCAGGCTGAGGCTGAGGCTGAGGCTGATGCAGGCTGAGGCTGAGGCAGGCTGAGGCTGAGGCCGAGGCTGAAGGCAGACTGAGGCTGAGGCTGAAGCAGGCTGAGGCTGAGGCTGAGGCAGGCTGAGGCTGAGGCAGGCTGAGGCTGAGGCTGAGGCAGGCTGAGGCTGAGGCTGTGACTGCGACTGCCGTTGCCGCTGCGACTGTCATCGCGAATGCGACTACGACTGCGAGAACAGCAGAATTCTACAACTGGATTGCCATCTGAATCTTAAGGGGAATGCTTTCAAATATGCTTCTACATATCGCTGTTAGGTTGCTTTGCCGGGATAATTTGAAGGATTTTGGAATTTGCTTCTTCTCGGCATTCCGACGGCTCAAGACGGCCCAAGAGGCCCCCAAGATCGCCCAAGAGGCCCCTAAGAGGGCCCCATGACGGCCCAAGTGGCCTCCAAGATGGCCCCAAGAGGGCCCCAAGACGGCCCAAGAGGCCTCCAACACGCCCAAGATGGCCTCCAAGACGCCCAAGATGGCCTCCAGACGGCCCCGAAGCGCCCCAAGAGGGTCCCCCGTTGGCCCAGAAAGGCCCCCAAGACGGCTCCCGACGGCGTCAGACGTGCCAGGAACCCACCAAGATGGCCGAAGTTGGCTCGAAGCTGGCCCAAGACGGCCCAAGAGGCCGCCAGAGGGCCTCCAGGAAGGCCAGAAGAATGCCAAAAACCTGATGTTCCTAAGGTTTTCGACGGATTTTGACATGTCCTTCTTTTCGGCCTTCCGACGGCCCGAGACGGCCCAAGAGCCCCCAAAGATCGCCGAAAGATCGCCCAAGAGGCCTCCAAGACGGCCAAGATGACCTTCAAGATGCCCACGTCTTCCCCGAAGGCTTTCCAAACCGATTCGGGGAACACATGGTCCTATGCCTTGGCAGGTCTGGCCTCAACATTCGGCCACATCGGCGCTTCCAAAAAGGCAGGGGGCGGCGGTGATTCGCCGTAGGCGTCTTCGATCAACAGCTGTCGAATTCTGCAACACGCTGCAACTATGTACGAATTCGACGCTGCACGCGCTGGCTCAGCACTCAGCCACCCGAGCCGCACGGGGGTGCCTGGAATGGCGGGAACCGCTGGTTGCGTTGCACTTCACGATGTGTATCTCTAATGTCCCGAGGTGCAATCATGCGTCTCAGAACAAAGCGGGGACAACGCTAGACAACATCTGGCACCTCTCCTGGCCGTGGCGTACGCCGTGCTGCGAGCCTGTACGTACATCCAGTCTGAACCAGTGAGAGCCAGGGTGTCAGTGCTTTGCGCGATGGCATTGCCCCTCTCGCTCATTCCCTCTTTCTGCCACGCGCTCTTCCTCTGCGTATGAGCATGTGCTCAGTGTGCAAGCGGATCGCACCGACTATCTCCACAGTTGACTCAAACATGCTCGCTAAGCACTCGAACTACATTGACTTTGCCAGCCCAAGGTCTTGCGAACCGATCAGCAAACCACCACCAACCCGGCATTGCTCGGCCATCTGTGAAGGGGCCCTGAGACACACAAATAAATACACACAAATAAAATAATCCCCCATATTTTACCATATTTTCTAGGTTTCTGTCTTCCCGCCCACTTCCCATATTTTCCCATATTTTCTGGGAAATCCAGGATTAATTGTGTCTGTGTGTTTCTTTTCCTCCTGAATCTGGGGCCTTGCAGGGCCGATCTAGACGCCGGGCTGGCGCGCTGCCTCGAGTCGGCCACGTTCTGAGGGAGCGGCCAGATGGGCGAGGTGAGGAGAGAGGTGCAAGGGACTGGAGGAGTGAAGATCTTGCGGCGCCATGCTGGCACACTTCCCAGACGCGTGTCTGGCCCCGGGCTTCGAAGGGCCGGGCCAGACGATGGGCCAGCACGCTGCCGCAGGGGCAGAAAGGGTCGATCTAGACGCTGGGCCAGCTCGCCGCCGTCTAGAAACCGCATTTGTGTAGGAGAGGAGGTGGGGAAAGGGAAGGGGGGGGCGAGAAGAGTGAAGAGCTTCCAGCACCCTGTTGGGGCATTCGTCCAGCAATTAGCTCGGCCAAGAGCCCGGGGAAGGTTAAGCTAAATTGCGAACCACCGCACACCCGTAGCTCCGAGAGACCCGCGGGGATGGGCAAGGTCCTCTAGTAGTGTTGTCTTGCGCTTATCACTCATCTGGCATGCTTTTTCATTGAAGTTGCGGCGACTGTTGGGGACAGGAGGGGACGCATGGAAGAAGGGGGAATAGCAGCACAGCATTGTATCCTATCACGTTGTGGCCCCCAGCAGTCGCATCGTTCTCCGCGGCTTTATAGGGAGCCGAACTCTATACACCGACGTTATTGTGCGGCCCTGCACTGCGCAGAAGAGCGGAGCCTGGTGTATACGGGACCCTGGTGCATACATGTCCACTGTTTCCTGGGAGAGCGGGGAAACAAGTATGTATACACCACACACACCCGACGTCGCCCCCGATCCTCCAAACTCCAGGGATCGCAAAAAAAACCCAACACTGGTAATGTATAGGCTCCAGTTTACGACTTTAGGCAGGCGCTCAAGGACACCCCCGCACACTGCAGTGGGGTCGCGCAGAGGACCAACATGTGGAGAGGCATCGGGGTCATCGCATTCTAGAGTACTCCTCCCTCTCCTTGTTCGCCGCCCCCTCCTGTTGGCGATCCCGCTGTAACAAACCTAGTGGCGCACTGCTCGGCCGATTTTGAACTTCGCGGGATGCCCCAGAACTCCATCAGGCGCTTGGTGTCGTCAAGGAACGAGAAATCCCTGTGGGGCACCTGCTGGCAGTCGATTTCTTATCTGGTGTGCCAGCGGTAGGCCTGAGCAACAGCGATGGCAAGAACAAGGTTGGGCTCGTCGCCAGCCGTCTCGGAAGCAACGAGAACAACGAGAGCAACGATCACAACAATAACATCAGGGATAGCGATCGACAGCGATAACAATCATTGTCGCCGTTTTCGTTGTCGTTGCTATCGCTGTGGTCATTATCCGGCAGGCACACCTCCAGAGCTTCCTCACCTTCCCCGTCAGGCACCGGGTCGACGTCAGCTGGGGTTGTCACCTGCGCGCCAGGGAGGCGCACGAAGGGGCCGGCGCCAGGACGGCCCCTGCCCGTCTCCTCCCTCTCCAGTCGCTGCCGCGGGCAGCCAGGATAGCCAACGGCGCCACGCTCGATCGACGGGCTGCGTCAAGGCCAAGTGAGAAGGACCCCTGTCCCGAGGTGGCGGGAGAAACTGTCGCCCCATCCTATCCTCTCGGGCGCCCCTCGCACCCCTCGTCGTGCGCAGCTTGCCGCCTCCCTCTCCCTCCCCCCCTTCCTACTCTACGTACTTAGCTGAAGCTGAGGATGCTGACAGCAGGCCACTTGGGGATGGATGACCGACAACGGCAGCGCACCACCAGGCCAAGGGCAGGCCACCCATCCCAACACCACGGCGAGCTGACACGCATGCCAACACCGTGTGGGGTGCCTGTCGCAACGTGCCATTTCCTCCCTCCGCTCGCCCATGTTCCTTCTCCTCCTCCTCCTCCTCCTCCTCCTCCTCCTCCTCGTCTTCCTCATGTTGCTCTTCCCTCGAGTAGGAGACCGACTACAGAACTGATGTACCCCAAACCAGATCTTCGAGTCGAATCTACAAACAAATCCGACCGACCCTGTCGGCGTGTGTGTGGGGTGTCTGTCCTGTCCCGTCGACAAGGAGCCTTCTTTCGCCCCCTCCTTCCCATCCTCCTCTCCAGTCGGGTGAATGAAAGAAACCGAAAGAGAGAGAGAGAGAGAGACAACAAAAAAACACCCTTCCTCGTTCGGGGAACGGGTTCCCAGCCTGAGGGAATCCCATCCACGTCCTCATTGCGTCAAAGGGAAACCTCTTCTCTTTGTCCTTTCCCCGGCGGGGGGGGGTCCTGTGCGGGGGGGGTCAGATTCGCATCGGCCTTTGGGGGTCCTCGTCCCCCACGCCGCCGGTCCTTCTCCAGCGCGCTGGTCCTGCTCGGGTCCTCCCCAGGTGGGGAGGAGCCTCAAGGGGGGGGGGGAGGGGAATCAGATACGCATTCGTCCCTGGGGGTCCTCTTCCCCCGCCCCTCCCCTCTCCCACGCTGATCCCCGCCCGGTCTTCATCCCTCATCCCCAGGGGGGGGGGCCAGGGGGAGGTCCTTTTCCTCCTCCTCCTCCTCCTCCTCCTCCTCCTCCTCCTCCTCCTCCTGCTCCACCTCCCCCTCCTCCTCCTCCTCCTCCTCCTCCTCCTCCTCCTCCTCCTCCTCCTTATCTTCTCCTCCTCCTCCTCCTCCTGCTCCTCCTCGTCCACCTCCTCCTTCTCCTCCTCCCCCTCCTGGTCGTCGTCGATGTCTTTCAGGGTCGGCGGCGCCGGCCGTCACGCCCTCACAATACGTCGTACGTCATGGATCCGACAAACAAAAACAACTTGGTTGTGAATCGATTATCCACTCTATCTCCTACTTATTCCTACTCAGATCCTCCTCCTATCCACTCCGCCCTTGCGGCCCTTGCGCGCCCCTCGGTCCTTCCACATCCTCCTCACGGCGCGCTGCTCACATCCACAAAACTACGGATCTCCTCCTCGCTCGGCGCTGACGGCTTCGGCACCACAGCAGCAGGCGCAGCCG